>JAWNLL010000447.1:0-102500 GCA_035042425.1 Drosophila flavopinicola | reverse complement strand
CCATCCTTTAGTATCGGATCAATTCAATCAAAACAAGTGGGAAAGGATTATCTTTTTTATACTCTTTTCGAACCTATAGGCAATTTTCATTCTGCCAACTGCAGCACTTTCATATGCTGTCATAATTCATTTTATCGCGTGGCATTTATTTGTTTGTTCTAAGAATATTAAATTTGTTTCCAGTTGTATGGCAGCTACAAGATATAGTGGTCCGATCCGGCCGGCTCAGATCAATGTTATGTACGTTTGAATAATAAGTACCTGTGCAAAGTTTCATTGCGTTAGCTTTAAAAACATGGGAATTATGGCCAAAACCGACTTCCAGTTGTATGGCAGCTATAAGATATAGTGATCTGATCTGGCCGATTCCGACCAATGTGCTGTCCCTTTGAATAATAAGTCTCTGTGCAAAGTTTTATCACGATAGCTCAAAAACTGAGGGACTAGTTTGCATACATACAGACAGACAGACAGACAGACGGACATGGCTAGATCAATTTGTATTGTCATTCTAAGCATACTGGCAGTAAATTTCGGGGGTCTCCGACGCTTCCTTCTGTGCGTTACAAACTTCAGCACAAACTTAATATAATATTTTCTTCGAAAAGAGTATAAAGATCAAACATTGCTTCTTTAAAGTTTGCTCACTTACAATGAGTCCATTTATTGTTTCTTCTGTGAAACTTTGCAGAAACAATAGATTTCTAAATTCGTTTAAAAATTGCAATTGATTTTGTCATGTTTAAATTCGATTTAGCAAATATTAGCCTTGTTTTGCCAGGCTAATCTGCCCTTTATTTACACACAACTAAATTAATAACATTGCAATTATATTTGTTGCACAATTTGTCAATCAATTGTTATTCGTCAAAGTAAACGATACAATGCAAATAAACAAAATTATTTAAATTTCATAAAACGTTAAGCTGTTAGTAGCTAAGCTTTTGTATTCGTTTATCCGCCGAAAACAATAATAGAACTAGTAAACGATTCGCTTACAATAAGCTTACAACTTCACATAATAAATAATAACTATAGAACCGCTTAACATTGCTAACATAACAGTGAATTTCAGCAAGTTATCGGCGCAGTCGCTTTGCGCTTCGTCTTTCTTGTCGCTTTGCTTTCTAACATTTGGCCAGCTGTCTGTTAACATACTTGACATGCTGACAGTTGACAGTCTGTTGTCTGATCTTAACAGCAGCTGTCGCTGGTATTAATGTTTTTGTGTTTATTGATTGTGATTTATGTATTCACTGATATTCATCATGTCAACGACTTTTCATTAATTAGTTAAAAGCGCGCTGCCTCACTCTTCCACTCGCGCTCTCTCTCTCTCTGTCTCTGTCTCTGTCTCACTCGTACTCGGTGCGTGACAGCTTAGCGACAGCTTAACAGTACCATAACCGTGGGGCAGCAACGTCTAATGTAATACATTATGTTAAGTGGGCTGGCAGATAGATAGAGAGAGAGAGAGTGTGAGTGTGAGAGAGGGAGGGAGAGAGTGCGCGTGCTAATGACTTATCTGGCAACGCTTTAGGAAATGATTTTAAAGCTATCTTAGCACAGTTTAGCAGGCACTTAAGCTACTGCTGCTGCTGCTTTTGGCCGCTGTCAGCCATCTTGAGGGCTTGCCACAGACGCCATTTTGTAATTAGCCGCATTACAAGCAGCACTAGCTGAGATTTTTGCGGCTACTTTATATGTTAATGAGTTTTCTTGCCTTTGTCTTATCTCTTCAGTGGACATGAGCGCCCCTTGCAATTGAATATAAGAGCAGCTTCAGAGCTTTTAGTACCATCCCCATCCACTTTTTAAGTTGCATAATATGCAATATGCAGGCGGGCGGCCGCTTTTTGGCAAAGCTCAAATTGCATTTGGCCAAAAAACTTAAACGTTCTACAAAAAAAAAAACAAAAAAAAAAGAACACAGCAATGTAAAAGAAAATAGGGAAAACCCATTGACAGACAGGCGCATGGGTGGCGCAAAAGGGGGGGCTTAAGGCAAACTGCAAACAGCAAGCAGCAAAGCACAAAACGGCAGCTCGTATGTGCATCAGTGCTGGCATTTTAGCTTACACTATTTGTGTTCAAGTTTTATTCCAAATCAAAATCAAGTATGGAAGGATTACCTTCGACGTGCCGAAGATTTTATAGTCTTTTCGAATCTTTAGGTCATTTTCACCCTGCCAACTGCACCACCGAAATATTTAATGACGCATATCTTTGCTTATTATAACTTAATCGATTTGAAATTTTGAACATTGATGAGTTATAAGGATGCTTAAGTGTACAAGGAAATTTAAGGCGATAGATTTGAAAAGATCGGCTATATGGCCAAAACCGACTTCGAGTTGTATGGCAGCTATAAGATATAGTAGTCCGATCTGGCTGGTTCCGACCAATGTGCTGTACATTTGAATAATAAGAGTCTGTGCCAAGTTTAATCGCGATAGCTCAAAAACTGAGGGACTAGATAGCATACATACAGACAGACAGACAGACGGACATGGCTAGATCAATTTGTTTTGTCATTCTAAGCAGACTGGCAGTAATGGGTGTCTCCGACACTTCCTTCTCTGCATTACACACCTCAGCACAAACTGAATGTACTATTTTCTTCGAAAAGAGTATAAGTGACTATTAAATTTTAGCCAATTTTCCATGACAATATGCAATACAAAATTTAGTTTCCTAGGCAATGTGTTTTAAAATACTTAAGTGAATACAGAATATACCCCAATATGCGAATATGCGAATATTATACCAATTATATAAATATAATTTTTCTAGACGGAATTTTTCTAGGTTTTTAGAGAACTCATCTTACAAACACTATTAAAGCATTCAAAATTTGAATTCCAATTGCTGAGTATACATATATATTTTCAAACAGTTTGCATCAACTTTTTTATTGCAAAGCTTAACACAGTTATTTGTTTTTTATTTTTAGCATATTTTAAGAGAAGTTTAGCTTTTTGTTTAAATGCTTTGCACTTTTTATAGCTACTTGCGCTTTTTTTTAAATCTGGCAACACTGATGTGCATCGCATACCTCTCTCTCTCTCTCTCACTCTGCCTATGCACATGTATTTGTATACGTGTGTGTGTGTGTGTCTATGTGTGTGTGTGCGGGCAACATTTTCTTATCTAAACAATATTTTTTTTCTCTAGCTGATTGAACAAAGTTTGTTGCCACTCATTGTCGTTGTTGTTGTTGTTGCTGTTGTTATTGTTTGCTTTTCGACTAGCGCAAAAATTGTTTCTGATAAAGCTCAGCGGCCAGCAGGAAGGATGCCAGCAACGAGTGCAGCTTTTTATTAAATATGTATGTTTATAGTTTTGTAGGTGTCCATTTGCTGTAAGCGACATGTGCCAGCAAAACATATACTCCATATGCATACACACACACACACACACATATATATATACATATGCATATCTTATCATATGAAATATTCTAATAAAAACGCCGCCAAAGCAAAGCGAACGACGGTTTTACTAGCACTGACATCGCTGATGTTGACAAGCACAGTTTTAAGGCGACAGCACTAGCTGGCTATTGGCAAACGTGCAGTTACAGTTTGCTAGGCACAACAGGGTGAGTTTGAGCAGCACTAGATGCTTAGCAACTCATATTTAGCTGTGCGAGCGAGAGATCACAGTTTGTGCAGCACTTGTCTTCGTTGGGGCTGTGCAACAAATTACAGTTTGAGCACAATTAGCCGGCACTGTAAATAAAGATCAAAATACCGAATTACAAAAGACGCTGCTCGCAATTAAAATGTATTTGTATTTATTGAAACTATTTTTGGTGTAACTAGCGCTGCAGTTTGAATAGCACACGTCATTTGCAGTTTGAGCAGCCCTGGCCGTCATGGCGCCTGTGCGACAGAGAGGGAAGAGAGAGAGAGACAGAACATATCCAAGTAAAAATGCCTTGGGCAATTTAATTTAAATTTATATTTACTAAAAACCATTTGTTTTCTCTTTTGTTTTCCCTCAATACAATTGAAATTATTAATTTCCATATTTAACATATTTTGCGTTTTTTTTTTATTCTTTATTTTTATTTTTTGTTTCTCTTTTTAAGGTTAGGTTTTTTTTGTTGTTGTTTGGTTTCTTCCGCCCCGCCACAGCAATTTTTGGCGTCTACAAAAACAAACATAAAATGTGTGTGTGTGTTTTGTTTTCTCTCAATGTTTAACAAAAATCTTGCTTGTCATTCTCATTAGAAACTATGTAATTTATAATCTATAAATTATAAACATAAAGCAGTGTGTGTTTCATTTCATAACCACTTTTGAAACGCATGCGACAACTTCCAGACGCTATTTACTGTTATTCTCCACCATCTTGTTGCACTGGACAAAGTTGTGTCTAACGGTAAATGACTCATTAGGAAGAACTTAAGTGTAGAAAATGATATCTGGCATAAGTGGAATTGGAATTTTCTTTTTTGAACAGGGGGGCGAGGCAGCGCAATCTTGATTGATTGATTGATTGATGATGGTATATACAGCAGCTGGATCAGGTTTTCGATGTGACTCAAAACAAAAAACAATTTCTTGGTTTTGAATTTGATTATTATTATTATTATTTGTTTACTAATACCAAATACAGCTCATTGTGTATGGTTTGTTGGACAGACATATAACAATGTGCTTCTTCTGTTTGTTCTTTTCTCTTCTTTTTTTTTTGCTAATCTTGCGCCTTCCCTCGTCTGCTTAGTTAAAAACCAAAAAAAAGTATATATATATTATATATATTTCTTGCTGAAATGTTTGATATTATTGCCTGCTGCCTCAAAAATGTTGTTGTTGTTGTTGTGGTTTGTGTTGTTTTTGGAATTTGTTGACGAATATTTACGATTGCAATTTTATGTTCTTTTGGAATTGACAGTCAAATCATCAAAAATTTGGGTCAGAATTTAAAACGAATTCAACATGTGTGTGCTATGCTTGCTGCAGCTGTGTGTGTGTGTGTGTGTGAGCGAATGATTGATGATGATTGATGAATGATGACTGATGACGCTGACAAATGATGATATTGTGTTGTTAGTTGTTATTCTATGTCTGCTAGTTGTTTCTGTTCTTCATGTTGTTGGTGTTGTGTTGCTGCTTTTGTTGTTTGTTTGTTTGTTGTGTTGCTGGTGTTGCTTTAGCATTTTGTTGTTGTTAGAATGTGGATTTGAATGCGCTTAACCAATGATCAGTCCACAGCCGAGCTTAAAATTATTCTTCACATGATTCATGCGTCCACTCAACGCAAATGTGAATGGCAGCGGCTGCAGTCGCTTCTCCAGGACGCCCGAAATATGCCAATTTGAGTCCACGGAGCCTGCAATATACACCAAATGGATAACAACCGGTTAATAACGCTTCATAAACATAAACATGTTAATTTTGTAGTTTTTGCATATCGATTAGAAGTTGATTGACATTGATTTATATTTTATGCTGTGCTTTTCAACTGTTTAAACTTTGATCTCTCTCATGAAGCTGTTTGTGACCGTTTCGCTATAAAGTCAGTCAATCAAGTTAAACAGTCCATCAATCAATCAGTGAGTCAGTTTGACAAAGATCTTTGAGACTGCTAAGATAACGCTATGTTTGGTTACGCTATAAAAGGTAAGACCAGTAAGTCAGTCAATCTAGTTAAATAGTCCATCAATCAATCAGTCAGTCAGTCAGTTTGATATAAACCTTTGAGATCGATCGGATGACGTTTCGTTAAATTATGTTATTGAAGGTAAGACCAGTAAGTCAGTCAGTCACATAATCAATCAATCAGTCAGTCAGTCAGTCAGTCAGCTTGACATATATCTTTGAGACTGATTGAAGGTAAGACTAAGTAAGTTAGTCAATTTAGTTAAATAGTCCATCAATCAATCAATCAGTCAGTAAGCTCTTCATTTAGTCAATCAGTCAGTCAATCAGTCAGTCAATCAGTCAGTCAGTCAATCAGTCAGCTCTGCATACAGTCGAACTTCGCTAACTCGAAACATATGTTTGGCCACAAAATGAATTCAAGTTATTTCAGGAACTTGATGCATGAACAGCTTTCTTGATTTCAAAATATTCTATCAACTCATATGCGAGTTAGCACAGTTCGATCGTATATGTATAAATATGTCCAACTGCAAAAACGATAGAGGCATTCAAGTATATTGACCTCTGAACACTAAATCCGCCTTGGGCAAGTCAATCTGATAGGCAATGGTGGCAACGGACTCCTGCATGCGCAGACTTGTTTCCACCTCGACGCCAATTTGCAGCTGCTCGCTGGCCTTCTGGTAGTAGCACAAATGCAGTCCGCTCGGCCCCAGAGTGCCGGACCAGATCGAATCTCCGGTGGAGTAGCGTCCCAATGCGGACACAATCGCAATTTGACGGCCGGGCACATTGGGGCCATACTGGTAGGCAACCTCGGCACCGAGGGCCATGCGCTGTGTGACCGATTGCAAATACTGGCCCACAATCACGCCGGAATTGGTGAATATGCTCGGATTGCCCAGTGTGACCGAAGCGGTGAAGTCATTGCCCCGATAATCTGTGCTCAGCTGTGTGGCCATCATTTTCGAGTCCTGGATCTGCAAATGGAATATGGTCAGTTGAAGCTCATACCAAAGGTGTTAGCTCGAGTCGGGTGTGCCCGACTGCAAGATACGCTGTACCCAGCACTTTACAATTGGCAACAGCGTGGGCGATTAAGAATACTTCAAATATGCAAGGATTGGCAAAGGAAACATTGCTTTCGGACCAATAGAATCGAAAGAACAAAATACGAGAAACTTGAGACGAACTGGCTCGGTTCATATATGTATTTATTTTGTCTGATTTCAGAAGCAACATTGATGAATGTTTCCTGGAAGACATATTGCCAAATAATTCGAGCTAACTAGACAATCGCCGAATATAAGTGCACTTGAAAGGATCCCATTAATTGATTAAAATTCCAAAAAAAAAAGAGATTGTTTTCTCAAAAAAACTGTGTTGTTATGTTCGAATTGGAAACAATTTTGAGAGAAAAAAAATGATTTGAGCCTAAAACCAGGTTCGCGACCCGAACAATGATTCGAACCGTGAAACGAACCGGTGGAAATATTTGGTTTGCCCTGATTGAGAATACATATAAAGGAACATATGTATGTATGTGTAAAAAGTCAATGGATACACCGGGTACATAGAGCTGGCTGCAAGCTTTAACAAGAGACTTACCTGTGAGGCAAATTTGCAGCGCAAACGCGATGAGAACTGATGTATAACGTTGGCATTCAGATTGCCAGATGGATCAATGTCGCCGAGCAGCACGGGGAATGCCTCGGTGGGGCTGTATTGCTTGGTGCCCACATAGGTGGCGCCAAAGCGATAGCCGCTCGGCACTGTGGTGCTCATGTTGATCGTGTGCGATACCTGAAAGTGATTGCTCAGTCCCTTGTTGAGCATTATCTTGGCGCCCTCAAAGGTGATGGCCTGGACATCTGTGCGAAACGAAGGGCGAAATGATATATTGAAATTACATATTCTGCACTGATAATACATAATCAAACGGCAACACACACATGTACGCACGCACGCACACGCACGCACGCAGCGCAACTCATACACACACACACACACACACACCCATACACGCTTGTAGGTTATGTCATCAGTTTGTACTTTTGGGCAGTTTGCGCATAAATTGTTGAATGACATTGCATACCTTTGCATTTTTTGTGCAGCTCCTCAACGGTGCCGGGATTCTCCAGTGTTGTCTCCTTGGCCGCATCGCCCGATTCAGACGCAATCGATTCTGTGGTAATTGCGGCTGGTTCCGGCAAACCCAAACTGGCTGCCACACTGTTGCTGCGCTGCGTTGTTGCTTCGACGCCGCTTGATGCCGCTAGCACGTTGCCCATGATTGTATGTTTTGTCCGCGTTTAGTTATTTGTGTAATCTATTTTTTTAATTTTTTCGTGTCGCCGTCGAAATTTAAAGTGGCACGCGCTATCTCAGGTATCGGTGTGTTAGACACACTATAAAAAAATACGACTGTTTTTGACAGCGAAGTCGATGATGACTGTATATCGATAACTAACTAACTGGCATCGATATGAGCAAAAGCCCAGTCTACGCTGTCCATTGAAATTTTCTCGTGCTGACAGTTAACACAGGGGATGTGTGCTTACGTTCTTCAGCCATTAAATATTCACAAAACGTTCAACATTGTGCATTGATTTTGCTGAAGCAGCTGCAGTTCGATAAGTACTCGATGCTGGGCATATTAACAGCTGAGCTTTCACTGACAAGCAGCTGTCAGCAGCAAGCGCGCTGCCAGACTTTTCGCATTTGAGCGCCAGGTTTTAAAAAAGTTTAGCAGCATGCAGAAAATAAGCACTCATTGTTTAATCAATAAAAACGTTTATATTTCAAGTTCAAGTATGTGTATCATTTTTTCATATATGTATGTATGTATATGTATATATATAAGTATTTCTTGTATAAGTTAATTAGAAGAGCATAAAACTCTACTACGTATAAAGCTGAAAAACGTTTTTCTGTTAAATCAAAAAATAGTTTTGTGGGTGACGCTTGGCTCTTGTTAATCGGTTCGATTTGATTTGATTTGGTTTGGTTTGCTTCGGGATAAAAGGCAAACAAAAACCCATGAATCATCTAATTGGCCGAATAGTCATACATATGTTAAGATATTGGGTTAACTTAAAAACGTAACTAAAAATAACCGCAATACATATATACTATGTATGTACAATACGCATGCACTTGTGTTCTTCTCCTTTTCTATCTTTGCTTCGATTCTTTTGGTGCGCTTTTAAAAACGAGTCAACAAAACAAACGTTACAAATCGCCATCAATGCACATTATATATGAATTTATATATCTGCATATATGTATATATAGGGACAAAGATCAAAATAATGCTCACTAAACAATAAAAATCCGATTAAACATTACAAAAAACAAAAAAAAAGAAGTAATAGTCTTTTCGCTAAACAAATGATCAACAGCAGGACGATTTCTCCGGCTCGGCGACGACCAGATTGAAGTCAAGACTGTTGGGCCGCGCAAACCCAGACTTGATGCCATCCCAGCCATCCTCGGCCTTATATTCGCCGGACCGTATCCGGGCGTAGACCTCCTGTGTGACCATGCGGAACGCATCCTCCACATTGGCGCCGCTGCGCGCGGAAGTCTCAACGAAATGCAAGCCATGCTGTTTGGCAAACGTCTGCGCCTCCTCCGTGGACACCTCGCGATGCCCGCCGGCATTCACCAGATCCAGCTTGCAGCCCACCAGCGCGAATACGGGACGATGCGGCTCGATGTGACGTTGCGCCTCCATCATCCATAGCGGTATGTGCTCGAAGCTGGCATGATTCGAGATATCGTAGACGAGCAGGACGCCAACCGAATTGCGATAATAGGATTTGGTTATGGAACGGAAACGCTCCTGCCCGGCCGTATCCCACAGCTGCAGTTTGATTTGTGTGCCATCCTTCATCTCGATGAGACGGGCGAAAAAGTCCACGCCCACTGTGGGATCTGAAAGCTGAAGAAGCGGATAATTAAAGCTGGCTTTCAAACGGTAACACATTCATTCATTATGCTCATCAAATAAAACTTAAGGATATGAGAAATAAACATTGCACCAAAAATCATTTGGATATAAAGATGGCTTTTGCTATAGCATGGCATGTTTGAAAAGTGCGCGCATTTGTCCAAGGTTGCCACACTTGTTACATATTTGGCTGATTTAATTGTTGTTTTTGCAGCGCTTGCATTATCAGTGACAGATTACACACGCACACATACACGCACATGCGACTGCGACCGAGATGCTCGCCTTTGTCTTTATTTTAATTTTTTTTTGCGACTTAATTATGTAATTGTATATATATATATGTATATTGACTGCTCGCACTTGACACACATGTGTGTCAAGACGTGCACTTCGATCGCATACCTCGGCGAATTTGCCATCTGTGAAGAATTTGAGCAGTGAACTTTTGCCCACTGTGCTGTCGCCGATGAGTATTAGGCGGAATTGATAATCAAAAATAGGCTCAACCATCGTGCTGTGCTGCTCGCTCCTGCTAGTCTCTGTTGTCTCCAGTCGCGACTTATACAGCTGCAAAGCGAGGCTGCCCCTCTTCGCCCCTCTCACTCACTCTCGCGATTGTTGTTATTTTGCGTTTAATACGCAAATTCACTTCTCGTCCTTTTCTTTAGACGCGCACGATGCGCTATTAATTTTGAAATGCACGCGTAATTGTTGCCGACAGCTTGCTGGTGCTTATACACTATTTCGGAAGCAGTAAAATGTATAAATAAACTGTAGCTTTTTGTTTATTGAATTTAAGTAACTCAGCTGCTCGGTTTTGTTTGTTTTTTTTCTAACGCGAAGTAAATTGACTAATGTACGTGTGTGTGTGTGGGTTTGATTCAGGGCTGACAAGTGAGTACAATGCGCAAATATGTACTCATGCGGGTAGTGGCAACATTGCAAATTTGAATTTAGCATCGATATAAGAGTGCACCGAAATTCAAAAAATGTATATGAATAATTATTGGGCTTATTAATAGTACATGAGTGTAGCTAATAATATAGAGGCATTGGCAAGTCTAGCAACAGGGCAATATATTGAGTACGCAGCTGCCGATTTTTCGTACTATTACGTAATGTATATATATTGTATTGACATGAGCAGCTAATCACATATAACTTTTTCTAAAAACAAAAGTCTTGAGTCAATGAATTCATATCGATAATAGCCGATACATGTTTCGTGACTATTCCAGGCCATCACTAACTGTCACATTTGACATTAGTTCGTTTTATTTCGGCTTTATTTTTATATTGTTTTCTTTTGCACAGCACCAATGTACAATAACCGACAACGAGCAACGACTAGCAACTTTAGCGCGCTCACAATTACCAACAGACGCCCCACGGCGCTCTAAATTGCCGTTAACTGTTGACAGTTAAAGGCAACAACCGCAAGCCAGGCAACAACGTGTGTGCGCATAAGGTTATCCGTCAGACAAGCGCTTAATAACCGTGCATAGATGTTAAAGTTTGTGCTGCACGACGCCATTGGCTATGTACGCAGCAATGTGCGCGAGTTCAGTCTTAATGCGCTCCGGCTGCTACCCCAATTGCCCCAACTGAGTCCCTACGACGTAAGTATCGATCCGCAAAGTATCGATCAACAAACTGATTTCTCTTATTTGGTCGCAGGTGAATACCACACTAAGGGAGAACGAGTTCATTTACAATTTTCCCGTGGAGGGCATCATACGCAGCTATGAAACAAATCAGCTCGGCTCCAACTCACCGTGCGAGGACTCACGCACCGAGGCGAGCCTGCTCTACCGCAATGGCGGCTTCATTTGCGGCATCTTCGATGGCCACGCGGGCGCCGCCTGCGGCCAAGTGGTGTCCAAGCGCCTCCTGCGCTACATATCGGCCGGCACGCTGCCGCGCCAGGTGCTGCGCGAGCAGCTGAAGCAGGACTGCAGCAGCCAGTCCTTTCTCAAGTGCCACAACGACAATGTGGACTTCGTCAGCGAGATTCGGCCCATCTACGAGCGCAGCTTCCAGCAGTATATTAAACGGCTGAGCCTCGAGCCGCAACGCGATGTGGCCAGCGAGCTGCAGCACGCGTTCCTGCAGCTGGATGACGATCTGGCCCAAGAAGCACTAGCTACCCATGATGTGCGCACCATGGGCGTCGCCCTCTCCGGTGAGCAAACGAATCCCATTTCTTCTTGTTTAAGTTCATAGTTTTAAGTCCGGTCATGATTTGTATTCATAATTATTTTCTCGCATTTATTTCTGCAGGCGCCGTTGCCGTTTTGGTGCACCTGGAGGGCTTGCAGCTGCACGTGGCCAGCACTGGCGATTGTGGCGCCGTGCTGGGCGTACTGGATCCGCAAACGAATCAGTGGCATCCCAAGAAGCTGAACAACGAACACAATGCAGACAACATGCAGGAGGTCGATCGCATTCTCGGCGAACATCCACGCGAGGAGCGCGAAACGATCATCCGCAACGGGCGCTTGCTCAGCCAGCTGGCGCCGTTGCGGGCCTTTGGCGACTTTCGCTACAAGTGGCCGTTGGAGACGCTGCAGCAGAAGGTGGTGCCGATGTTCGGGGAACAGGTGCTGCCGCCAAACTACTATACACCGCCGTACCTGACAGCCCGGCCCGATGTGCAGCAGCACGAGCTGTGCGCCAACGATAAGTTTCTAGTCATTGCCAGCGATGGCCTTTGGGATTTCCTAACGCCCAGCGAGGTCGTCAGTCTGGTTGGCGAGCACATTAACTCCAAGAAGATACTGGAGCCCATGCGCCTGCCGTCCGGCGATGTTAAGCTACAGCAAATCTCAGAGCAGCTGGCGCAGCGCAAGTATGCAACATAGCCACACAGTGGTCACTCCTTAATTGCAACCTTTTGTACAATGTTTGCCAGCTTAGAGATCAAATTGTTATCGACCATATTCTTCGATCGCATCGATATAGCCATGATGCTCGTCTGTCTGCTTCTGGTCCCTCCGTTAGTATAGATATAGAAGTGCTTCTATCGAATTGTATGAAATTGCTCATTATCAGTTTACTATACTTTATGTATATCCATCTGCCACAACAAAAATTCAAGCTATAGAGACTTCGAGTTCAAGATGCACATAAATTAGAAATATGTATATTTCCAGATATTTAAGCTATGGAGATTTTCGAGTTCTGGAGAGCAAATTGTTTAGCAGTTTTACTTTAAATCCTATTGCCTCTCAATTTGGAAGTTCAACTGTAGTTGCTAGTTTTTGAGCATCCACTGTGCGTGCGCTTTAATCTCTTTGAAAGCTTGTTAATTAATTTGAATAATTTAATATTGCAGAGCTGGACTCACACGGAAGCCGGTTGATCAGAATGGAGCGACGCATCTGATACGGCATGCGCTGGGCGCCACGGATTATGGCATTGAGCACTCGAAGATCTCGTATTATTTGTCGCTGCCGCAGGATGTGGTGCGTCTGTATCGGGACGATATCACCATTACCGTCATCTACTTCAACTCGGAGCACATTGCACAGCTGAAACAGGCACAGACACAGCCCCAGCCGCCAGCAGCGTGATTTGATTGAGCTCGATGTGGGAATTGTTGGGAGTTGGAAGTTGGAAGTTGGAGCGTTCCTACCTATCGAGACTGCTGGACGTGCTATGCCTATACATATATATCTCTGTATAGATGTATATGTGTGTGTGTGTTTGTATTTATTGGCCAGCGCTAGTCTCTAGCCTTAGTTGTTTCGTTTAAGTTTTGTTTACAATTTTTACAATCATCAATTGTTGTTGTTGTTGTCATTATCGTCGTTATCGCTAACTGCTACTCTACCTATTTGCCAGGACGATAGCCAATCGCTGGCTAAATGCAAATATATCCATATACAATTCGTCGCCATTTGTGAATTGTGAATCTGCAAATATTCTTGATTATTGTATTTTCTCAAATTCGAATTAAAGCGCTCATATTTATATGCCACAAAAAGGATTCGAATCAGCGTGACCGAATCCTGATAGCACAAATATACCAAACAACAAAATATACCATCCTCTGGTGTACTCAAATAGGGTATGTTACTAATGCAACAGTGATAAGCTACAACTTCTTATCCGCTTACCAAATAAATATATATGCTAATAGGCTAATTTTTGCAAACAAATATACCAAACGGTATATAGATTACTCCATAAATGCTTGCGCTGGATTCAATACTCAAACTGTGGCTCTCATTTTCAATGTTAAAAAGAACTGGCGCTCTGTTACTAGCAGTAGCAGGCAATGTTAAGTAACATGCGTGTCACAAGCTTAACAGCATGGACAGAGAAAGAGATAGCCTGTATAGTGCCATACGCCTTGCACGCAACTTACAATTTAGTTCGGTGGAATGTAAATAAATATTGCAATGTTGATTTGTTTACAGTTTGAACGATTATTTCGAGAATTGATTAGTTTATTTTACAAATATATTCATTACACTGAAGGCCATACACGCTAAATGTTTATGTTTAGGTTCTTTTTTTATTATACGTTACGTATAATTGGATTGGGCATACGGATATACAGATATACATATACATATAAATATATATATGTATATATATTATATGCTACATAGCTATGGATAAAGAGTAAAGCGAGTCTAAAGCTACAGATGAACACTACTACAAACAAAAAAAAAACAAACACTTTTAACCGCAATAATGGCAAACAGCAGGGAAAAATGGGTGGGGGAAAAGGAGGAGGAGGAGTAGGGGTTGGTACTGGATGGGTTTTGCTACAAATCTACAAAATCGTTACTATTATATATATATATATGCACATACATTGATCGCTCGCCAATTTGAACTATCCGTTCATATTTGTAATTCTCAGTTTGGAATCGAATAAACTTTTGATTTGATCGTGACACTTGAATTTAAAATTCTTAGAAATGAAGTTTTTCTATGGAAAACCAAAATATCTATTCGCATACATGCTAAGTTGAAAACCTCTTATTTTTAGTAGTGGTTCTAATTACAAATAATGTCTGATTGCTGTATCAAATGTTATTTGCTATTACTTAAAAAAAGTTTCCAGTTCAGTTGCCAAAAATTGCGTAAAAGCAAAAATAAAAGCTTGGGAATTGCAAATATTTGATTCGAGATTCGGATGCGATTTGGATGCTCCAATTTATGAAAGTTCTAACTTGCGAGCGTTCACTGTATACCCACATATACATATATTTGTGTGTGTGTGTGTGTGTGTGTGTTTGTGTAACTAGACTAAAATGTTGGCTAATCCTTGGCATCCTGTTCGGCCACCTCCTGATGACTGACACAGTTGAGAAATTCCATTTGTATGTGCGTTATTTGCGTCTTGCTGAAGTACTGCATCTTCTTTTTGAGAAAATCAAAGAACAAGTCGAGCTCATCCCGCTTGATCAGCGCCTGCGCCATCTGCAGCTGCTCATCGTCCTTGATCAGCGTACTGCTCGACGCCACACTGATCGAGGAGCCGCCGCCGCCGCCGCCAGCGGTGCTCAGCGTGGGCAGCTGCAGTAAGTTGCTGCTGCTGCTGCTGCTACTGCCGCCAACTGCCTGCTGCTGCTGCGTATTGAATGTGGGATTATTGCACAATGTGGTTGCAACCTGTGTGGCTGCTGTTGCTGGCGGATGATGTTGCTGCTGTTGTTGTTGGCTCAGCGAGACGGTTGGCGTGCTGGAAATGGTGACACTGGTGCTAGTCGCCTCCGTCACATCAACAAGCGCCAGTTGCTGCTGCTGCTGCTGCTGTTGCGCAGCTCCTGCATCGTGAGCACGTGACGCAGCTGCTGCTGCTGCTGCCGTGCTGCTGCTGCTGCTGTTGGTTGTGGTCGTGGTGGTGACCAACGTGAGATTCTTGAGCTTGGCATCCGCACTGATGACGCTGCCAGCTAAAACGCTATTGCTATTCGTTGCACTGGTCACAGTTGCCACGCCGCCAAAGTGATGATGCGGATGCGGATGGTGATGCTGATGGGCATGGGCATGATGAGCGTGCCGCAGCGGCAGCGTGGTGACAGTGGTGCGCGTCTCGGCCACGGGCACCGTCACCGTTACCGTTTCGGTCTCCTGTTCCTGTTCCTGCTCTTGCTCCTGTTCCGTCTCCATGTCCTCTATGCAAAAGTCATCGGCATCGATGTAGTGAAAGCCCTTGCTGTCCGCCACATCGCTGCTGCCATCGACGCCCATTTCGCAGTGGGCGCCGCTTGCCTCCTCGTACAGGCAAACCTCCTCGTAGTCGACCTCGGCGCCAGTGGCGCCATCTTCGTCCAGCTCATGCTTAACAATATCGACCACCTGACCGTCGTGATCGACCACATCCTCATCGTCGTCCAGCTCATCGTCAACGACGTCATCATCGTCGTGGGTTATTTGGGATAGCTCAATGCTGGATATGCTGCCATCATGCTGCGTCTGGTGGTGATGATGATGATGATGGTGCTGCTGTTGCTGATGATGCTGCTGCTGCTGTGCATGGTGATGATGATGGTGCTGCTGATGATGATGCGCATGCGGATGCGTGGGCACCGTATCATCGGCGACGCTCTCCTCGTAGGCGGTCAATATGAATGTCTCGGCCTCATCGTTGACCAGCGTTATCTGTGAGCAGGTGTGATGTGAGGAGGAGAGCCCCGTTGTATCCGAATGCCCATCATCGTCGACCACATCCTGGTCGACATCGTGCTCATGCTGCACACCATCGACACCGACACCGACACCAACCCCGACACCGACACCAGCCTCATCATCGTCCATCTCATCATCGTCATCATCGGGCTGCTTCTTGATCTGCAGCATCGCAGCGAGCGCATTGCGATGCGCCTTCAGCTTCGGCTGATACACCTTGGAGAGGAAGTCCAGCTGCTTGGCATAGCGCCACTTGGACAGACGTCCCTCGATGCATTTGGGCGAACGTCGTCGATATTGATGGTATGTGTCGCGCAGATTCTTCCACTTGCGTCGCACCTCCTGCACGCTGTATTTATCTGTTTGGAAACGGGCATTAGTTGTAGCTATTGTTTAATACACATATGCTTGTACAGTGGTCACTAGATAATTGCATTCGAGCCAAAGCTGCCTTATAGGACTTCACAGCAACACTTGCCTACAGCGTCTCAGAGATTTCCCTTTTGCTTTTGCAAAAAGCTATCAAATATTTTCTTAATTTAAAATTCCTATTATACTCTTTTCGAAGAAAATAGTATATTAAGTTTGTCCTGAAGTTTGTAACGCATAGAAGGAAGCGTCGGAGACCCCCAAAAGTTACTGCCAGTATGCTTAGAATGACAATACAAATTGATCTAGCCATGTCCGTCTGTCTGTCTGTCTGTCTGTCTGTCTGTCTGTCTGTCTGTCTGTCTGTCTGTCTGTATGTATGCAAACTAGTCCCTCAGTTTTTGAGCTATCGCGATAAAACTTTGCATAGACACTTATTATTCCAGGGGACAGCACATTGGTCGGAGCTGGCCGGATCGGAATACTATATCTTATAGCTGCCATACAACTCGAAGTCGGTTTTGGCCATATATCCCATGTTTTTGAATCTATCGCGATGAAACTTTGCACCGATACTTATTATTCAAAGAGACATCACATTGGTTGGAGCCGGCTGGATCGGATCACTATATCTTATAGCTGCCATACAACTCGAAGTCGGTTTTGGCCATATATCCCATGTTTTTTAATCTATCGCGATGAAACTTTGCACCGATACTTATTATTCAAAGAGACATCACATTGGTTGGAGCCGGCCGGATCGGATCACTATATCTTATAAAAAAATGTTACGCGACAAAACGATTTTGTACAGCTTATGAAATTTCAGTGGTGCAGTTGGCAGAGTGAAAATTGCCTATAGGTTCGAAAAGAGTATAAAATCTTCGGCACGCCGAAGATAATCCTTCCCCACTTGTTTTAATTTCTTTTAGTTTACTTAATTTTTTTAAATTTTCCTTTTTTTTATTTATTGAATGTCGACTAAGAACAGCCGTTTCAAATTTTAAAAATATATAGTAAAACTCTTTTAAAATTGAATTTTACAATTTCCATTATGTAAATTTAAAATAAATATTGTCTTTGGGTATAAGAATGAAGATGAACCTATTGTTTATGGCGCTAACCATTACAGCCCCAATCGGTTTAATATAATAGAGTTCGGTTTTTATATGTACTAACTATCATTGTCTAAAAGCTAGACTTAAAAACTAATATAATTATGTGAAGAAAAAAAACATAAGAATATATTCTAACTGAAAACACTACTTTTAGTGCCAGCAAATGTTTCAAGCATTAAAAAAAAATCAATATTTGTACAAAAACATTTAGCGTATTTTGAATACAATTGATCAATTAACAAAAACTTAATATTAGACCTAGAATTTAAACTATTAAATGAATTCGCGAGCATAAATCACATGCAGCTAACAAAAATGTATGCATTAGCGAGAGACCACTGTACTTTGGATGTTATTTAGCTGTACTCACTGCCCATTTGCTGCGAGACATCCTGCCAGCCGCTCAGGATATCGGGACGTCGCCTCTGATTCGGCTGCAGCTTGTAATTGTAGAGCGCCGGATTCAGGCGCACCAGATTGATCAGCGTGATAATATCATCCGTGGGCGCATTGTCCTTGTGATAACGTTTACGCTCCGACATTGTTGATGTGTGTGTGTGTGTGTGTGTGTGTGTGTGTGTGTGTGTAGCTTTTGTAATTGTTAGCTTGTTGCTGCAGCGCAGGTTATTATATGCAGTTGCTTCAACTGGAGTCTGGCTGTATATTATTGTTTACACGTTTGGGGGCTGGCTGCGATTGCGATTGTGATTACAATTATTATTAAATCTCGGGCCAGGCAACAGCAGCGGCAGCAGCAGCAGCAGCAGAAGCAGAAGTTGTGGGTGTCAGTGTCCGGAGTGTTAAATGGCCTGGCATGCAGTGCGTGTGCTTAGGCCAGCCAAAATGCACACAATGTTCATTTAATGCACACACGTTTGTCTTGCAGCGACTCGAGGCCACGAATTAGCCATGTTCAATTACGCAGAAAACAATTTAGATAGAAATTTGTGGGCTACACTGGCGTTGCCGTACCGCGTTTGTGTATGCTAGTAACAGCAGCGCTAGTTGTTGGCGTTGCCAGAACGGCAGGCGTACCGTGTGTTATCGATGATTGCGACTCAAGTAACAATCGTTTATTCGATATTGTTTAAAGCTACATTCAACTTTCCGTCTCACAGTTACTCTATGAAATCTACGCAATAAATCACATATGCAACTAGCATGCTTCACAAATTTTCTTTTTACCCCAGCTGCGTATAAAGGTTCTTATCATTGTAGTCATTTTCAAATTTTGCTTAAATCCTTTGAAGTTATCACATTAATTTTAAGAATTCAAAAGCTGCTCTAAAAATCTATATCCATTTTTTGTATAACATAAAATTATTAGAGACCCTATGCACTTTATATTGCATCTTTATAATTGAAACGACAATAAATAAGCTGTGCGCCACTGTACGTGTAGCATTGGGAATTAAATATAAAAAATGAAATGTATTCGATATTTAGCAAAGAGTCAACCATCAATAGTGTCAGGTAGCAAATCGATGCTGTGCACAAAGCATCGACGATACTTTTGCACTGTTTTGTTTTTGCGGCTAGCCACAATTCGGAGCTTCTGACTACCAAAGACTTTTTTGAAAACAAACAATTGTTGAGTGAAAATGAGCACGCCGACAAAAAACAATGGCACCGGCCTTGAGGACGTGAACATACCCGGTCAGGCGTTTTTGCGCGAGGCACTCACCTCCTGCACTGACCCACTGAAAGCCATCGAAAGTTTTCAGGTTTGTTTTGCGCGCGCAAAAAGTGTTTTTGTCTGCTAAAATCAACTGGGTTTTATAATTCCAGCTGGAGAACGGGGTGTTGCTGCCATCGCTGCGTCCCATGCTGCCGCTGCTCGATTTGCACGGTGTTCGCCGCCTCGACTTTCACACATCGCTGATGGAGGAACTGCGCGAAAAGCTAATCGCGCACATCAACGATCTTGGCCAGAAGGAGCCGCGGGAGCGTGACAAGAAGCTCAAGGAGCTGCTGGTCAAGAGCTTTCCCGTGGTGCGTGTCAAATCGCTGCGGCCCGTTGTTATGGCCATACTGCGCAATACGCAGCACATCGATGATAAATATCTGCGCATATTGGTGCGGGATCGGGAGCTGTATGCGGATACGGACACAGAGGTGAAGCGCCAGATTTGGCGCGACAATCAGTCGTTGTTTGGGGACGAGGTGTCGCCACTGCTGTCGCAGTATATACGGGAGAAGGAGCACATTCTCTTCGATCACACCAATCTCAATAATCTGTTTTTCCAGCCGACGCCCAAGGTGCGACGGCAGGGCGAAGTGGTCCAAAAGCTGGCCAACATGATCGGCACCAGTGTCAAGCTGTACGACATGGTCTTGCAATTTCTGCGCACACTCTTCCTGCGCACCCGCAACGTACACTATTGCACGCTGCGCGCGGAGCTGCTGATGGCGCTGCATGATCTGGAGGTGCAGGAGATCATCTCGATCGATCCGTGTCACAAGTTCACGTGGTGTCTGGACGCCTGCATTCGGGAGAAGAATGTGGATATTAAGCGTTCACGCGAACTGCAGGGCTTTCTCGATAACATTAAGCGCGGCCAGGAGCAGGTCCTGGGCGATCTATCGATGACCTTGTGCGATCCGTATGCCATCAATTTTCTGGCCACGTCCGCTATTAAGATACTGCATCATCTGATCAACAATGAGGGCATGCCGCGCGAGAATCAGATATTAATCCTGCTGCTGCGCATGCTGGCGCTGGGATTGAGCGCCTGGGTAATGATTGACTCGCAGGACTTCAAGGAGCCGAAGCTCGATTGCCAAGTGGTCACGAAATTTCTGCCTGCCCTCATGTCGCTCATGGTGGACGATCAGTGCCGCAGCCTGCACGCCAAACTGCCGCCGGACGAGCGCGAATCCGCACTGACGACCATTGAGCACTCGGGCCCCGCACCGGACGCTGTCGCCGCTTACATCCAGGAGAGTGCCGTCTCCAGCATATTGGCCATGTATTACACATTGCATTCGGCGCGCACCAAGGATCGCGTCGGTGTGCTGCGCGTTCTGGCCATTTTGTCTGTTTGCAAGGATGATCGCGCCTATGAGGATCCCTTTCTGCATTCGCTGATCGCCTTGCTCATACCCATGAGCGATGAGTTCAGCACCGAGGACTTCTGCACCACACTCTTCGATGAGTACATCTTCGCTGGCCTCGCCCGCGAGAATGTCACGTCGCGTCACATGCTCAAACTGCTGTGGTATGTGCACAACAAGCTGCCCGCCGGTCGTCTGGCCACGCTCATGAAGGCCATGCAGCCGACAGCGGCCCACAACGAGCACATCCACAAGCTCTACGAGACGCTGCAGGAGCGCATCGGCAACGCACCGCCGCCAGAGACGCCAGCCATTGAGCAGCCGGCACAGCATCCAGCACAGCAGCAACAGCAGCAGCCGCCGGCGGCGCCTTCGTTGTCCTCGGCGCCAGCAGCGGAGTTTGAATCGCCGCTGAAGAGCGTGCCCACGCCGGGACCACACTACAGTCCCCAATAGCCCGAGGCAATGGTCGCAGCTCCTTCAACAGCTGCTGCTGCTGCTGGTGTCATAGTTGCTCCAATGGTCAACTTGGGCTAATTCGCTTCTGGCATGCTCTTTATACTCTTTTCTGTCTGTCTGCCTGTATGTATGCTATCTAGTCCCTCAGTTTTTGAGCTATCGCAATGAAACTTTGCACAGACACTTATTATTCACATGTACAGCACATTGGTCGGAACCAGCCGAATCGGACCACTATATCTTATAGCTGCCATACAACTGGAAGTCGGTTTTCGCCATATATCCGAACTTTTCAAAGCTATCGCCTTAAATTTCCTTGTACACTTGAACATCCTTATAACTCATAAATGTTTAAGATTTCAAATCGACTCAGTTGTAATTAGCAAAGATACGTCAGTAAATATTTCGTTGGTGCAGTCGGCAGTGTGAAAATGGCCTAAGGGTTTGAAAAGAGTATAAAATCTTCGGCACGCCGAAAAAAATCCTTCCCCAATTGTTTTATCTAGTATATCAAATATTTGTATTTCAAGCATGTTAAGCTTTGTAAATAGCTAACCGTATTCAGCACTCTATATGTCTATATATACATTGTATACTCAAAGCAATTATCCGGCTTTGCCCGTGGCTAATTTATGCAACATTCTCCACCACTTTCAAATTTTGTATTATTTTACTGCTTACTGTTTAGGCTGTGCTTTTTACATATATCCAAAACTTTTTTGCATGTATGCCACCAAATGCGTAGAAAGTCCTATAAGGACATTTGTACATGCTATAAGTCTACATTGAAAATGTTGGAAAACGCAACTTGTGGAGTAAAAATCTCCCATATATTTATTATTTTGATATAATTTCTTAGTTGTTAGTGCTACAATGATTTCCTTATAAAGTAATATACATATATATAAAAAAAAAAACAACAAATTGTAAATTAAATTTATTTTTAGAAAAATATATATTGTACTGCTCTTTATTTATTATTTTACTTGTCTAATTTCTTATTTCCTAGTGTTAAAAAGATTACCTTCTAAAAATAATGCAATAGTCACAAAACGCAGAAAATATTTTTATTTTACTTAAAACCTTAATTTTTTTTTTTGTGAAAAATATCGCTTGCTTATTATTTTTATATATTTATTTTTTTCTTATTTTGAAGTTCTATAACTCGAAACTTTTTTGGGGCAGATTGAGGCTTGACTATAGTTTTCTGTCAAAAATCGTACGAAAAATGTACAAAACAAATTTTTTTTTCCCAGATTTCAAATTCCCATAACTTTCATAAAATTTCGTTACTGACATGTCCTATATATTAATCATTTATACATTCCTTCAATCTACATTTATATAATATAAAACAATTTATACCCCATACAGCGCAAACTCGATATTATAATTATCATTTTCAATGCAACTTTGTTTATAGATTAGCTCTTGACTTCTAACCACTTTTAAATCTTAGACTTTCATATAATTATATATAAACTATTCATCGGTGTATGATACATGTCTAGTAATATATACATATATCTGAAGCCAAACAACTATACATACAACAACTATATATATTCCCGAACATCATCGTATACGCATATAAATTAAGCTTAATAAAGCCATATATATGATAACTATTAGATTTTATAAACGATGTACTAGTATTATAAATTCCATATCATATTATATCAAACTCAAAGTGCAGAAAACAAAGCTAATCTGGCTCAACTTAATGATATATACATATACACTATTCTATAATATACGATAATCTACATAAACATATCCAGTATCCACTATTATACGGTTTAATATTCGAAACTTTGCTAAATATTCAATTTTTTTTATAAGTGTCTATAATACGAATAAATTTAAACGTGTCTATATATACATATATAATGTATATATAATCAGCCAGAATTTGCAATGTGTGCTTCATAATACTTGCAAAATAGTTGAAATTGCACATGAAGAAAGTAAATTTAAATATTCGCAACATAAGATATATAGGTTTTAAAAACGTCGTCTTCTGGCAGTTTACAAAGTGTTTCAAAGCCAAGTCTGCATTACACTATATATATTTTAGTAATACTCTGATACCATTGTTGGAAATGCGGAAAATAGTTGAAAAACAACCGTTGAGTTTGTGTATGGTCGAGGGCGTTATTGGTTGTGGGCGTGGCTTGACTTTTGAAGAAGCTCCGCAATAATCTACCTACCAAATTTGCTTACTCTAGCTCTAAAACTGTGGTAGATACTAATTTGTACGAAAGGGAGGTGTCTAGGAAACTACCGTCCAAGTTTTGGTGTCTCTAGCTCAAAAACTTTTGGAGATATACAGGCCTGTACCCAAATAATTTTCAAAAGTTAAACGATTGGCAAACAAAACTGGGAACATACCAATTTTGAGTTACATCTTTGTACAAATTGTTAATAAATTAAATGGCTTCCAAGACAGATGAGGGACAACTTTTCAATCAGACCAATAAACTTAAGATTAGTATGCAAAATATGGAAATTTTCCAATTACTTTTGATTTGATCGGAATCGAAAACGGAAAAAAGCCTGATAGGCTTCAGCGCTTTGTGGGAGCAGGCTGGCTGGGGGCGTTCTAGTGGGCGTGGCCGGTCCCCCCAGTCTTTGGGTATAGTCACCAGCAATCTACATTCCAAAACTGGCGACTCTGGCTTTAAAATTGCGGTATATATTCACTTTATTGTCGATTTGCTTGTTGGGCCACACTTGTAAATTATTTGATGCTATTTATTTTGGGTTGTGTTTCATCCTTCAAGAAAACATTACTAGAGAGAATCGTTCTCCTAGGCGTTTCGACGAACTGTGGGCCATTCTCCAGGATACCTGTGTTTATTGTACAAACATACATACATAAGCAAATTAGCTTCATAGAAAAAAGACGAACATGAAAGACGTTTTATAGATTTGAGAGTGGATTTGCCAAGCTGCCAGTGGGCGTGACACAAAAATCTTAACACTATGTCCTAAACACATAACGAGTATAAATATATTTGAAGTTGTAAGTCTTTAGCCTCACAATAGCGCGGGAAAACGGACAGACAGACGGACAGCATGACGGACCTTTGGTATCAGAGTATAAAAAGCCCATACGATTTGTGCTTATGCAAAAAAGAGACTATTATATTTAAGACATCCACTAAAACTAAATGACAGTATCTGTATGGAATATCATAAAAAAAGGTGACATAAAATAACAAACAAAAAGGATAAAGATTGCGAGGGGCGGGGGGGGGCCTCCACTCAGTTCTTGTCCGTTTCGCTTTCAACGGCTGGGGGCTCTGGCGTTGTGGTTAACGCTGGTGATGATGATGATGATTCCGTTTCGCACGTTTCAGCGTTCTCAATGCTTTTCCGCGCAGGAGGCGGCGGTGACGACGGTGGTGGCGGTGACGACGGTGGTGGCGGTGACGACGGCTCCGCGGTGAGGAGCGCTTCGATGGCCGCCGCCGCAGCAGCCGCTGCTCGGGTGCGTGGGCAGGGCGACGAGGGCAGCGGATAGGACATGGTCGATGCGGATTGCGGCACCGGATCGCTCATGTCGAAATTCTCCTCGTTCAGCTTGTACACCTCGACGTACTCGTTGTAGATGTGCTCCCATTGGATGTGCGGCTTCAGTGAATCCAAAACGCACTGCATCAGCTCGTGCTTGGGAATGGTCTAAAAGCAAAGGATTCCAAATTAATACTGCTGTTATCATTTGAGGACATCACACTAAAGACAACTTTTCAGATGACTTTCGTTTGATCAAAATAATAATGTAATGAGTTATGATTGTGAAACCAAAATGTAGATTCACCTGCGTCGTCAGCTGTTCCGAATCGTTGAGCAGACTGTCGAGAAAGATACGCAAACGCTTCTCAGTGCCGTAGGTGGCCAGTTGGAAGGTCAGCATGACATGCCAGTGCTTCAGTTCCTCGAAGGCTTCCAGCGACTCGCACAGCTTAATTTGATTCTCGAGGAAGAGCACCTTTGCCGTTTGTTGCCAGCTCTCCGGATCGCTAAGATCGAAGAAAGCAAAACGAGAACATTCATTTAGAAAAAAGGACAAATAAACATTTGGACAAAAAATGAACACAATGCAGATAATTTTCAGAAAATACGTATAAGAACGAGGAAAAACAAGTAAGAGTGCTCTAGTCGGGAGTGCCCGACTACGAGATACCCTGAACCCAGTCCTTACAATCATTCATATTAATCTAAACACACACATGCTGCAGTACAAGCAGTACAAGCAGTGCAAGCGGTCTAAGCAGTTAGCTTGCTTTTCGCTGAGCCCCACATAATGGAAAGTTAAATCTTAAATAACTTCTGTGTTTATCGTCCGATCTTATTGAAATTTTTGGGGCAAACAATTGTCAATAATATGTGTGACCAAACCAAATTGCAAGGTCGTACCTTCAAAAATGCGTTTTTTTAACTTTTGGGGGGTTTGGGGGGTGGTATCCAAAAAGTGAAAAATTTGTTCATGTGTATGCTATTCGAGATTATACATGTCAAATTAGGGGCCTCTAGCTCTTATAACTTGTAAGTTATATCCAAAAAACGCTGGTCTAAAATCGAAATTTATCGATAACTTTTGAACGGGACGAGCTATCGATAAATTTTAATAAACTTGATCTGTCCCGGGATTAGGAGAACTTATGTTCCAAATATGAAGTCTCTAGCTCTTGTAGTCTCTGATATCTGTGTGTTCATACAGACAGACAGACGGACAGACGGACAGACGGACAGACAGACGGACATGGCCAGATCGACTCGGCTATTGATACTGATCAATAATATATATACTTTATATGGTCGGAGATGCTTCCTTATGCCTGTTACATACATTTGCACAAACCCATAATACCCTTTTTACCCATTTTTAATGGGTTCAGGGTATAAACAGCAAAAATTTGAATTTTTCCAAATCGTTAAGGACCTGTACTAATAGTTTGTTATATATAACTAATATGTATGGAAGAAATTGGTTCGTTTGAACCTAAGACTTTGGTTTCGGTAGTACAAGTTTGTGAACTTTGGCAAGTGGAAAAGAATTATCTTCGGCGTGCCGAAGATTTTATACCTTTTCGAACCCTTAGGCAATTTTCAAGAATTGGTATGTTATGAATTTAAATTATTCTTTGAAATATTAAATTCATTTCCAGTTGTAGAACAGCTATAAGATATAGTGGTCCGATCCGGCTGGTTCCGACCAATGTGCTGTCCCTTTGAATAATAAGTGTCTGTGCAAAGTTTCATCGCGTTAGCTCAAAAACTGGGGACTAGTTTGCATACATACAGACAGACAGACAGACGGACATGGCTAGATCAACTTGGTTTGTCATGCTAAGCATACTAGAGGTAACTTTGCGGCTGTGCGTTGGACACGAATCAATCGGTCAGTCAATCCGTCAGTCAGTCAGATAGGATCAGAGATGACAGTGATGATGATGTGCCGCAATGTTTTGGCCTTTGTAATGATCTGAAAATGTGGGCACTTGGAACTCACATTTCGACAGCACCGCGCAGACTGAGATAGTTCTGTGTGCTGGCCTGCATGCTGAGCAATGGAAACTTGCGATTCACATGCTCGAGATCGCGCGGCAGCGAGCCACGTATGCCATTGAACATGATGGCATCCCCGGTGGCCAGCACCAGCCACGACTTGAGATTCGTGCAATACGAATAGGAGTTGCCGCTGGGGAAGCCAATCAGCGGCATGCCCTGATCCGTGACGGCAAACTGCAGCGCCATGCCATGCCGATTGAGCAGCTCCAGGCAGTTGGTGGCCAGCTTGTGGCGTCGCCTCGCAATGTGCCAAATGCGCAGCAGGCCGCATTCGGTGAGCACGCCAACCATCTGATTGTCCGGACTGAAGGCGCAGTGCACGGCCGCACTGGTCAGCGAGATGGCGGGAAAGACGGGACAGCCCGTCTGCATGGTCAGCAGCCGCATGCTGCCGTCCAGGGAGCACAGCATCACATACTTGCTGCACAGATTCACATTGATCACCGGCGAGCCCACATACATCTCCCACAGCAGCTCCCGGCTCAGCTGGGCGGTCACCTTGGCCACCATGCCGTAGCCCGTCTTCAGATGGCCATTCTGCACATGGATGCGATAGTCCTGCGCTGATTTCGTGAACTCGCACTTGCTGTTCGCCGATATCTGCAGCTTGAGGCCCAGCGTATTGCTGCTGCTCAGATCACCCAGCAGCTGCATCGAGTTCCGCCGTGGCGCAATCGCAGCTGTCGCCGCCGGCGCCGGCGGCAGCATCAGGCGGCCAGCTTGTTCCGCCCGCGAGTAGAGCGGCTCGGGCATCAGAGGCTCCACGTTGCTGCTGCAGATTGCTGCTGCTCCGCTACAGCTGCTGCTACTACTGATAATGTTGTTGCTTTTGCTGCTGCTGCTGTTGTTGTTGTTGTTGTTGCTGCAAGAAACAGAGACAATGTAATTTCATTAATAAAGAAAACTAGTCGAATATCAAATATAACCGACTGCGTAATACTCTGATACCATTGTTAGAACAGCGGAAGGATGTGCGGGATCTTTAGTGGACGTGGGCGTAGCTTGAGAAAGGCGTGGCCGGAAAACATAGGTCACCACAAATATACCTACCAAATTCGATGACTCTAGCTTTAAAACTGTGCGAAATATTCACGTTTTATCGATTTCAGATTTATGGTGTATCGACATGTTATCGATTGATTTGCCAGCCTCCCATTGGGCGTGCATAATTTGACGAACTACTTTTGTTTGTTTCAAATCACACACAGCAGGAATACCGACGGAATTTAAAATAGATCGAATGAACATCATTCCGATAGTTGTACACTTTTTAGGCCATCAAATTTGCAATACAATTTGTGAATAAACCCAAATTAGGGCATCCGAAATGATATACCAAATTTGTTGCCTCCTAGCACTTATAGCTTTAAAGTTATTGCCAAAAATCACTGGTCTGAAATGGAAACTTATCGATAACTTTTAAACGGGATCGTTCAGTTATCGATCGAATGAAATAAACTTGATTTGGCATGAGAATACGAGAACCTATATACCAAATATGAAGTCCTTAGCTCTTATAGTCTTTGATATCCGCGTACAGACAGACAGATCAAAAATATACATACATATATACTTTATGGTATGAGGAGATGCTTTCTTATGTCTGTTACACAACTTCATAGTTGTTCAGGGTTATTTAAGATATAATTTTCCATACTGTGGGGACCTGTGGAGAAGCATACAGTGCACAGTTAACTATGAATGAATATAAGGACTGCGTTCAGGGTATTTCCTAGTCGGGAAGTGCCAAATGGAGCAGGCTTACTGACAAAGGGACACCATCGACTGCAAGCTTCTTATGAGATTAGGAGTCTCTCTTATTACCTTGACTAATAGTATCTTGCTTACTTGACGTAGATTCTACTTGGGTAGGAGAAGCCAATCCATATACTTGTAACGAGTATTGATGGTGCCCCATCTTGGAGACATGCAGTCTCCGCAACAACCCTCAGACTATTCTAACAATTCATCACCTTGAAGCTCAACCCATCTTGGGAGACAGCTGGACAAGATTCATGCGTCTTGGTGACAGGCATTTGAACCGACTTATCCGCTTTCACTTCCCGTGGAAGATGTCGGTGTATACCATACAGACTGTGGCTCAAGACGCAGACCTGCGGAACCCGAGCTCTAATCGGCCAGAATGCTGAAGGTGGGTCTATACGATACCGGAGAATTGACTACTTGAAGATCATTGAGACGGTCGCCTTCTTCCAAGCCTTCAGTAGCCAAACTTTAAACATGTGTGCACTCCGGACGAGCCTTCTCAACATCCACACAGAGGAAAGTTTCTTCTTCAGCTCTAGTGCGTTGATCGGCCTTTTCAACCCAGCAGATGTTATGGCCCCAATATGGAGCAATACTATCGACCCTCTTACACTTTGCTTAGCTAATGCTGCTGCAAGATCAAGATCAGGGTCTGTGGCTAACAACCAGTGGATTAAAACCAAATGCAACGATTAAAAAGTGACCCACCTGTTGCTGTTGCTGCTGGGAACGCTGGTGCTGACAATGCTGGTATTGGGCTCGGAAAGGTCATTGAGCGGTATAAACATGGGCGTAATGCGTCGCTTGCCATCCTTGGTGCGCGTCTCTGTCTGTTTGCTAATGGCGCGCGCTGGATTAACGGCGCCCGCCTGCGCCGACTGCTGAACGGGCAGACGCCGCTCCATGGCGGCATTGGGCAGTGCAAAGCTGCTCAGCTCGGGCAGCGAGCGGACGGACTGTTTGCTGGCGTAGCTTTGCTCCAGATAGCCGCCGTATTTGCGCTTGAAGATCGCATGCTTCTCCGGCTCGGAGACGCGGGTGCCCAGCTCCTCCTCGGTGAACTGGAGGCAGGCGATGGTGCCGTCGCCGCTGCACGCCATCAGCAGGTTCTGCTGCGGGCCCCACGACATGTCCAGGATACTGTCGTTGAACAACTCATGGATGACAACCATCGGTCGCTGCAGCGCCGTCATCCACACGGACAGCGAGCGATCTCGGGAGCCAACTGCTATCACACAGTATTGCATTGGCTTACTAGGACTATCGCCGACCAGGTGGCGCGTCAGTATGGAGCTGTGGAAGCGGACGCAGGTCACCGCCTTGCGGTGTCCCACAAAATCTTTGTCGCACTTCCAGCCCTCGCGCTCTATGATTTGTGCGGTGGGTCCACCGCCATTCATGGCGTGCGCCGATACCAGATACTGGCCGTCGGGTGACCAGGATAGACGCAGGATGTGTGTGGTGCCGCCGCATTCTTGAAACGGTTCCGTTATCGTTGTGCTGCACAGCCAGTCGCTGGTACGCCAGATTTTAATGCTGCGATCATCCGACTGGGAGGCAAGGAACCGCCCCACGGGATCCCAAGCGACGCCCTTGACCAGACCCGTGTGTCCCTTCAGCGTGTGCAGGACATTGGGCAAGGCGCACGCGTCCCACACAATAATCGTATTGTCTATGCTACAGCTGGCGAGGAAGACATCGTTTGGCGACCAGGCCAGATCAAGGACATCGCCATCATGGCCACGCAGCGTGTGTATGCATTTCCAAGACTCGGGATTTTGTTGCATGCCACCGGTGGCGAACACCCCGCTGGGTCCCTGTGTCTTGCGCCAGATCATAATCAGCTTATCGTCCGAGCCGGAGGCGAGCAGCTGTCCGTTTTGCGACCAGCGCACACAGTTGACGCACGCCAGATGCTGATCCATTTGGCAGAGCATCTTCGGCACCGACGCATCCTGTTCGTCCTTCTCGGACAGCACCGGCAACAGGTTCCATATGACAACGCGTCCGGAATCGTTGCCCTGTCCGCCAGTCGCAAATTTCGTGCAATCCTGATGCACATCCACGGAGAAGATTGGTTTATCTGCAGCAAGCGCGCATGCAAAACGTTAGAATCTGAATAATGTGGGCGGCTGTCCAACTTACCATCATGGTGCACCCAACCCGGCTTCACGAGCCGCATTTTTTTTTTTTCTTTTTTTTGTGATTTAAGTTACCAAGGTACCCGTGGGTAAAATGGATTTATTTGGCCGAACTCGTTGGATAACGAGGAAAACGCCACGGCGTCACGAGCCGCATTGTTTACTTAAAAATTCGTTGAACTGATTGCCGCTCGCAATTATATTTGCCGGCAAATAGGGATGTTAGTAACGAATATATCGATATGAGTGCGCCGTGGATAAGCGACCAATATATTGATAAGCGTGTGTGTTATTTCAAGAGCAAATCCCTTATCGATCGTGTTATTTTAACGCTCATATTTATAAATAGAAATTATAAATTCCGTATTCATAGCATTCGCAGTTTCTTTCAATAATTACAAAGTATCGAGTTTTATTTTAAATTCATAGAGGATCTTTGTCAAGAAACTAAAGTGAGTACATTTAGTGCTGCCATCTAATAGAGTTGTACATTGTGGTTCAATTAAAATAATGTGTATGGTTCATGTTCATTCATATAGTTCGTTCAATTTTGTTCGTTGATTTTGATCATAATTGGTCATATAGTTATTCAATTTTGTTGTTCGCTCGATCGATTATAATTTTGTTGTGAAGTGTGATCCGACTCTAAGCCGAGTATATTAATATATAATGTACCTAACCGAATGAAAGAATAACGAGCTAGATGAACTACTATCAGAAACATAGTTCGTTCAATTCAATGAATAGTTCATTCGTACGTATTCTGAACGATATGAAACAACTCTCACGCTAACCAACACTCGCGCACGCGCACTGATCTTTAATTAATCGAGTAGGCGCTATCGATAACGACACATTGTGTGAAATTTTGCGGTATCCAAGACAGCGGTATTGTGCTTAACTAGGATATCAATTAACAATTTGCAAAGTGAATGTGTACAGTGCGAAAAATATACCAAAAGCAACAGATAAAAGCAAAATAAAAAACATTGGCAACAGCAATTGTTGGCGAAAATAGTGTGAGGCGATCAAAAAGGTAAGCAAATGTGCAAAACAATCAGCGAGTACATTTACGTATGTATATTTATTTCCATGTGTGCGTGTCCGGGTGTGTGGCTGTGTGTGTGCACCCCAAACATTCAAAATAAAGCGATCGAAAATGCATGAAAACGAAGGTTAGACACAAGCACACACATACACAGATAGAACAACACACGCATTTATGTACATATATGTATAAAAATGTGTGTGAATATCTGTTCCAAATGCGTAGATAAAGTTGCTACCGATTTTGTTGTTGACCTTCGCTTTGCTAATCAACGAATCGGCAACAATGAACTCTTTCAATGGCAGCGGCAACTTAACCTCGTTCACAAGCCAAAAAATTGCGGAAATATTCATGTGTACATATGTTTGTACATATGTATGTACATACATACATATGTATGTGAGTTGATGTGCAAGTACAGGCGAAAAGCAGCACAAAATTTAAGCATAACATAGCATATGTAACTACCGCTGTCATTTCATGTTATACTTAGTTGTCTTTTGTTTTAATTAGTGGAACTGTTTGCGCGCGCTTTCTCTGCAAACACACTCACACATATGCATATGTATAGTGATTGCCGCTTACACACATACTTCATGCATACATGCATAAACAGAATTCAGTCGTATTACTTAACAGGCAATGCGCTAAAGCGAGCGAGCGAGCCGCTGCTGCTCTCTCTCTCTCTGTCACTCGTATCTCTCGCCATGTGCCAAAATGAGTACACTCAGGTGGGCAAGAGAAGAGCGGGCAACCTACTTCCATTTTTGGTGCGCTCTGCTCTGGACATAATAGCAAGACCATAAAATGTGTGTGTATGCTTGTAAAGAAACAGTTATTCAAGCCCAAATCAAAGTTGCATTTTTTGTTTTTTTTAAGATTTTTACTTTCTTTTTTAGTTGTGCTTGTTGCCGCGGTATTACGCTGGCACTTCATTTATCACTGAATGGAAGCCGACTGCGTATGTGTGTGTGTGTGCGTGTGTTTGTATTACCGTTACTTTGAATATCACCGATTACTGCTGCTGTAGCTCTCTTCATACTGTTGTGATTGTTGCTGTTGTTTCGCATTCTTATGAGAATTCCAATAAGACGCCTGTGTCTTTCACTTTCGGTCAGACGCAACATATGAATGTGTGTGCGTGTGTGTGTGTGTGCATAGGAAAGTTGATTTTAATGCTTGCGGTAGCGAAAACAAGGTCAGCGTTAATTATGCGCTGTATGTGTGTGTGTGTGTGTGTGTGTGTGAGCCGCGACAATAAACAAACATCTTTGACGCATAACTCTATTAATAAAATTCTCAATTCACACCCCCGCCCACGGAATGCTTTGCAGTGCTGGGGCCCTGGGCCGACCCACCCACCCTTTGCCCACAAGCGCGAGTACAGTTTTGCAATGCAATTTGATTGGTGTAAAAGAGGAAGCAAAAACACACAGCAATTGCAATACAAGTGCATACTTGTACATACATACGATATACATACATACATACCATGCTCGTACAAGAACCGAAATTGCATTTCGTTTAGTTTACGAGCCGTTGCCACTCTGCACGGCTTTTTGCATCTTTGTAAACAAGAAACAAGTAAGAGTGCTCTAGTCGGGAGTGCCCGACTACGAGATACCCTGAACCCAGTCCTTACAATCATTCATACTAATCTAAACACACACATGCTGCAGTACAAGCAGTGCAAGCGGTGCAAGCGGTTTAAGCAGTTAGCTTGCTTTTTCGCTGAGCCCCACACAATGGAAAGTTAAATCTTAAATAACTTCTATGTTTATTGTCCGATCTTATTAAAATTTTTGGGGCAAACAATTGTCAATAATATGTGTGACCAAACCAAATTTCAAGGTCGTACCTTCAAAAATGCGTTTTTTGAACTTTTGGGGGGTTTGGGGGGTGGTATCCAAAAAGTGAAATTTTTGTTACATGTGTATGCTATTCGAGATTATACATGCCAAATTTGGGGCCTCTAGCTTTTATAACTTTGAAGTTATGTCCCAAAAACGCAAGTCTGAAATCAAAATTTATCGATAACTTTTAAACGGTACGAGTTATCGATAAAATTTAATAAACTTGATCTGTCCCGGGATTAGGAGAACTTATGTTCCAAATATGAAGTCTCTAGCTCTTGTAGTCTCTGATATCTGTGTGTTCATACAGACAGACAGACGGACAGACAGACGGACATGGCTAGATCGACTCGGCTGTTGATACTGATCAATAATATATATACTTTATATGGTCGGAGATGCTTCCTTATGCCTGTTACATACTTTTGCACAACTTCATTATACCCTTTTTACCCATTTTTAATGGGTTCAGGGTATAAAAATGCCAGCGTCCAATAACGAGTGTATGTGACCTAGATTATTGGCTTAATGAAGGCGTTGTTGTTGTTGTTATTGTTGGCACGTAGCGCACGCCAAGGAAATATACATTCGGTCATTTTTTGTTTTTGGGTTGCTCTGCTGCTGCGTTTTGGACACTTTCGCCTGATCGTAACAAAAGCAATTTACTGCAATGCTGCTGGCCAGTGCTGTAAAGCGCGTGTGTAGCAGCTGGCGGCTGCATGGCGTTGCCACTTCTCATTACATTGCCACATATTTATATGTGTGTGTGTGTGTGTGTGTTTGTTTGTTGCGTTTCTATGTTACGTCTAGTTTGTCACGTATTACACTTTTTGGTGCTGCTATTGTGGAAGCTGCGTTGGGGGTGTTCTATAATTGTAGCTACATACATACATGGCATACATATGTACATATATGCATGGCAGCTAATGTATGTATGTATGTATGTATGCTTGTTTTGAATTGCGCCTTAAATGTATGTATGTATGTATGTATACATATGTTGGACCGCAACTACGACAACAAAAAGCAACAAATATGTAAAGACACGCTTATCAGCATTTTTGCTCGCACACGTTGTGCTTTTATCAGTAATTGTTGGTGTTCTCACTGTTTGCCACGACACAAACAATAACAAAACAGCGAACAACAAATCAAAATATATATGTATGCACATGTCCATATGTATATTTCCCAATGTTTTGCCTGTTGTGTTCTCTGCGGTGTGGCAACGCCGTTTCGCCGACAACTATGTTATGCAAATTGTTGCCTCTCGCTCGCTCGCACTGTATCTCGGTGTCCAGCGTATCTATTTCTGTGTATGTTTGTTGTTGCTTTTGCTGCGCGCATTCTCACGTACACACAAGCGCGCATTGAGCGGAGTTTGGGTTTGCGCTCAGCTGCTGTTGTCGCCGTTATCACTGCATTTGCTTTGTGCTACATATTCTCGGCGCTTGTGTCGGTTTCGTACATTTTGCGCTGCACTCGCACGCACAGATACACAGGCACACTGATACATACACACACACACACACACACACACGCGCGCACACAGGCAGCGAGACGAATGTGTACGAAAAAGTGACGGCTGAAAAGCGTCGTCGGCGTCGGCGTCGGCAGCAGCGGTTTTATGTTGTATTTTATTATATTTTTTTTGTCAGTTTGCCTTTGTGTTTCTTGCGTGCAGACGCGTTTCGTTATTGAGCTCTCTCTCACCGCACGCTATATACTTACATATGTATATATTTAATTTGCATTTTGCATAAAATATACAAATTCAAAAGAAATCAACTTTAATGAAATTAACTGTTGAAATTAACGAAAATTCAAAAACAAGAACCAAGTGAAATTTGCAAAAATAAACTAGTTTCGGTGCAGGTAAATGAAAATCAATTTGACAAATTAAATGCAATGTGATGAAAAAAGAATGAATTGTGCACTTCTAATGGTAAAATTGGCAAGATCAATGCTTTTTGACAAAAACATAGATATGTATGTATGTATGTGTGTGTGTGTGTGTGTGTTGTGCGCGCGTGGCGTGGGCAGCTGCAGCAACAACAACAACAACCAACTAGTCGGCGTCCGGCACTAAATGAAAATATTAAGAGACGAAAAACCAAAAAAAAACATGTAAACCTGTTTACGCAGTAGGCGCATTTTCACCAAAAACTAGCATCAATACACACACATACAGACACAGCTAACTCAACAACTGTAGCTGAGAAGAAGCTGGTCAAGTCTTTCTGTCTCTCTCTCTTTCGCACGCTTGCAGGCTCCACTCCTCCATACGGCAATTGAACTAATTTTAAACGTTTACCAACACGAAATAAACCAACAACTAAAAACGATCATGCACACGCATACATATGTAATACACGCGCCGGTGCATACATACACACACACGCACACACACATGCATACAAAGCGATACGCACTTTCAACTTGAACGCCAACGGTCGACAACAACACAACCAAAATTGAGTGTCCCCAAAAATAAAATCAAAAGCATGTAAAAACACACGAGCGTCACAAATACATACACAATAAACAGAGACAACGACAACGACAACAACAACGCACCTGGTGGCAAAGCGAGAAGCAGCGCTGCCAGAAAGTCACGTCACTAGCGTTTGGGGTGATTTGTGTTTTGTTGTTGCTGCTGCTGCTGCTGCTGCGTTTTCTTAACGAGAGTGCAACGAGCGCGCGCGAATGCAATATACATGTACATGTGTGTGTGTGTGTGTGTGTGTGTGTGTATGTGTGCGTATTCCTTTAAGCGGTTTACGCTGTGTTTATTGTTTTCGCTTAAGCGACAGATACACACATATGTATGTATGTATGCGCATATGTATATATGCATGTACATACGTATGTTGTCAAGTCAGCTGCTTTCCTGATTATTCAGGCGCTACAAAATTTAGCATTTAATTAGCATTACTATACATGCAATACATATGAATAAAACGTACCTCGAATTGTTAAATGCTGATAACGAGACGAGCAGTTTTGAAAAGTCATTTTCTTGATGCCTTTTCTTTTGTGTTGTCATTAAATGAAAAAAAGCAACAAACGAAAAAAAAAAAAAAACAAGTACGGCAACTCGCCGACTGCTACTTACATACATACATACATATATTGTTGCCAGCTGTTGCGTTTTATTTTTGAATATCTGTTCGCATTCAATGCGAAATGAAAGGGCATTTGAATATCTTAATATATGCACATAATAACAAATACATACATATATATATATTCAAATTTACAACTCACAACGAACAAGGAAACTTTTGCAAAGCGCAGCGTTGCCACTCGCTGAATAGATGCGACATTTAACAACACTGTGCACGCATATGTTTTCTGTTTTTGCTTTTTGGCCGTTACTAATTTGAAATGACTTTGTTCAATTTGCAGATCAGCAAGGAAGACAAATGCAGCGCAAAACATCGAACCGAAGACGATGGATGATGCCCAAGCTCAGTGTAATAAACATAAGGGCTCTGCGCAAATAGCCATAAATAAAACTGATACAAATCAAAACACCAGTGAACAAAAACAATAACAATAATACAGAAACACACACACACACACCTCAAGGCTCAACAAAGCGCACAAATAATTGCAGCAATTCAAGCATAAAGCACTGAAAAGCTTTCAACAATCAAAGGCAGTGAGACAAGTCTCTCTCATAGAAAAAAAAACAATAAACACACCGCAATGTTCAATTTCCATAAGCCACGCGTTTACCGCTCAGCGGACGGCTGCTGCATTTGCCGGGCAAAATCGAGCAGCTCCCGTTTCACGGCGTCGCGCAAATACGAAAAGGAGTCGATGCAGTGCTTCAATCTCCACGAGCCGCGCAATGGCGAAATATGCAATGCCTGCGTCCTGCTCGTCAAGCGATACAAGCGACTGCCCGTTGGCAGCAAGCGACACTGGGGACATGTAAGTACCAGCAAAGCAAAGCTCAACAACAAACACACAAACTAGCCAAATGTTACACCTTGCCATCAAGGATTAGCAACATAACAGAAGCTTTTAGTAATGTGCCAAGAGTTTGACTTTATAGAAGCCAAAACAAATATTAAAAAAAAACAAGTGGGGAAGGATTATCTTCGACGTGCCGAAGATCTTATACTCTTTTCGAACCTATAGGCAATTTTCACTCTGCCAACTGCACCACTGAAATTTCATAAGCTGTACAAAATCGTTTTGTCGCGTAACATTTTTTTTTTGTTCTAAGAATATTTAATTCATTGCCAGCTGTATAGCAGCTATAAGATATAGTGATCCGATCCAGCCGGCTCCAACCAATGTGATGTCTCTTTGAATAATAAGTATCTGTGCAAACTTGTATCGCGATAGCTTTAAAAACATGGGATATATGGCCAAAACCGACTTCGAGTTGTATGGCAGCTATAAGATATAGTGATCCGATCCAGCCGGCTCCAAACCAATGTGATGTCTCTTTGAATAATAAATATTATCGCAAAGTTTCATCGCAATAGATTAAAAAACATGGGATATATGGCCAAAACCGACTTCGAGTTGTATGGCAGCTATAAGATATAGTGGTCCGATCCGGCCGGCTCCGACCAATGTGCTGTCCCCTTAAATAATAAGTGTCTGTGCAAAGTTTTATCGCGATAGCTCAAAAACTGAGGGACTAGTTTGCATACATACAGACAGACAGACAGACAGACAGACAGACGGACATGGCTAGATCAATTTATATTGTCATTCTAAGCATACTGGCAGTAACTTTTGGGGGTCTCCGACGCTTCCTTCTATGCGTTACAAACTTCAGGACAAACTTAATATACTATTTTCTTCGAAAAGAGTATAACAACAAGTGGGCAAGGATTATCTTCGGCGTACACTTTTCGAACCTTTAGGCAATTTTCACCCTGCCAACTGCACCACTGAAATCTCATATGCTGTACAAAATCATTTTGTCGCGTAACATTTGTTTGTTTGTTCTAAGAATATTTAAATCATTGCCCGTTGTATGGCAGCTATAAGATATAGTGGCCCGATCCGGCCGGCTTCGACCAATGTGCTGTCCCTTTGAATAATAAGTATCTGTGCAAAGTTGCATCGCGATAGCCTTAAAAACATGGGATATATGGCCAAAACCGACTTCGAGTTGTATGGCAGCTATAAGATATAGTGGCCCGATCCGGCCGGCTTCGACCAATGTGCTGTCCCTTTGAATAATAAGTATCTGTGCAAAGTTTTATCGCGATAGCTCAAAAGCTGAGGGACTAGTTTGCATACATACAGACAGACGGACAGACAAACAGACATAGCTAGATCAATTTGTTTTGTCATTCTAAGCATACTGGCAGTAACTTTTGGGAGTCTCCGACGCTTCCTTCTATGCGTTACACACTTCAGCACAAACTGAATATACTATTTTCTTCGAAAAGATTTTTTCAATTTAAATTCCATTTGCAAATCATTATATTTTCCATAAAAAATTACCATTTCATAGAATACAAGTTAGTAACTGTGTATTTCATTTTTCTCAATGTTGTACTGGAAAAAATACTATTTTACATTGTAAAAAAGTGAGATAACGGTAAACCCAAATAATTGCGTGACGTGACAAACAATAGAAAAAGGGAATTTCGATGCAATCATCAAGTGTGTTTTATATAATGTATGTGATAGCTTAATTTAAATAAGAACGTAATTTTTCCACTTACATATGCCCAACTGTGATTGAAACTCGATTTTAGGGTATTATAATATTTCAGAGCAAACGGTTTTAGCGTTACAACAACAACCAAAATATGTAAATCATTTTGAAAGCAAATTGCTTCACGCAAATTGTATAAAGAAAAAAAAGATCTTTTTTGTATTTATCGAATATGAAAACTATCATTATGATTGTAGAGGCGATTAACGATTACCAAGATGTACTAGTGGGCTTCTTCATGGGCTCTTTTATATATCGCTGTTTGTTTTTGTTGTTGTGCTTGAATGAAATTGTTATATTATACTGACTCTCTCTCTCTCTCTGTCACTCTGTCTCTCTCTGGCTGTTTGGCTTTTTTGAACAGGTGGTCGATGCACGCGCTGGACCCGGCACCAAATCGCTGGCCAAGCAGAAGAAGCGCGAAAACGAGATCGAAGCCAAAGCGGCGAATGGCGGCAGCGGCTCCTTTATACCCGAGAAGTTTGCCAAAATATTCAAAAAGAATCGCAAGGGTAAAATCACAGCAGCAGCGCCATCTGCCGTCGGTCAGCAGCAAGAACAAGAACAGCAGCCGCTGCAGCAGCGCAGTAACAGCAGCCACGAAAGCTCACCGCAGCCGAGTGATTCCAACGAGAGCAACGACGACGAGCAGCAGCAGCAACAACAACAACAGCAGCAACAACAGCTGATTGTCAGCTCTGTTGTGACGCCATATCAGACACGCAAGCGCACCGCTGCCGCAGCGCAGCTGGCGTCGGCGGGCAAAAAGAGTGTTGGTCAACGCCATCGCTTAACGGGCAGCAAGCGTCGCCGCATTCTCGAGCCGATGAAGCATCGACGCGCCGTCGACAATGTGCCGTTCTTCGAGGAGCACGATCTGCTGCGCCTGGACGTCTGCTGCGGCATTGTGTTCCAAAGTCTCAGTCTGGGCAGCGCCTGCTACATCATCGATCCGGAGCTGTACAAGCCCTGCGAGAAGCATCGCAGACAACGTCGGCAGCAGCAGCAGCAACAGCAGCAGCAGCAGCAACAAGTTGCTCAGGTGCAGCTGCTGCAGGAGACAATGGAGGCAAAGCCAAAGCTTAGCACGACGCCGGCTCTGAAAAAGCATCATTTGTATTTTAAGCGACAATCGGAATCATTTCCACAGGGCGAAATACATCGAATAAGTCCAATTCCATTGAATAAGACTGAGGCAATGCCGATTACAACAGCAACACCAACTCCAGCAGCAGCAGCAACAACCACTGTACCACATTCCACAGCCAACAGCAGCAGCAGCAGCTTATCTCTAATACTCAAGCCAGCAGCAGCAGCGGCTATTGTGACATCATCATCATCATCCGTGTTGCATCCTAGCATTTTAACAACAGCTGTGGGCGCCGCCTCGCCCTCATCGCTGTCATCATCCTCCAATTGCTCCACATCCTCATCGGTGGCCACCAAATTCAATGACAACTCCTCCGACTCCGGCTTCGATGAGCATGTCCTTGAGCGCAAATCCGTTAGTCCGCCAACGGTAAGTAGCCGAAAAGCAGCAGCAGAGCGAGAGAGCGAGCGCGTGAAAGTGGCTTGAGGAACAAACAAAGAAAAAAAATAATACATTGTCTACCCACATTTAAAAATAACAACAACAACATCGAAAGTCTAACAACTTTGTATATTTTATTTTAATGTATAAAAAGAAAGAGACAAGTTGAACCAAAATATACATAGCTTCTTCTTTTTTTTTTGTACTTCAAGTGCATGACGTGACAGGACATTGTACACTAAGAAGCTATCTGACCCACAAATAACAAGTCGGAAGAGCCCGACTACGAGATACCCTGAACCCAGTCCCGCAAGCAGTGCAAGCGGTTCAAGCAGTTAGCTTGCTTTTCACTCAGCCCCACACAATGCAAGGTCAAATCTTAAGTAACTTCTGTGTTTATTGTCCGATCTTTCTAAAATTCTAAAATCTAGGACATAACATTGGCTATCAAATGTGCGAACAAACAAAATTGCAAGGTCATACCTTCATATCCATAAAGTGAAGTACTTGCTACATGTGTATGCTATTCGAGATTAAGCATGCCAAATTTGGGGCCTCTAGCTCTTATAACTTTTAAGTTAAGGCCTAAAAACGCTAGTCTGAAATCGAAATTTATCGATCACTTTTAAACGGTACGAGTTATCGATAAAATGAAATGAACTTGATCTGTCCCGGGATTACGAGAACTTACATTCCAAATATGAAGTCTCTAGCTCTTGTAGTCTCTGATATCCGCGTGTTCATACAGACAGACAGACGGACGGACAGACGGACGGACAGACAGACGGACATGGCTAAATCGACTCGACTGTTGATACTGATCAAGAATACATATACTTTATATGGTCGGAGATTCTTCCTTATGCCTGTTACATACTTTTGCACGAAACCATAATACCCTTTTTACCCATTTTCAATGGGTTCAGGGTATAAAAAGAACATCCAGCAGTGGAGCCTGCTAATTTTGTAAGGGTCGATGGGGTGGCAGAAGGGGGTGCAATAGACATATATATAGATATATAAGATGGCAGTACATAGGTCCCACTCATACTAATAATGATATCAAAAATATTTAATAAGAAGAGTACGCTAAGCATATTTCAAAGTGCTTCAAGTCAATGTACCAACGAACCTATAATGCAACCAGTTTTGGTACAATTGTGGCAATCGTTTTAGTATTTCACTGTTAACATTGCTTGAACAGCATTCATTGAAACTTCATTGTTTGACAATATACAATTAAACATATAATTGGAAAAATATTCAACGATATTATCTTGTAAATATACTTTACTTCAAGCCAATGTACCAACGAGCCTATAATGAAACCAGTTTTGGTACAATTGTACCACATGTGGCAATCGTTTTAGTATTTCTCTGTTAACATTGCTTGAACAGCATTCATTTAAACTTTATTGTTTGACAATCTACAATTAAACATATAATTGGACAAATATTCACCGATATTATGTCGTAAATACACTTTAGTCGGCTATCAACTGTAGTTTTGTATTATTTAGCTGTTTCAATACTCTTTCCCTTTAAATTCGAGCAACACTGAATCGAAGATGAAATTTGAGCAGCAGCCAGTATTGCCATCCCTTTCTAATGCATCTGCTGTTAGAAGCTTCTGGCATTTGTGTACAGTTATGTTATCGCTTGGAAATGCGAGTTTTACTGTTTGCTCATTAAATGATTAAATGATCTATCATTCAAATGAATACTTAAGAAGAACTAACAATTTTTGCAAGTAGAACTGATGCAAGAAATGTTTTTTTTTATACTCTTTTCGAAGAAAATAGTATATTAAGTTTGTCCTGAAGTTTGTAACGCATAGAAGGAAGCGTCTGAGACCCCCAAAAGTTACTGCCAGTATGCTTATAAAAACAAAACAAATTGATCTAGCCATGTCCGTCTGTCTGTCTGTCTGTCTGTCTGTCTGTCTGTCTGTCTGTCTGTCTGTATGTATGCAAACTAGTCCCTCAGTTTTTGAGTTATCGCGATGCAACTTTGCACAGACACTTATTATTCAAGGGGACAGCACATTTGTCGGAGCCGGCCGGATCGGACCACTATATCTTATAGCTGCCATACACCTCAAAGTCGGTTTTGGCCATAAATCCGATGTTTTCAAAGCAATTGCCTTAAATTTCCTTGTACATTTGAACATCTTTGTAACTCATCAATGGGTAAAATCGCAAATCGATTGAGTCATAAACAGCGAAGATATGCGTCATTAAATATTTTGAAAAACAGGTGCATATGAGCAAACAAAGTCAAGCGCAAGAAAGCTTTTGATAGTCTGCTCTTCAAGGTATTTTGTCATCGATCATCAAAACGGTTTGTGGCGTAAGGCGTAAAGAGCCGCGCTAACGAACGCAGGTTTCGCAAGTTCGAGCCTCGGCGGCGACTGATTGTTAATTTAATACTTTTTTTCTTTTTCTTCCTTTCAAATATATAACTGTAATCAAATTAATTTGCTTCCAATGGCTTCGAACAAAAACAATGCCACGCGAAAAAACAAATGCTGTCAAACGCGAGTTGCAGGTTGCAGGAAAACAAAACAAGGAAATTTGTAACAAGTCGGCTCTTCAAGCAATTTTGTCAGCGATCATCAAAACGGCTTGTGGCGTAGTGGGTAAAGTTGCGAACTGGTGAGCGAGGTCACTGGGTTCAAGACCAGCGGCGACTGGTCATTTATTTTCATTTTTTCTTATTCTTCTTTTCAAATATATAATAACTGTAATCAAATTCATTTGCTTTCAATGGCTTAGAACAAAAACAATGCCACGCGAAAAAACAAAAGCTCAGTATAAATCGAGTTTGTCAGCGATTCTTAAAACTGCTTGGTGTAAGCAGTAAAAAGCAAAACAAGAAAGCTTTTGACAGTCTGCTCTTCAAGGGATTTTGTCAGCGATCATCAAAACGGCTTCTGGCGTAAGGGGTAAAGTTGCGAACTGTTGAGCGAAAGGTCCAGGGTTCAAGACCAGCGGCGACTGGTCATTTATTTTAATTTTTTCTTATTCTTCTTTTCAAATATATAATAGCTGTAATCAAATTCATATATTTTCAATTTCCTATATTGTTTCTAATTTTTTTTTTCATACATAAAGTAGCTTTAATAGAATAATTCAAAAGAAGAATTTAAATTCATTGGCAAAACCAATGCCACGCGAAAAAAAATATGGATCTCAAATTCTGAATATAATTCAATTCAATTTCCGACAGCGGCCTTGAAAGGTATAAGAGCAACAGGCACAAAATTTGGTATGTATATTGTAGTATACATATGTAATGTAGTTTTGACTTTTTGGAAATACTGAAACTTGTTTATTGTTCAATTCGGTAGCACTTAGAATGCTAAGGGACGCGTCCACGAGCTGCGGATAGTGAAACGTCCCTGTTTACATGAATACCTTTATATATTTTATTTTATATGTAGGGGTATATGTATGCGACATTAATATCTGCGAATTAAATAAGCAGTCTCGGAAAAAAAGTGAAAATTGCTTAAAGGTTCGAAAAGAGTATTTAATCTTCGGCACGCCGAAGATAACCCTTCTCCACTTGTTTTTTTTTAAATTCAGATTAAACTGCCTTTTGCTGTTACTTTTTTCAAGAACCAAACGAAACGAGACTCTTGAAATCAATGCATAATGACGATTTAGGCTGTCTGTCAGTAGATAGTATGTTCTTAGCTTCAGTATAGCCTGGTATAATGATACATAAACAATTACATAGTTTTCTGCTAATGAAATTGAGCTGCTATGGTCGTCTCGCTCTAATGCATATATGAATTAGTCCTGATTGTTGTTTGTTCCCCAACAAATTCCACTCGCTGTTCTCTTAAGTGCAAATGAGCTAGTCTTATTAATATTTGTTGCATACTGTTTGCTTGCAGCAGGACGAACTGCAGCTGGAGAAGAAGCCACGCGGCAGCGGCGTCCAGCGTTTGATCCTGGCCAGCGGTTTGCCGATCAGCGGACAGGCGCAGAATTTGGTGCTAACTGGCAATGAATTCACAGCGCGCTTTGTGCAGCGCCAGCAAGCAGCAGCGACGCTTAAAATCAATGTGGCAGCAACAGTTGCTGTCGCAGCAGCAGCAACAGCAGCAGCAGCAACAACACAAGGATCTCAAAGTAATGGCAGTAAAATGCGTGCAATATTCAACAATGCGAATACAATACAACATGAGAATGGTGTGACAACAATTTTGCCAGCTTCATCGCTCGCAGCCAGCAATCAAACGGCGGCCATGAATGCGATTGCGCCCAGTACGGTGACAATAACGCCAGCAAAAAAGGCAAATGCAGCAGCAGCAGCAACAACACTTGTCGCCAATCCCAAGTTTATACTCTTAAAGCCAAACATTTCCAAATTTGGCAGCAACAACAGCAACAATAGCAACAACAGCAATCAAGCAACAGCAGAAGTGCAAATTGCCTAAGAGGAATGATGAGAAAAACGCAAAAAGGTCGCCATTATGTTAATATATATATACATATACATATACTATAAACGAAACTTTACATACATACGTAACATTATGTTAGCCATGTTAGCTGGCTGTTAATAATCCTGTTGATTTACATGCATATTGTAGCAAGTAAATACTGTAAGTGACAAACATAAGAAAACAACAACAAACAGACGCAACAATTGTGTTAATGCTGTGTCTTGTATATACATATAGATATATAGTTTTTAAGTACAAAAACAGCAACAACAACAACAACAACAACTCGATTCATATTCACACACATACATATTTCACATCATTTTTTTTTTCCTATATCATGCTTTTAGATTTTAAATATAATTTTTTTTTATATACATTCTCTGTACTATTAATTTGTAAGGCAATACTCAGCAGCGATTTTAACACTTAACATATTTAATTACAATTTACATTTAGTTGATGTACATACACAAGCAAATACATTTTTATACCCTGAACCCATTAAAAATGGGTAAAAAGGGTATTATGGCTTTGTGCAAAAGTATGTAACAGGCATAAGGAAGCATCTCCGACCATATAAAGTACTCCATATATTCTATCTAGTATCAACAGTCGAGTCAATTTAGCCATGTCCGTCTGTCTGTCTGTCCGTCCGTCCGTCTGTCTGTATGAACACGCGGATATCAGAGACTACAAGAGCTAGAGACTTCATATTTGGAATATAAGTTCTCCTAATCCGGGACAGATCAAGTTTATTTCATTTTATCGATAACTCGTCCCGTTTAAATGTTATCGATAAATTTCGATTTCAGACTAGCGTTTTTGGGCCTTAACTTAAAAGTTATAAGAGCTAGAGGACCCAAATTTGGGATGTATAATCTCTAATAGCATACACATGTAACAAATATTTCACTTTTTGGATACCACCCCCCAATCCCCCCAAAAGTTCAAAAACTCATTTTTGAAGGTACGACCTTACAATTTGGTATGGTCACACATTTTATAGCCAATGTTATGTCCTGCAAATTTTAGAAAGATCGGACAATAAACACAGAAGTTATTTAAGATTTTACTTTCCATTGTGTGGGGCTCAGTGAAAAAGCAAGCTAACTGCTTAAACCGCTTGCACAGCTTGCAGTATGTGTGTGTCTGTATGTATGCACACTATTAGGCAAGTATGAATGGATGTCAGAGCTGGGTTCAGGGTATCTCCTAGTCGGGCACTCCCGACTAGAGCACTCTTACTTGTTTTACATAGTTTTACATTCACACAATATGCTCTCTCTCTATCTCTGTCTCTCTCTTGCATGACATATGTTAACAGTTTACGTAGCTGTTAACTGGTACTGTTGTTATGTTAAGCACATTATGTTCTAGCTCTTTTTTTTTCCTTCTTTCTCTCTTTTTTTTTTGCCACATGTCTCGTAGTTTGTAACCACTGTAGTAGTCGAAAGTGCATTAAGTCCAATAAGCAATAAATCACATGCAACAAGAAACAAACAAACAATTTTAGCCTTAGAAATGCGCCTAAATAAAACAAAAACAATTTGTAACGATTGTGTGTTGACAAAAAGTAATGTTTTTTTTTTTTTAAATAAAATAAAAGAGAAAATCAAATTATACACACCAGTGTTTTTGTTTTACTTATCACTTACAGGTTTAGATATGTGCTTCAATGGCTTATAACTAATTTCATGCTAAAAGCTAAAGCTCTAGTCTTTAACTAGTTATATATTTGAGTACAGCTTTACGGTAATTTCAAAGCATATTTATGGGGTTAGGAAAAGCAAAAAGCTTTTTTCGGCTGCAAAAACGCAAAGTATATAACAAATACGAGCAAGCAGTGCAAGCAGTTGGATTGCTTCTTCACTGAGCCAATGGAAAATTTAATTCAAAAAAACTTCAGTGTTTTTAGTCGTATCTTATTGAACTTTTATGGACATAAAATTGGCTATAGGATGCGTGATGAAACCAAATTTAAAGTAATACTAAGTAGTAATACTAACAAGTAAGCTTGCTCTAGTCGGGAGTGCCCGACTTGGAGATATCCAGAACCCAGTCCTTACAATCATTCATACTAATCTAAACACACACATGCTGCAGTACAAGCAGTGCAAGCGGTTTAAGCAGTTAGCTTGCTTTTTCACTGAGCCCCACACATTGGAAATTTAGATCTTAAATAACTTCTCTGTTTATTGTCCGATCTTTCTAAAATTTGTAGGACATAGCATTAACTATAAAGTGTGTGTCCAAACCAAATTGCACGGTCGTACCTTCAAAAATACGTTTTTTGAACTTTTGGGGGGATTGGGGGGTGGTATCCAAACACTAAAAATTTGTAACGTATGCTCTTTGAGATTATACATGTATACAGAATTTGGTGCCTCTAGCTTTTATAACTTTTAAGTTATGGCCCAAAAGCACTGGTCTGAAATCTAAATTTATCGATAACTTTTGAACGAGACGAGCTATCGATTAAATGAAACAAACTTGATCCGAACAGTGACTTCGAGAACATATATTAAAGTCTCTAGCTCTTATAGTCTCTGATATGGCTGGATGATATGGTTTGGCTAGGTCGAATCGGCTGTTTACATTGATCTATTATGTATACATATGGTCGAAGATAAACATCAGTGCTACCTACTTTTGCACAGCTTCATTATTATCAATATTCGATGATATCTTGGAATATGTCTAAGAAAGCAAACATATGAAAGAACATTAAATTTTTTATTGCAATATTGTATTTTTTCTTTGTAAGTGTAGTTTTTCATTGTATTTATATGTTTTTAAATTTGAATTGTGCTAATTAATGGAAAATGTCGCTCCTTAGTGTCTTATACAGTCGATAATATGAGTAGAACATCGTAGATGCATCGATATGTAACTTGGTTCTCAGCTTAATTAGATATAAGGTTAACAAATGATCGTCTTTCGTACATACATCGGTATGTAACTTGGTTTTCAGGTATCTTGGTTTTCAGCTTAATTAGATGAAAGGTTTCCAATTAGTTTCTTTTTCTCCTTTGGCGCTAGGAGACCCAAAATGGAGCGGAACGTTTCGAAGACGCTAAAGAACAGCTCCATTGCATGCTTGACCACATCGCGATCTCCCAGGCGGCACTGCTCCACGATATACCTTGTGTCGTAGCCAAAGATGGCGGATACAATAAGGATGCCGATGTACATCTCGGTTGATTTCAGAATGATGGTATTGGCTATCATGTTGTGGATACTGATCAGCATCATGGCGTTGATAAGGCTGAGCACAACGGCGCTGAGGAACATGTAGAGGCCATTTTGGGCCAGTAGAGCGGCCAGCGATATCAAAACGAAGCTGACAAAGGTGCCGCCGAGGGCAGTTAATATAGTTGTCGGATTCAAGCGACTCGCATTTACAAAAGTAACGCCCAGAGACTGACCGGCGCAGAAGCCAAATATGTTTAGCATAGCCAGGCGGATATAATACTTTCTGCCATCGTGCCTCATCAAATACAGCGTCAAGACCAGGATCGGTGTAGCGACCAATCCTGGCAGGCCCAAATCCAGGATGCCACGCATCTGGAGCTCTGCACCCACGGCCGAAAAAGCGGAGGCCAAAGCCAATACAAAATATACCTTGGCCAGGTGCTGGCGTATGAACAACGGATAATCCATGCTTAGTCCATTCCTGAATCGTCGGAAACGGTTGGTAGGAATAGCATATTCTTCCTGATCTGCCATAATATAGTCTTATTTTCGCGCTTATTGATCTTACTGATTTTGCTGAAATTCACCTGTGATTTGAAATTATTATAGAAATCTTATTAAGTATAACAAAGTAAAGCAAACATTTAAAATGATACAAATTTAGAAATACAAGGTGCGAGTAGTATCTTCTGCGATCCGAAGCTTAAATACGATTTCAATGGCTTATATTTTTACGCCTATATCATTCATTCACCGCTATTCCCTTAAGCATATTTAATGCCATATATTTACGCTATTTATGAAACAATCCGCTTGATGAGTAATTCAGGGCGTTAGCTCAAAAAACATGGGAAATATGAGCCAAACCGATTTTCAGTTGTAAGGCAGCTATAAAATATGGTGCTCCGATCCATGACGACGTCTTTTCCCTTTTCAAACATGAAAAAAATAACTAATCTCATCGAGGAGATCGGTGAGAAACTTTAGATAATTGCAAACCTGCAGTTAAACTAATAAACAAAATATTAAAGAAATTTATGAAAGTCAAAAAGCAATAATATAAACATTAAAGAAAGTAGCTTAAATCAACCAAATAAACCCAGTCCACCCAAGGCTACCTTGGTAACTTAAAAAAAAGGAATGTGAAGGAAAAAAGTGGTTTCAAGATGGATTTCAGCCGATAACTAAAAAAGGGGTGCTTGAGACAATTTTTATTAGAAATATTACGTTTCGGAATGTTTTTCTTCAATATTACTCTTACATTCTAAATTATTTTTTAGTTTTATATTATATTTCTAAACATTTTTAACTGGTGTACACTGTTGCTAAGCTCTTTAATAGTGCTCTGGTCATATCCAAATATTATTACTAATACTAAATGTCCAAATGGTAGTAGGGAAGCAATATGACATATAAGTGTGATCTTGATTATTTGACTAAGAGCTTTTAGATCACAAGCAAATTTTGTACACAGGAACTCAATATAGTGATCCTATCCAGCTGATTCCAACGAAAAAGAGCAATAATGAATCAAATCATTTGAAATACCTAGAAGAAGCCAAATAGAAATAAGAGCGAAAAAAAATAAAAAATAAAATTTTAAAAAAATTAGATGCAATAAAATATATTTGCATAAAATAGCTAAGAAAAAAAAAAGGTAAACAGGTAGTAAAACTTGAAAGAAAAAAGACTGCCGAAACCCGGGATTGAACCGGGGACATTTAGATCTTCAGTCTAACGCTCTCCCAACTGAGCTATTTCGGCGCTCGGGAAGCGCTGCGCTAAAGGCTGCTCAGGGGCTATGATTCAGATTGGTGATATACATATGTGCATATGAATATCGTTTCGAGTCGACAACAGCTGTTTGGTTAGTGCAATGACGTAGGTCAAATGAATAAAACTGTTTGCGTTTGATGAACTGTGTTTGTGCCTCATTCCCAATATTTTGGCGGCGCTTTAGTCATTTATTAACGTGTCGTTCTGGGGTTATGTCCGTCGGAGAATGCGTCTTGCTAATTGACCATGGAATAAAACTGACATTGCGAAGTTTGCAAGTTATATTCAAGCTGGTGACATTTGAAACCGGTCGGAGGACCAAGCCTCCTCCTTCGCCTTGGAAAAGTTTCTGCGACCATCGACAAGGAAACGAAATTAGAGCTCACTTTTGTGGGAATGATGGGCTCGTAAAATATACGCACATGTGTATTTTTGGGTATACCGCCGACCAATTCAATATATATTTTGCAAGCGTGTGTTAAATACATGCATATACTTATATATACGTACATTTGTACATATACATATACTATATCATGATTCATGCTCCAACTGCAGGTGTTTAAGGCGAGCAAATGCGTTCATAATTGCTTTTTAACTAATGACAACTGGGAAACGGCACTGTCCAAGCCACAGAAACGAGATAGACAGAGCAAGAGAGAGAGAGGGAGAGAGAGGCAGAGACAGAGACAGAGGGAGAGAGAAAGAGAGGTCAAGTGTCGGGGAACTGTGAAACTTGTGCACGTGCCCCAAAGCGATATGAAACATATCGTAACAGTTAAGGGCCTCGAGTTATTGAACTCTCAATACCCTATCCTAACAAGCTTTTAATGCCGTAGATACAAAACTGAAATCTAAGTATATTTATAAAAACTATATAGAATTTGTGAATAACAAATCCATTTATATTTGAAATATTTTTTTATTTTTTGTCATAACTTTATATCTTTAATTTAGTATTTTACATTTTATTTATACTTCTATATGTTTTGTAATTTCAATCGACTGTCAATAGTCGACAATAAATTTTAGAAACGCATTGTTCTAATGGCAGCTTCTACATGAAACAGTCCAATTTTGATTGACTATTTAACGATATTACAAAAATAGGTTAAAAGCCTACTTCGAAAATAATATATTAGCCCAGCTTTTATCAAAGTAAGTCAAACTACAATATGTTTTTATACTCTGAACACATTAAAAATTGGTAAAAATTGTATAGTGACGTTGTGCAAAAGTATATAACAGGCATAAGGAAGCATCTCCGACACTATAAAGTATATTTATTTTGATCAATATTATATCAATATGTCCATCTGTCTGTCAAGCGGATATCAGAGACTAAAAGAGCTAAAGACTTCATATATAGGCCCGGGACAGATCAAGTTTTTTTAATTTGATCGATAACTCAACCCGTTCGAAAGTTATCGATAAATTTCCATTTCAGAACAGTGTTTTTTGACCATAACTTAAAAGTTATAAGAGCTAGAGTACATTTCGGATCCCCCAATTTGGGTTTATTCACAAATCGTATTGCTAATTCGATGCCCAAAATATTGTACAACTGTCGGAATGATAGTCATCCAATCTATTTTAAATTCCGTCGGTTTACGTCCTCAAGGATTTATGTCTGCTGTGTGGTTTGAAACAAACAAAAAAAGGTTTTCGTCAAATTATACTCATAGACCCTAGTCCGATCAACATTGTATAATTTTATCGATCACTCATCACGTTTTCCATAGTGCGGAAGCAGACTCAATGGTTAAACTGCTTGCACTGCTTGCTGAGTGTGTGTGTATACAAATATTTAACTATGCTGTCAGGGCATCTCCTAGTCGGACATTCCCTTAATGTATCATTTTTGATTTGCCTTCAACTGTGACCCGCTAAAAAGTTCATTTTTATATATTATTAATATTAATATTAACAATAATAACTGAATTTGTAGATGTACGAACTTCTGAGGGGCCGCTTGCTCTGTGCCCATCAAATGCACTCCTTCCAATTATTGCACAAATCAAATAATTGATTTTTAGTTAGGGTATAGAAATCAAGGCACCAAAGTGCCGAATTGCCTTGAAAATCGCTCAAGCACAAATTTACAACAGCGACGCCACCCAAACTGCCACCCACAGCGCACACTAGCAACAACTACTACAACAACAACAATACAGCACTCTTCCCCTTCCCCCTACCCCGTACCCCTTCCCCAACCAGATCAAAGCCGTTCATTGTTGACGTCACTTGGCTTGTGGGGAGGGGAGCAAAATGAATTAGCAAAAATGCTGTACAAGAAAAATACATAAAAATTTCCAAAACGCCAACACCTGCAACAACAAAAAAGACTCGAGAAAGAACAGCGCAGTCGCAGCGCAGTAGCCGACTGTGCAATACACTGTTCTCACTGAAACGGAAGAAGATAAAGAACGGCTCGTAGCTTGCATATATTTGATCGATTTTCGATTGATTGATTGGAATCTTTCACTTGGACAAACAAAAATCAACCAAGGCGACTAAAAAGAATCTATTTTTTTTTTTTTTTGGGTTCTTACATCAATTTCCTAGCATTAGAAAATAGTTTACTAAGTAGAACACTATTTTCTTTTTTTTTAAAATTTTTTGTTTAGTAAGCCTTTGGGCAATGCAAAATATGCATAGTATATTCTTGAGATTTGCAGAAGCTGAAGTAGAACATTTCAAATATATTCTTTAAGGAGGTTACATGCTGTTTTTTTTTCCAAATTTAGTGCATCTACTAAAATCGTAGCATATTTTAAAATGAAACCAATTTAAAATAACAAGTTTCTTATGGATTTCAACCATATAAACAGCGATATATATCGAAGTTTTATCGCTTTGTCTCATATGTTTTCCAAGTCTTAAGTTTGAGCTAGGTTTAGCCATCAGCTCGATTCTGCTTTGGGAACAGTGTATGCAAAAAGATAAAACACATAAAAAGAATCTCGATTCGCCCAATGGAAACCAGTTTCTGTCTCCAGTCTTCAATCTTGAGAGGTTCTCTGTGAGTCAGTCAGTTAATTTTTTTTTTTTTTGGGCTGGGATGCGAAATCAAAGCGCTGCAATTTAAAGCACGCACAACACTCCGCCCAGCTTGCGACTCCCCGATCCCCGCTGGCTGCCCAAACTGCAGCCACTGCAACTGGGCAAAAATCCCCCCTTTTAAACAAAAAGAAACAGCAAACAAAAAATTGCAAGAGAACTAAAATGAACGAGACATGAGACTGAAACTGGATTTTGTAATGCCCTTGTAGTGGGTATTACCATTTCTTGACGACAGCCGCAACATCCGAAAGTGTCCATCAGATTCCATATATCTGTTTTCTTATGTATACTTATATGATCTAGTCGAGCTATGCTACTATGATAGGATTTCAAATCGTATTACTGTATTATATCAGATATGTACATACATATATCCCGAACTATGCGTTCTTTAAGATCTCAAGATCTCATTTTATATATATAGCTTATATTTTTTTTTTAATTTATGATTCAATATAAAAAAAAATAAATTTTAAAATAAAATTTGCTTTAGTAACTATTTTAGTTAAAAAAAAAATAAAATAAATAGATGTACCTAATGCCGAAACCCGGGATTGAACCGGGGACATTTAGATCTTCAGTCTAACGCTCTCCCAACTGAGCTATTTCGGCTATGAAAATGCCACGCACTAAACAATTTCAGGTGTGCTTATCAGGCAGCCAGAAGTACCCAGATACAATTACATACATACATATGTTTGTATGTTTGTATGTACCAGAGTGATAACAAAAGCTGAACTAAAAGCGATTGTTTGTATGCTGGAAATACGCATACAAACATAATCTTAAGATGCATATTCAAAATGTGCAGGCTTGATTTTAGTTTTCACTTTTGCAGATCATAAATATTGAATAGACAAATAGATAATAGATATAGATGGGCATAAGCCAGACAAAAGACAATATGAAAAATGTAAAAAAAGTTGCAATGCTCATTAGTATCACTACTACAGTCGGTCGGGAGTGCCCGACTAGGAGATACCCTGAACCCAGTCCTTACAATCATTCATACTAATCTAAACACACACATGCTGCAAGCAGTACAAGCAGTGCAAGCGGTTTAAGCTTGCTTGTTAAATCTTAAATAACTTCTGCGTTTATTGTCCGATCTTATTGAAATTTGTTGGGCATACAATGTGTGACCAAACCAAATTGCAAGGTCATAACTTCAAAAAGGAGTGATTTGCACTTTTTGGGGCCATTGGCCATTGGTGGTTTCCAAAAACTGAAATATTTGTAACGTATGTATGCTTCTTGAGATTATATATAGCAAATTTGGTACCTCTAGCTCTTATAACTTTCAAGTTGTGGCCAAAAAACACTGGTCTGAAGTCAAAATTTATCGATAACTTTTGAACGGGACGAGTTACGATAAGTAAAACAAACTTGTACTGTCCCTGGACTACGAGAACTTATATTCCAAATATGAAGTCTCTAGCTCTTATAGTCTCTGATATCCGCGTGTTCATACAGACGGACAGACAGACAGACGGACATGGCTAAATCGACTCGACTGTTGATACTTATCAAGAATATATCAACTTTATATGGTTACATACTTCATTATACCCTTTTTACCCATTTTTTCTGGGTTCAGGGTATAAAAAGGGTTTTTGGAAACGCTTAAAAAATAGAAAGTATTACAAATAAATAGAACTTAATTTGATCTTAGCAGCGTATACAAAGGTCAGCACACTGTTGCAAGCATCTGTCGCTTGTTATTTTTAACGACTTCTGCGAAAGTCGAGCAAAGAACTACATATGTATGTAATGTACTATATGCAATGCCCGCAGGAGGGGGCATCATCACGAGATCTTGAACTTCACGGAAACCTCAAAAATCTAAAGAAGCAAAATGATGATGATGATGATGATGATGATGATGATGATGATGATTCAGCTAGAGTTGTTGATCAAAAGCTAATCATTGCTTGGGGGGAACTACGAGCAGGTGACGACAATGTTGCGTGGTTTTTACACAATCTTGAAATCTGAACTGGTTTTCTTTCGCCCCTCGCTCCCTCTCGCTCTCTCTCTCTCTTTCTGTCTACCATTGAAATTGTTGTTATATTTAAATTTGCAAGTTTGTTTACAAAGCGTGTGTTATGAGCAATGATAAACAGCTAACAAAATGCAGTGAAACAAACAAAATAACAAATTGACAACAAAAATTAAACACAATCATTTAGCTGAAAATTAATGTTATAATTTAAACAACTTATTGTTTGGGTGTTGTTTTCGTTATCTGTCCGCTGATCTGTTGCAGTTAGTATTATATGTACATATGTATGTAATTTCTTATTGATCCTAACGAGGATCGTTGAGCTTTTGGGCTCGGTTTCGATTTCGACCACCTGCGGATTTGTCACCAGCGATTATCACCTCAAACAAAATTGCAGCATTTTTTTTTCGGTTTTGGTTTTGGTTTTGTTTGGAGGCACAGCGAATCCTTTGTTTGCAGCTACTATTTTTGGTATTTTCGCTGCATATCATTTAATTAATGGGCAACAGACAAAAAGAGAGCGATCGACGCGCACGCGCACGCGCTCACTCACTCGCTCTCTTTCTCTTTCTCTCTGTTCGCCGTTCGCCGCTCGCGTCGTTTCGGCTTCGGCTTGCAAATTTGCTTCTTATTTGTATTGTTAGTGGCGACGATGCTGCCACTGCCGCTGCCGCTGCCGACGTCAAAGCCAGCGTCGACGCTTGGGCTTGGGCGCAATTTTCCTTTTTAAAACCGACGCCGCACGAAGCCGCGTTTTAGTTCTGCTTGCAAAACGCAGCCAATTGGACGTGGCGAAGAGCAAGGCAGCTCTGGCAACTACAATTACAGCCAACACACCCCCGCGGCCGTACTTTGAATAATTTCCGTTTTCTTTTGCGTGTTGTGTGGCTTGTTCTTTTCAAAGACATTTCATTTCGTTCTTTTTTCTTGTTTTGTGTTTGTTGCTATTGTATTTGTATTTGTATTCGTTCTCGTTCTTGTTATTGTTGTGTAAAGATCGCGGCGTTATCTTCGCGCCAGTTGATTCGACATTGGCCAGCAATTGAAAAGCGCATTGGAAGATCTTCGCAATAAATTATTATTAATATTATTACTGCGGCGCGTGCGTGTTCGTTCATGTTCAATTCAATATTAATTGTCCAATTGATTTGAGAACAATTTCTTACAAATTATAAAGTTGTTTTTTTTTTTTTTGGAAAATCGCTTAGTTTTTGTGTGTCAGTGCCAACAAAACCATCAAAAACAACAACAACCATTTTTGTGATCCAGCGGTACAAAGTGTAAGATTTTATATACTATTTACTATATAACAACTACTATTGAAGAAGATCAAAGATCGTTATGTTTAAGCTTAGCCAAGTTAATTACAAGTGCAAATAAACAAACGCAAATCTAGGTTAGGTAAACACACGACAAAAGCTCAGCTAGTGAACCGTTAAAGCTCGCTGAAGATGTGGCGTCTTTTTTTCTAAGATCATCATTTAATGAACTAGCTCAAAATTCATTTTTTTTCTAATTTGCATATACTCAATGTAAATGCTCAATATATAGAAATATAAAAATATAAGAAAAGTTCGTGAAAAGCTCAAGCTTGTGAAAAAAATGGACAGATATCTGTAAGAAAACCAAACAGCATAACTTTTGAGAAGGATCAGAAAATCGAGATCTTAATATTTGAAGAATTTACGATAGGATGACAAAATATATGATGTGGAAAGTACTGCATGCAAATATTGAGTTGAACTTGAGCAAAAGCTTCGATTGATTAAACATTCTCAGAAACAGAATGGAGAACGGGAATTTCCTGCGTGCTAAGATCAGCTATTGGAAAATTCCTAATGATATACATTAAAAAAAACCAAACAAAACATTGCAAAAGCACTCACGGAATACTTAACTTAATTTGTTGTATTTGCTGTTCAATATTTGAACAAAAACATTGTCAAAGCCAACAAAATTGTGTACACAAATTGCTGACAACTGATGACTATCATAAAGATCGAAAGCTATCAATGGAACACAGCACGATTCGCAATTCCCGCCCAAAAACAAATAGTTGACAAATATCAAGTAATACGACAAGGGCCCTATCAGCGGATGCTGTCGAAGACAAGGAAGAAAATATCTCATAGTTCCAGAAAAATTCTAACACTTGGAAAAAACAGAAGATAAAGTTCTGCAAACTGAACAGAAATCTGTATAGGTCACAAAATGAAATAATATACTGTTTTGAGGAAAATGTTTTTTTTATTAATAAACATTAATGTCGAGAAATATATATAAATATATTTGCATAATATTCATTAATTTTGTCCTGCAGTTTGTAATGCATAGAAGCCAACGTCCGAGACCATCAAAAAGTTATGTCTAATGTGCTTATGATGACAAAACAAATTGATCTAGCCAAGTCTGTCTGTCTGTTTGTCTGTATGTATGGAAACTAGTGCCTCAGTTTTTGAGCTATCGCCATGAAACTTGGCACTGAGATTTGTTATTCAATGGGACAACACATTGCTCGGAACAGGCCAGATCGAACCACTATAACTTATAGCTGTCATACAACTGGAAGTCGGTTTTGCCCATATATCACATGTTTTTAAAGATATCGGAAATGCAAACGCAATGACTGAGGAATCGAGTGGTTAGATGTTCAATCAAACTTATAAAAACTTGTAATCCTAAATATCCTTACTTACGCACTACGTTTAAAATTTTGATTGAAATAGTGAAAATTTGTTATTCTTGAAGAAACCGGTGGTGCACAGGGATAGCTGCGAATTTGTCGGGGTCTATTCTGTAGCATAGATGTATAAGCGAGTGAAATCTGTCCAATGATTAAAAAAAAAATTCCTCCAGAATGCAGAAGGATTTTAAGATCTTTAATCTAACGCTATTCCAACTTTCGACGCTTCAAATGTAGACTTACCTGTGAATTTACCAGAGACTCGAATATTTATTCACTTATTATATAGACACGTACTTGTGCTTATTCACTTTATTCACAAAATAAATATTTTTCAAAAAATTTTGTATTTTACTTTGAAATAGAACTTTACTCGGCTTTGCCACAACTGATACTGATTTTTTTAAAATGCTATGCTTTCTAGGCATAGTTTAGACTTTTGACAGATACTACACAGGTATATTGATACATTTAAATTTGTTGAAATTTTTAGGTTGAAAATCATATTAGGATTCTACGCTACAAAATCGAATTAAAGAAATATTTGTGCTTCCACAGTCTTAAAACTCGATGCACCTTATAGGTTAAAAATGTAGTAAGTCTTTTTGTAAGATATAATAATATATCAATATATATTCTAAGAGATATAATAACACTAACAATTCCGCTGAGTTCTTGTAGGTCTAAAAACGAGTCTATGTTTTTCTCAGCTACACAGGGAGCTCAAGATTCCTTGGGTGGTGGATGAAATAAAGCGATTCAGCCAAAAATATATAGAAAGGTTGTCAGACCACACGAATAACCAGGCCATAAATCTGCTGGACAACACCCAAACAACAAGACGTCTTAAGCGATTCCACCCTCTAGACCTTCCTTTCAGAGACCCAGGCTAATTTCTATCCATACCATCACATACAGTCTCATAAAATAGTTTAATGTCAAGGAACACCAGAACATTTAATGATTGTCTTTATAGACAGATTTTAAATAAAAATAATAACAAAAAAAAATGTTTTTCTGATCTTAAAAAGTTATTTTTTTCATCAATCAATAAACTAAAACAAGAGCTAATTCAATCATGTTGGTTTTTCTGAGTGCATAAATAAAGCTTCAGACCGCACAGAAGCGATTTGGCAAAAGCGTGTTATATAATAAATACAGCGGATTCAGCATTTATCTCAAAAACATGAAAGGCATCATTTGTGCAGACACTCATTTGAATTCGCATTCAGAAAGTTGAGACATGATGTTGATTTGATGCTCTCCCACACGTAAATCGAGAATCCAGGCAGCACAAAAGCAATTCTCAGTGGGCGTTCTCGAATAGGCAACAAAGTTGCGATATATTTAGAAGATTTATTTATTATTCGTAAGGCACCTGTCACGAAACAAGCAACAATCAACAACAAGCAACAACAACAACATTCGATTCGCATCGGTAGGAGATTGTAATTCATAATGAATTGCATAAGTCTGACTGCATTTGATTAACATTCAATTCATAATTTATATGATATGGCTAATTTTCTATAATAAACACCAAAGATTGTGTGAAATAAGTTTTGCAATCAAAATCAATTCGAAAGTGCAAACTTTGCATGCGGTAAATTGCTGCAAATTTGAATTCTATTTATTGTTCATTTGAATGGAATATCGAATGGAATATGAATACAATCCAATAAGAATCCAAAAGGATCTTCATTGAACAAGAATATTGGCTTGCCGCTTGAAAGGAATCGAATGAAACTGATCCAATTTTTAAAGTCAGTCATCTGAATCTGATACGAGTATCAATGAATGGATCGATATTCGTATTGTGAGTGAATAATAAATGAGTGGATATTATAAACAATTTCAAATTAATTTGAATTGCATGTCAAACGGATCGAGTGAATTGAAATATCAAGGGTTAGTTGTTTAATTGGAATTGGTTATATCATCGAAGTGCTTAAATTAATCAGAAAAGTATTCACTACATTCATTTACCAACTGATTCGACTTGGACAAGATGCTAACTGGCACTGAATTCCTCAATGCTGCATTCTAATTCGATCGATACAGATCAAGTGACATTCTATTATAATTGCAAAAACTCGAGAGCCTCTTACTTTCAGTTAAAGTTCAGCTCATTAGATGATTAAATGCCTAATTGATAATACACTCTCCACAGTCAGGGCACAGGTGTCATAATTATTGGCAAAGTGCCTCAGAAATCTACTCGTAATTCACATTCGCCGCCAATTGCGGTCCGGCTTCTAATTATGATAGTTCAGCAATTATCGCCATATGTCTAGCTAGATATGTATGCATGGTACTGCCACTTAACTACTATCTATGGCATTTATCGATAATTTATTGACCCGAACAGCTGTTCCACTCTACAGTCTACAGTCTACGGTCTATAGGGTCTGCACTCAGAACTCTTGGCAATTATATAATAATTAAATATAATTAATGTCTCTCCTGTTTGTTGTTCTTGTTGTCTTGTCTACATTTCAGTCACTCGACCGGGCATATGTGTGCTTGAATACTCTTACCTATATGTATAGCAAGATGTGTTGGGAGAGTCTTAGCAGACTATCCCCATCTAACTGGGCTCTCAGCTGTGCTATGCTCTTACATTTTGGTACAGATGCTGCTCGGCTTAACAGCAAGTATACTATGTATACATACATATGTACATTTGTAGTATGTATATAGAAACAGTAAGAGTGCTCTAGTCGGGAGTGCCCGACTACGAGATACCTCTGAACCCAGTCCTTACAATCATTCATATTAATCTAAACACACACATGCTGCAGTACAAGCAGTACAAGCAGTGCAAGCGGTCTAAGCAGTTAGCTTGCTTTTCGCTGAGCCCCACATAATGGAAAGTTAAATCTTAAATAACTTCTGTGTTTATCGTCCGATCTTATTGAAATTTTTGGGGCAAACAATTGTCAATAATGTGTGACCAAACCAAATTGCAAGTCGTACCTTCAAAAATGCGTTTTTTTAACTTTTGGGGTTTGGGTGGTATCCAAAAAGTGAAAAATTTGTTCATGTGTATGCTATTCGAGATTATACATGTCAAATTAGGGGCCTCTAGCTCTTATAACTTGTAAGTTATATCCAAAAAACGCTGGTCTAAAATCGAAATTTATCGATAACTTTTGAACGGGACGAGCTATCGATAAATTTTAATAAACTTGATCTGTCCCGGGATTAGGAGAACTTATGTTCCAAATATGAAGTCTCTAGCTCTTGTAGTCTCTGATATCTGTGTGTTCATACAGACAGACAGACGGACAGACGGACAGACAGACGGACATGGCCAGATCGACTCGGCTATTGATACTGATCAATAATATATATACTTTATATGGTCGGAGATGCTTCCTTATGCCTGTTACATACATTTGCACAAAACCATAATACCCTTTTTACCCATTTTTAATGGGTTCAGGGTATAAAAATAAAAAGTTAGCACTTGCCGAAACCCGGGATTGAACCGGGGACATTTAGATCTTCAGTCTAACGCTCTCCCAACTGAGCTATTTCGGCACTGCAAATGCAGCTTGCTAAACGATTCGAGGAGTCTGAAGCAGTAGACTTACCTGAGAATTTACCTCACTGATAACAACACAGATGCCAATAGTTGAGCTTATGACTTGGACTCTTGATAAATTCTTTTCAAATTTTAGATTTTTCGTAAAATTTTGTATTTCACTTTGAAATGTAACTTTACTCGGCAATGCCACAACTGATACTGTTTATACCCTGAACCCATTAAAAATGGGTAAAAAGGGTATTATGGTTTTGTGCAAAAGTATGCAACAGGCATAAGGAAGCATCTCCGACCATATAAAGTATATATATTCTTGATCAGTATCAACAGTCGAGTCGATTTAGCCATGTCCGTCTGTCTGTCTGTCCGTCCGTCCGTCCGTCCGTCCGTCCGTCTGTCTGTATGAACACGCGGATATCAGAGACTACAAGAGCTAGAGACTTCATATTTGGAACATAAGTTCTCCTAATCCCGGGACAGATCAAGTTTATTTCATTTTATCGATAACTCGTACCGTTTAAAAGTTATCGATAAATTTCGATTTCAGACTTGCGTTTTTGGGACATAACTTCAAAGTTATAAAAGCTAGAGGCCCCAAATTTGGCATGTATAATCTCGAATAACATACACATGTAACAAATATTTCACTTTTTGGATACCACCCCCAAACCCCCAAAAAGTTCAAAAAACCCATTTTTGAAGGTACGACCTTGCAATTTGGTTTGGTCACACATATTATTGACAATTGTTTGCCCCAAAAATTTCAATAAGATCGGACAATAAACATAGAAGTTATTTAAGATTTAACTTTCCATTGTGTGGGGCTCAGCGAAAAAGCAAGCTAACTGCTTAAACCGCATGCACTGCTTATACTGCAGCATGTGTGTGCTTAGATTAGTATGAATGATTGTAAGGACTGGGTTCAGGGTATCTCGTAGTCGGGCACTCCCGACTAGAGCACTCCTACTTGTTTTTAAAAAGGCTATGCTTTCTAGGCATAGTTTCGACTCTTGACAGATACTACATAGGTATGTTGATGCATTCAAATTTGAAAATCATATTAGGATTCTACGCTACAAAATCGAATCAAATAAGTATTTATGCCTCCACAGTCTATAGATAGAGGCATTAAATGGGATTTATTTTATAATTAAAATAAGGTCCAGTGAGGTTTTAATATACTCTACTGCTACTACATTAAAATTTTTTTTTTTTTAGTTGTGATTTATAATAAAATAGGAGAAACTAGAAGGGTATACATTAATCAACGTTTCGTTGATGACTGTTCTTGCTTTATTTTTTTTATTTTTTAATGTCTTTGTCGTCCGCCTTGATTTGCATTTGTGGAACATGAGCAGACATCGGTAATTACCCCGTAATTCGGGTTATACAGATGCAGAAAAGCGACTCATCGACTCGATACGAACGACTTGAGATGCGATTGAGTGTAGCCAAGCAAATATAACTGGCATGACTGGCAGTTTTTTTGTGTTATTATTATCATTAATATTATTGCCAGTTAACTTGGCGATCTTCACTTTATTCTCAGTCGCTCTCTCCCTCTCTCTCTCTATTTGTCTCGCTGCCAGGTGGCTGGGTTTTCTGATTCAGCGCTTAAGATCTTAACTATAAATGTATGCAAATGTCGAGCATTTAAGCAATTAAACGCCCTATGAGTAAATTGTACCTCAACTAGTTGACGCTAATAGAAAACTGAAAAAAATCACAAGCAAAAAACCCGTGTGTTCACGATTTCACAACGATTTCACATCAATAACAATTATTAACTATGCATTTCCATTTCTAGTTTGCATAGATCGTTGAAATTCTCCCAGTCGATCATCATCAAATTCAATTCTATAAATAGAAATAACACTTGCAGACGATCTCCGAACTCTTTTCTTATTAGCACAAACGAAATTTCCTATATGAGAAATCTCAGCATTTGTTTGTGATCTAAGACGATCGCTACTTGGTAACAAAGTATACTATATAGAAAGTCAAGAAGCAACTACGACTGGTTTTTATCTTACATAGCAGCTGTAAGTCAATACCGGTTACACAAACCTGGTTCCTAGTTTGAGCAATCAAGTTAGAAGATCGTTTATAAACAGTTGATCAAGTCAGTTCGTAGCCTTGATTAAATAACTATAATTATAGATATTGTATGCTAACCTACTATTATATAGTTAACACAAATTTTAATGAATTAATTAAAAGAACACAGAAGATTCCATTGTTACGATTCTTGAATCTTGTACAAAATACTCAAAAACTAATTCGTAAATTGGTTTGTTTACATTTTTGCACTTGATTACTGCAAATAGAAACTAAGTTCCTGATTTATGAAAAGTTTAGAAATTTTTTGGGAACACAACTGTTTTGAAAAATGAGAACCTAATATATTCTGATAGAGGATTTGGAAGATTGTGAACAAAATTAGTTAATAAGTTACCTGTCATTATGGATATGTCTAAGTTGATATGCAACCAATAGAGTTACTTTTCATTAGGGATACATATGAATCAATGATATGTGCAGAATTTGGTTATAGAAAGAAGAATCAGCGCTTAAGATCAAGCAGAAGATAATGATTGATGCCACTTCTGAATATCTGTGCTGGTATTTAAGCCCTCCACTGATCTAGATTATATTTATATTGATAAATATGCAGAGCTTGCATAACACTTGACTTCCACACACGGATTAACTTAATTCTGAAATGTAAATGAATTTGAAATGTGGTTATGCCTGACTAATTGTGTTGATCAAGTGCTTGGATCGCTTTATGGATCGCAATTGCCAGGTTGAGCTTTAGCTTTATGCAAGCGGCCATGACACATTTGCATCTGTTGCTGTTGTTTTCCGGTTTGATTACACAACACAACAGACTGAACTGTCACCAAGCACTGTATCACTGACCACACACAATAACAAGCTGAGATCAAGTCGAGATCGGGTCGAGATCACATGATCGCTACTGTTACTGTTACTGTTACTGGTTCTGTTGCTGATGCTGATTCTGATTCTGTATTGGATTGTGGGCGGTAACATTGGTAACGCCCCCCCTTGTTGTTTCGATTAACATAAATCTGCAATGGAGTTGTTAATCAAGGCGATCGTCGCACGCGATTCTAGTTAGACAAGAGTTGGACTTTTAGGCATACGGCTAATTGTGCAATTGTGGACACCTGCTCATCGTTTTGGTCTGTCGCACTGGATTTAATAAAGATTTATGCGCAGCTGATCAAGACCAGGTAGCGCCATCTGGCGTTCAAACAATATGTATGCATATGAAGTCAACAATTGCAATTGTTGATTCTGGTTTCTTGCTCTTCGACTTTGCATTTGCATGCAACGGTGTCGCATTGCCAACTTTGAGCGTCAAACAACACGCCCCAGCAACAGCAGCAGCAGCCGCCCCCTGCCTCCCTCCTCCCTGACCAGCAAGACAATGGGTAAGTAGCCAAAGCAGCCGCCGGCTAACCTTGACTGCGGTTACAATACGAGACGTTTGCCAGGCACTTTACAAGGGGGATAAATGGCTGGAGAGTTGAGGGGTAATATTTTCGGACTGCCGACTGCCGAGTGCCGAGTCAATGTTAAACCGCATTTTTAAGCCAAGTTTGTTAATATGGAAATATGCAGTATAATAAGCATAACTAATCGGCATGCTTGAGTGACAGTCGTCAGCTTAAAAGCCCCAATTACCTAGTCTAGGATGAGGGGCGAATCACTTCTGTTTTGGTTAAGGAAATGTCGGAGGGAACAAATGCAAAGTGACTAAGCAAAATGCAATTGTTTAGACACATTTTCAAGTATCTCAAAAGTTTTGGTAGACAATTGCAATTGAAAAGGTGAAGTAGTACTAGAACCAGAAGAACTTCAAGATCTAATAGAAGAAGAATATTATTATATGAGTTTGAAACAAAAACTCAAACTTTATTGCATCGTTTTTTCAATGTTGTTGGGGATGGGGATATAGTCTAGATATCATAAGCTTTGCTTCAAATTTTAGCTTCCGAGTCATGTACACTACTACATAGTAAATTGAGGAAAAAGAACAACATAGTAAAAGAAAAATGAAACATTCCCATACTCGTAACTCGTAGAGCTTTATGCTTGAGCCGTTTAAGTGAATGTTTAATGAGTGCATTTGGCTTTTAGCTAGGTTATACCCATGAATCTGTTGAAGCTCAAATCGCATTACTCACACCATTCAAACTGACCGACCGACTGGCTGCCGCCTGTAGTCACAGTCTTTACCTGTGTGTACTTGGACCAATCTTGTCACGAACATACTATATATATATATATATATATATATATACATATATGTATATGTGGCATTGCGTGTTGGCAACTTGCAACAAAGCTGCAACTGCTGTGGGCGGCCAAGTCGTGGAGAATGTCGACCAGAGATATGCAATCAGTTGACAGTTGCTGCACTCAGCGAAAAAAAATAGTCCTACTGCATTCTAGCATGAGAATTATTGTATTGTTACGATTATAATGTTATTGAAAACAAGTGAACAAGGATTATCTTCGACGTGCCGAACATCTTATACTCTTTTCGAATCTGTGAACAGATTGCTTATAGAATAGTCTCCGACTAATTCGCAGCTATCCCTCTTTCAAAATAACTTATGAAGCAAAACTTCGCTATTTATGGCTGAATCGAAATTTGAAACATTGATGATATTCAGATTACGATGCAATTGAATTTATATTTGAAAAAATATTTAATGTAAAAATGAGTTTAATTAATTTATAAGACATAGTGGTCCGATCCGACTGGTTCCGAAAAATTTGCTGTCCCTTTGAATAACAAGTGTCAGTGCCAAGTTTCATTGCGATAGCTCAAAAACTGAGGGACTAGTTTGCATACATACAGACAGACAGACAGACGGACATGACTAGATCCATTTGTATTGTGATCGTAAGCATATTAGAGGTCATTTTTTGGGAGTCTTCGATGATTTCTTCTATGCATTCGAAACTTTTCTTTAAAAATAGTCCAATTCTTCCCATGATTAATGATTGGGATTATCAGAACATTAAAATTAAAAGCAGCTTATTTGAACCTATTCTATTTGGTACTATTTCAAATCATTCATAAATTTTCGATCTAGTTCAAGAATTTCTAAACAACATTATTTTAAAAGCTTGCCTCTAAGTGTTAAACTTGAGAGACAAATTGGCTATTAGATCAAAATTTGTCACTGGCATTTAAAAAAAAAAATTAAAAATTTTAGCGCTATTTGGCTAGTTTACGAACAGCAATTTGGATTTTTATACATGAAGTGTGCTGCACAGTAACAAAAACAAAAACAAAACAAAAAACACAAACAAAAAACCGCAAATAAAAATTATAAAAATATTGCATTATTAATTGCAACGGGGCGCTAATTAAATGCAAATTATACGACGACTAGAATTGAGTAGAACACTCGGACTCCGTGTAGTATCTAAAGCAATTCCACATCGATTGTTCGACCGTCTCTAGCATTAAAAAGACATTAAACAAGCGATTTCAGTTTTAGCATTTAACGCCTCAATGCATTTCAAAAGCAACGTAAGCAACACCAACGGCCACACCCCCACCCCCATCCCCATTCTCTACGCCTGCATATAGCATGCATAACTCCGCACGTTATGCTTGCGATGATGACCTTGGCAAAGAAAGCGACACTCGATAACACGTAACTCGTTACACGTTACACGTAACTGGTTACTGGTTGGTAGTTACTAGTTACTCGTTACTAGTTACTCGTTACTAGTTACTCGTTACTGGTTGGTAGTTACTAGTTACTCGTTACTAGTTACTCGTTATTCGTTACTAGTTACTCGTTACTAGTTACTCGTTACTAGTTTCTAGTTACTCGTTACTAGTTACTCGTTACTGGTTGGTAGTTACTAGTTACTCGTTACTAGTTACTCGTTACTAGTTACTAGTTTCTAGTTACTCGTTACTAGTTACTCGTTACTAGTTTCTAGTTACTCGTTACTAGTTTCTAGTTACTAGTTTCTAGTTACTAGTTTCTAGTTACTCGTTACTAGTTACTCGTTACTAGTTACTAGTTACTAGTTACTCGTTACTAGTTACTAGTTACTAGTTACTAGTTACTAGTTGCCAGTTTCTAGTTACTAGTTTCTAGTTACTCGTTACTCGTTACTAGTTACTCGTTACTAGTTACTCGTTACTCGTTACTAGTTACTCGTTACTAGTTACACTTTACTCGTTACTAGTTACTCGTTACTAGTTACACGTTACTCGTTACTAGTTACTCGTTACTAGTTACTCGTTACTAGTTACTCGTTACTAGTTACTCGTTACTAGTTACTCGTTACTAGTTACTAGTTACTCGTTACTAGTTACTCGTTACTAGTTACTAGTTACTCGTTACTACCCGTTACCCCGCCCTCAATGGCAATCTTTGCAGCCAGTCACGCACTCAGCTCCATGCGTGTTTACGGCCCGATCTGATTTGGATTGTATTTGACTTGGTTTGGTTTGGTTTGCTCAGTGCCGTACCGTTTTGCACCTTGACATTGAAACTATACAAATACACGCATGCATGCACACACTATCTTTTCGTTTTACATAGTGTAGCTTAGTTGTGTTGCAGGATTTGAAGACTTGTTTACCATACTTCCACAATGAGATTTGTTTATATTATATTTAAACACAACATCTTTTTGTCGTTAACATGTGAATGACAAAGGCGAAATCAAACAGCTTTTGGTTTCGGTTTGCTTCTGATGAAAGATCAAATCAGAACAGGTTCATTTTCACTTATCTGGGCTCAAGATGCCTGGCATGGTCGCAGTAATCAAGAGATTTAGCCAAAAATTGGTACACAGCGTAGTCTGATCACTCTAATAGCCTGGCCATAAATCTTCTTGACAACAGTCAAACTACAACACGTCCTGAAGCGATTCCAAACTGTAACCTTAACTATCCCTTTCATTATACAATTATGCTGTCAAGGATAAACAAATAATTTAAAGAATATCTCCAAATTGACAGATTTTAAATATATACTAATTGAAAAAGAAAAGAAAAACCTTAGTTGAAAATAATAATTTGTATATTATTGTTCTAATTTGCAATGTAATTTTTTTGTATTCGTCAAAGTTTTGCTAAAGCATTTAGTATGTTAAATATGAAATATCAAGTCGTTGGTGACGAAGTTGATTGGGGAATATGAAATATTCAATCCAAACTTCATTCCAACACAGCTCATGCTAGTAAATAAATAAAAATGTGCCCTACTGATAAATTCCCAAAAAAAAAAAAAATAATAAAAAATAAAAAATTCAAACTCCAATTCTCTCGAAAATCTATCAAAACTCAGACTTAAGAGTTACAAGAATTTACACGTTTCTTATAGTTTTAATAGGTCTATGGCCAAGAGCTGTTATTCTTCTAAACAGTAAAGCTGTCAATAGGTCTATACCCCCTAGATAAATATGTTTAGGGAGCGTATATAAACTGCGACTCAATGGACGCAGCTGCTAAGGTCTTTCGATTCAAATCATGTGATTCGAGGCGAGAGCGCGTGGCCCAACTATTAAAAAGAGCTTTGCTTATATTCATGAGTTTCATTCGAACTGGTATTTGATATCCAGTTGTGTTTGACGCGACCATAGTCCAAAAAAAATGGTTTTGAAAAGCATTTATGAGTGAAACTGCCAAAAACTGTCAAGTGAGGATTGCAAGAGTTCGACAGGGTTAGGAATACGATAAATCTGAGACACTTTGATGCCCATCGAAACTGAAACGTTTCACAGATTACAGGGCTTAGACAAGTTGTCTGGCTGCCTGGCTGCCTGGCTACCTGGTTTCCTCTTGCCAGCATCCGCATTCTTGGCGCTTTTGTTGCCGCCATATCCGCTAGATACAATTGTATCTATGGCTGAGCATTAGCCTTGGGACAGTTCATGGCGTTTTTCTGTTCTGTACCCTTTGGCGACCTTGGCTGCTGTCAATCAGCCGCAGCTAAATATGTAAAAGATACTTTTTTTATGCATGTGTATCTCAAAGAGGTGTTAGATGCCAAAAAAAAACAAAAACAAAACATGGCAAGTAAATTAGCCACAAACTTGATTGATTAAGGAAAATAAAAAAACCAAAAGTGGAAGCCAAAATGAGCTAAGATACAAAAATTCTTCGCGCTCTTTGTGGGAACGTTTTGTGTGTGTTGAGTGTGTGTGTGTGTGTGTGTGTGTGTGTGTGTAGTTGGCTTAATGGCATTGATGCCAAAATTGATTTAGACAGCTACGTAGGCAATCAGTTAAGCGGGCGTTTGTTTTCTTGATGGAGTTCGCTTTGACATTGAACTTCAAAATGTGCACGCAAATTGTATTTCTTACTACCAGTACAAATATAGGAACACAATCAACACAAACAATCGAATCCATTTAGCAATTTGTGTTTGCATATATTCATTCTAGTGCTAGAAGTACTTAAAATAAATACTAATAAATTATTATTATTATAGACGATTGCATATACCTTATGCTTATCAAATGGAATTCAAACTCTGCAAATAGCATAAGTATAAATACGACTATGTCTTAGATTGGTTTACAACTATTTAGAGGGTATCAATAGTCCATCACTCTACACGGTTGTGTTCAGGGTCTTGGCTGGAGATTAGCAAAACTTCCGACTCATAAATTATGACAACGCCCGATTAATGCCTTGAAGTAATGCGACAGACGCCTTTCACAAATCTGATATATAAATGGAGACGTATGTCAATGGCAATGTTATTCAATAAAACTAACAGAATTACTTTATAAAATATTAGTTTGTCCATTATTTACCTACCTACTTGTAGAATCCGTAACTGTCTTAACTATCTCAATCATCAAAAGTGGGAGCTTGTGGCAATGTTGCGATCACCCCAAGCTTTGGTAAAAGTATAAATAAGAAAAGCTCGCACTTCAAGTGAAGTTTACAATAACACGGAAAGCTTGCAAGCAAAAGTTAGCAACAAAGCTTTAGCTAAATATACCTCACTTGTCCAGCGGATACAATTTAGGGCAAACATCACGTTTTGAGCAACGCCTTCACTTTCACTTTTCACACTCAAGAATTATGGCGAATGCGAATGTTGTGTGTACTTGAAAATTCCAGTCACGATCCAGAACTTTGGATCGATTAATTGTTCAGCATTGTGCACTTGTCGCAACTGACAAGGCTCATTAATAAGCCGTACCGCTTGATTATTTATCACTATCAACACGCAACTCCTTAATTATAATTATCGTTTGCCCAAGCATGTTTTCAACTGATTACAAGATGTGTTTGCTCTCTCTATCTCTCTCTCTCTCTCTGCGCTTCAATTTGCTTCAGTTGTTTAATCAGTCGAGTGATATGATATGGGAGGGTAGATATATTGATCACATATCATTTGCAAACTCAAGAATTAACATGTTTGTGCTTCATCTTTTCCAACAGCTCAGATGCACAACCAATTGAAGTGGGCTTATAGGGTACTAGGGCACTTAAGATTGCAACCCAACAAGGCCGTTGAGCAACAATGAGAAACCATTTTTATACTCTTTTCGAAGAAAATAGTTACTGCCAGTATGCTTAGAATGACAATACAAATTGATCTAGCAATGTCCGTCTGTCTGTATGTATGCAAACTAGTCCCTCAGTTTTTGAGCTATCGCAAAAAAACTTTGCACAGACACTTATTATTTCAGGGGACAGCACATTGGTCGGAGCCGGCCGGATCGGATCACTATATCTTATAGCTGCTATGCAACTGGCAATGAATTAAATATTCTTAGATAAAAAAAAATAAAAATGTTACGCGACAAAACGATTTTGTACAGCTTATGAAATTTCAGTGGTGCAGTTGGCAGAGTGAAAATTGCCTATAGGTTCGAAAAGAGCATAAAATCTTCGGCACGCCGAAGATAATCCTTCCCCACTTGTTTTTTCTCTATTTTACTTGCAATTATCAATATTAATTTGTGTACATTTGCTGCAATTTGATGTGGAGCTGAAGATTAGGTTGTTGGGTGAGGCTGCTGCTGTGTGCCTGTTTAACCGTTCCTGTAGTCACCTTTTAAGTTCCTCTCGCATCCAGCTCATCCATAGTTCCTCATGGTGGGCGTGAAAGATGATCCTGAGTCTTACATTTTGGCATATTTTAATAATCGCAAAGTTGTTCTTAATTGAAGAATTGCTTATTGACACGAACTGCTTTGATGTTAACTAGTTAATTGAAAACTCTTAAATTATCTTAATATTATGTATTTGTATAGTTCATATTTGTTTAGGAGAACTCTTGTCGCTTGTTTACATGTTTATTACGGACACCTACATACTTACATAGTTTTCTTCTCGATAAGAGCGCTATTCAACTATGATAAGATTAAACATCTTGGCCCCTGTTGAAAGATTGGGCTCTCAATATCCTGTTCAGTATAGAGTTTAATATAACATCTTGGCCTGTGAAAGATCCTGTACCAGAGAGTGAAAGAATGTTTTCAACTCAAGTAAATAATTAATTGCTAGAACGCTTTCAACTTATTTTAACACAATTTTAACCACATTTTTTGTCGAGGATGATTTATTAACGATTAGCACTTGAAATATTTAGGAACAAAACAGTAACAGCTCTATACCCGTTGCATTCGAATGCAGTTATGACTCTATTAGAATCGATTAGAATACTAGGAACATCACAGAAAAAGACTAATTCGATTTCTCTACATTTGGTTACTTTCGAACAGTCAACAGCCGTAGAATGATACCGATCCTGGAGAAATTGAGCGGCTTCTACAGCTCTTATGTGCTGGGCATTCTCACCATTGGCTACATCCTGGGCGAGCTGGGGCACTATCTGATTGGCGTTACCTCCAAGCAGACGGCCATTGAGCTGGACTACGGTGATCATGCCTGTCAGCAGAACAGCAGCCGGTTCACGCGGCACGAGCTGACCACCCAGTGTGCGGAGGTGAAGAACGAGAGCAGCTGCTATGCGCTGGAGTTGAACAGCACGGGCTATTGCGAGTGGAACTACAATGGACTGGGCATCGACTATCAGATACTGGCCGGACCCACATTCATACTGGTCTTCACCATTGCCGGCGTCTTCATGGGCTTTGCGGCCGACAAGTATAATCGCGTCAAGATGCTGACCGTCTGCACGGTGATCTTCGGCATTGCGATCCTGCTGCAGGGCACCGTCAAACAGTATTGGCATCTGGTGCTGTTGCGCATGGTCATGGCTGCCGGCGAATCGGGCTGCAATCCCCTCGCAACGGGCATCATGTCGGACATCTTTCCGGAGAATAAGCGCGCTCTGGTCATGGCCATTTTCAATTGGGGCATCTATGGCGGCTATGGCATCGCCTTTCCCGTCGGCCGCTACATCACCAAGCTGAACTTCTTCGATATGGGCTGGCGTGTGTGCTATTTGGGTGCGGGTGTGCTGACCATTGTCGTGGCGGGTCTAACCGGAAGCACGCTGCGCGAGCCGGAGCGCAAATCGATCGGCGACGAGGAGCGGACAAATGCCAGCGGCAAACCGATTACGTTGTGGCAGGTGATCAAGACACCGGCGATGATAATGCTAATGATTGCCGCCTCGATACGTCACAGCGGCGGCATGACATTCGCATACAATGCGGATCTCTATTACAATACGTATTTCCCGGACGTGGATCTCGGCTGGTGGCTCTTTGCCGTCACCATTGGCATTGGCAGTGTGGGTGTTGTCGTCGGTGGCGTCGTCTCCGACAAGATTGTCGCCAAGATGGGCATCCGTTCGCGCGCCTTCGTTTTGGCCATTAGCCAACTGATTGCCACGCTGCCCGCTTTTGGTTCCGTCTACTTTGATCCGTTGTGGGCGATGATTACACTGGGCTTGAGCTACTTCTTTGCCGAAATGTGGTTCGGCATCGTGTTTGCCATTGTCGTCGAGATTGTGCCGTTGCGCGTCCGATCCTCAACCATTGGCGTCTTCCTCTTTGTCATGAACAACATTGGCGGCAATCTGCCCATCCTTGTGGATCCGGTGGCCAAGGTCATTGGCTATCGCGGCTCCATCATGATCTTCTATGCTGGCTTCTATGGCATCAGTGAGTATTACATGCATACTATTTACAGATTACAGATTATTTTCGGATATGAGCTGTGTTCAGTGAGTACCGGACATTTTGTAATATCATACCTTGACAAATCGACTTATACTCATTTCCTGTCCTGCCTGATTGAAGTTTTTGTTTTTGAAATTAGTCTAAAGCTTCAGGAGATTTTCTTTTAAAATATTGTTTTCTCCAATTCAATTGTTTATTCAAATGTAGTGATACCTAGGGCTTAGCCTTTTATGTATGCATTTATTGTTGATTCAAATAGGAGATCATGACGAAAAGATCGAAAAGTCAGCGGAAGGATGCACAAATGTCCTACCTCTTTAGCTGTTAATCGGGATGGAACTATGAGCTTTGAGTCTATTACTGTACCTACTGATGGAAAGAGAATATCTGATCCTGAATTGAAATCATTAGTCAGATTGCTAACGTAGTACTCGAATCCGATAATAAGACGCAAGGCCTTATTACCTTACCTTCCACACAAGTCCGTCAAGTCAATGCACACTTTTTTTTATGTTAAAATATTTGAATAACACAAACTGAAAAATTTATAAAAAATTTTTTTTTAAAAAATCTAAATTTATAAGCGTTTTATAAGGGATGTCCCAAAAAAAAAAATTTATTTGAAGCACTGGTCTAATATTATCTATATTTAGCTTAATCTTACCTAGGACACTATCTAGGTACACATTTGCAGTTACAATCGCGTCTAGACTCATTGACCTACACATATTTGTTTAGGGGACCTCTTACGGTCTACTGTTCTTCACGACAAGAGAGATTATGATAACATTGAACATCTTGGCGCCTGTTGAAAGATTGGGCTTTCAATATCCTTTTAAGTATAGAGTTTAATCTATAATATTAAACATCTTGGCCCCTGTTGAAAGATTGGCATTTCAAAAATAGTTTTAGTATACTAGGCTAATATTATAAGAATAAACCCCACCTTTTCGATCCATTTCTTCGAGGATGGCCATAAACAACACTTTTTTATTGCCTATGTGACACGTTGACCCTTTTTACGCTATACCATTTCAGACCCTTTTCTTTTTGAACATTAGACATTTGTACAACCGAAACTGATATCGTTGCGCTCTATCTGTCTCTCTCTACAGGCTCCATACTGTTTCTTATCACCTGTTTCCTGCTGGAGGGCAAGCCCAAGCCAAATGCCACAGAGCAAGAGTCACAGAAAACACATCCCGATGCGGTCCTGAATGCCCGGCACATGCACGGACATGACAACTCCGTGTTCAGCGTGGATGAGACACTGCCCTCGAATGGACGCCCCGCGCAGCTGCCGCAGCACCTGCAGATGTCTAGCAATGGCTACGAGAAGTCACAATCGACTCAGCCACGTCACAATGGCGCCGAGAGCAGCAGACTGTAGTATTATGACAACAAAAAAAACACATCGATAGGTCGTCAAAATCGAAATCGAAATCGAAATCGATTTTCATTAAATATGTGAAAGTGCTTCCCATTTTTTTTTTTTATATATATATTTTTATTATAATATATAAATACTTTATTTCTGTTTGTAATATAATTGATTTTATTATTTTCTTGTAAAATGTACTTAGTGTTAAGCGAGAGACAAACGCACAATTTACCGTTAAGCGCAGTACACTTTCTCTTTACCTATGTTACCATACCATCTCCCCATATATGTATGTACTTTGTGTCTGTCTATCATACGCTTTTTCATTTGTACTTAATTCGATAAGTAATACCCATATGTATGTAAATCTAAATCATAAATAAAAACTGTTTTGTTAATTCTAAAAAAAACACACTTAAACACACGTTTAATATATGTACTTACCACGGGCTCTAGAGTTTAAGATTACTTGTGGCACTTTGATAGATCAAAATGGGAACGCAAGGATCTTGAGGAACTTATCATTACGCCAAATATGCAAGCTATAAAGTAACTTTCCAGTTCAACGAGTCCATCATTTGTGACATTCTCTGATCATCAGGCTATAGTTTGTGTTGTAGCACTCCATACTTAGCACAACACTCAATTGAACTCAGTTTATGTCAAATTTGAGTGAATTCATCGATTTACAAATCAATTTGACTTACAGTGACTCATTGCTAAGCATATGTATATTGGTCCTTTTCCGACTCGTTATACTCTTTTCGAAGAAAATAGTATATTAAGTTTGTCCTGAAGTTTGTAACGCATAGAAGGAAGCGTCTGAGACCCCCAAAAGTTACTGCCAATATGCTTATAAAAACAAAACAAATTGATCTAGCCATGTCCGTCTGTCTGTCTGTCTGTATGTATGCAAACTAGTCCCTCAGTTTTTGAGCTATCGCGATACAACTTTGAACAGACACTTATTATTCAAGGGGACAGCACATTGGTCGGAGCCGGCCGGATCGGACCCCTATATCTTATAGCTGCCATACACCTCAAAGTCGGTTTTGGCCATAAATCCGATGTTTTCAAAGCAATTGCCTTAAATTTCCTTGTACACTTGAACATCCTTATAACTCATCAATGGGTAAAATCGCAAATCGATTGAGTCATAAACAGCGAAGATATGCGTCATTAAATATTTTGAAAAAACAGGTGCATATGAGCAAACAAAGTCAAGCGCAAGAAAGCTTTTGATAGTCTGCTCTTCAAGGTATTTTGTCACCGATCATCAAAACGGTTTGTGGCGTAAGGCGTAAAGAGCCGCGCTAACGAACGCAAGTTTCGCAAGGTCTCGCAAGTTCGAGTCTAGGCGGCGACTGATTATTAATTTAATACTTTTTTCTTTTTCTTCCTTTCAAATATATAACTGTAATCAAATTAATTTGCTTCCAAAATGGCTTAGAACAAAAACAATGCCACGCGAAAAAACAAATGCTGACAAACGCGAGTTGCTGCAGGTTGCAGGAAAACCAAACAAGGAAATTTGTAACAGTCGGCTCTTCAAGCAATTTTGTCAGCGATCATCAAAACGGCTTGTGGCGTAAGGGGTAAAGTTGCGAACTGGTGAGCGAGAGGTCCCGGGTTCAAGACCAGCGGCGACTGGTCATTTTTTTCATTTTTTCTTATTCTTCTTTTCAAATATATAATAGCTGTAGTCAAATTCATTTATTTTCAATTTCCTAAATTGAAAGGTATAAGAGCAACAGGCACAAAATTTGGTATGTATATTGTAGTATACATATGTAATGTAGTTTTGACTTTTTGGAAAAACTGAAACTTGTTTATTGTTCAATTCGGTAGCACTTATGAATGCTAAGGGACGCGTCCACGAGCTGCGGATAGTGAAACGTCCCTGTTTACATGAATACCTTTATATATTTTATTTTATATGTAGGGGTATATGTATGCGACATTAATATCTGCGAATTAAATAAGCAGTCACGGAAAAATAGTAAAAATTGCATTAAGGTTCGAAAAGAGTATTTAATCTTCGGCACGCCGAAGATAATCCTTCTCCACTTGTTTTAGATTACGCTTAGTGGCATTATACAAAGTAAAGAGCCACAATAACGTAGGAGTGCGAAAGAGATAGTATGTCTTGGCTTCCATGCTATGCATATTGTTATTGAATTTATATACACATGTACGTATGTATGTATGTATGTACATATGTATTTGCTTTCTGAAATTGCAACTTTGCAATTTGTATGGCATTGTATTTTTACTAGACGAATACAATATTGCAAGCCAGACTGCAAAGCATTGTTATGTATACATACACACATACAAAAGCATCTACATCGAATACACCTCCCTACTGACCATAGTTTTGTTCCAGAAAAGTGAGAGCGGTCTGCATAGATCCTCAAACCCCTATTGCGAATATATACATAAGCGCCATCTATGGTTTCACCGCTGTAGCTGCATTCTTATTTTCACATCTACATACATAATCTGTATATAATGTATGTATATATTTGCACACGCACACACACACACACACACTCATCAACATCCAAGCGCTACTGACAGACTGAATCGCAGACAACAACTGGCCATACGAAGAGGAATAAGAAAAATTGCGGGAGCAACAACAAATTGTACGCGCGAGCCGCGGCGAATTCGTGCCATAGCGGCGAATTACTCGAGTTTGGTTTGCGTACTGTACATGTGTGGCTGCGCATCTATGTATGTACATACTATCGATGTATTTCACCCGTATAGCGTCGGCTAGCAGTGAATAGGTTACGCCAAGCAGTAGCGTTGCCACACTTGGCGATGCAGTTGTAGTCGGTAATCAGTTTGTTTATGTGTAAAGTTCTTTTTGCTGCGTTTATTCGTTCGCTTATGTAAATTTGTTTGTATCTTGTAATCAGTGCAGTAAAATTAAAACTTTAAAATAGAAGCTAACACGAGGCGCCCACTGCAAGAAAAACTGAACATACTTGTCGTGACGTCACAAGTTCATTCGTGTGCAACCTATTGATTTGTGCAACCATGCGAAACACAATGAAACATAGTTTGCATGGAAATCTATTTCATTTGAGGTGCGACTTTCGAAGTGTGAGCCTCGTGCGTTTTTTTTCTATTCGCACATAGCAACTACAGAAATCACAAATTAATGGGAAATTACTGTCTGCAGAAAAACGGTGAGTCATCATGGATTCTAAATACATATGTACATACATATGTGGTACAACTTAAATGTGATATTTAACTGCTGCAAAGCATTAAATGTGTTCTGTGTTAGTTTAGCAATTTTTTCTCTTTGTATGTGTGTGCGACTGTATGTAAAGGTATTCGTGTGTCTCGCATATGTATGTGTTTTTTTTTCTCTTTTGTTTCGTTGTAGTTTTTCGTTCTGATTTCGTGCTTAGCAAGTGATCATCGTTGAAGAACAGTTTCAGGAGTTTTAAGACTCCATCTGCGGCAATTGCACCGAAATTCATGTTTATTTCAAAATATGTTATATTAAAAGGCTCGTTTATCCGAAACATAAATTGTAGTTGAGGATTAGAAGATCTTATATAACATTATTATTGGATATTTAGTTGGTTATTTGAACAAACTTACATCCATTTGGTATTTCAAGTGAAGTTGTTACCATTTTGAATATCAAAATGATATCGTTCATGTTTTGGTAATAATCACATTCGTTCGTTAGTTGAGTCCCATTACTTTGGTTGGGACTTAAAAATCGAACGAGAATATGAACGAAGAAAGGAACGAAAATGAACGACAACAAGACTACGCAAGCGACGATCTGCGTAGTTCCTAAGTTCACCCGTTTAACCGTTCGAGTAGTTCAACCGTTCATTATCAAGTCTGAACAAAAAGTATTGTTTTTGTCATCTTGCTATTCTCGTTCCATATATCTGGATCAATTCATATAAGAACCATTAAAACAAAGCTTGTAAATTTGCTAATGTTTCCTTCCTACAAGCTTATTACGTAATGGCGTTATTACCAGAGAACTAACTGATGAGTTGGTTAAGCCAGCAATATGAACGTTCGTGGTGGTTTCTTGGGTGGTAAAGGCTTACGTCGATTATCAACTTATTCTGGACTTTCCAAAAGTAGCGGTTAATACCTTGCATGCAGCTTTTACCAAAGTTATAAAAGTATATTTTACATGTCCTAGATTGAACAACTAAGGATATATTGGATTGTTAAAAACAATGAAATAATAAGTATACTGAGCCCTGGAAGATTGTGGCGTTGAAACGTTAGTTGATCTAATAAGATTGAGACAACCCATAACACAACCAATCGAAAAACAGACAAAGCCTTTTACGGACAACGCTAAGTAAGCTGCAAATTGTATTTGTTTGCCCAAGGAATTGGAATGCCTAAAACAAAAAACGAAAAAATACATAATATTGTTTCTAATAACGTTTCTGAAAATTGGCGATATAATTGCATAGATGCAGAAAATACAAGATATGCTCTTGCCAGTAAAGCTGCATCGATATACAAAAACATTTGCTGACGATTGCACTCTGAAATAAAGTCTGTGAGAGCCGAATATACATATATAAAGCTGAAAGCTGTAAGTTCAGCTTTATTTAAAAAGCACAATGAAGAGCATTATACTGCGACTGAGCATAAAGCTATTTTCTTATCTGTCTAAGAATAAACATGCATCGCACACATACATATATCATCCCTCTGTGCTTAAATATGTGATGTCTGGTGATCAGTGTTCCCAGAAATTAAAAGTCCAAAAGCTTAAAACAGCTTTAAATTTAAAAAAAAAAAAATATACAAAAACAAAAACATGAGTTTATTTATAAAAAACATACGGAACCCTATGTTCAGAATTGATGCTGGCATTTAAGGTCGTGTACTACGAGCTAACAAGTAAGGATGATATACCCGAGTTTGCCCGACTAAGAGATACCCTGTACCTAGCCATTACATACAATGTTAGGTACTTACTCTAGAACATTCGTTGACAGCTGTTGCAAAATAATCTAAACCCGTTTTCTTTTGGCTCAACAAAATGCCTCTAACACAAAGAACGAAATGCAAACAAATAAGTTGCCTGGTTTTGTTTCGCTTCGAGAAACAGGCAAACAGGAAACACAACTGTAAAGCGAACGAGCACCACGGAATGGGAAAATTGAACATACGATGCAATCAAAACCAAAGCCATGGTACAATTATACAAGGTAGCGAGAACACAGAGAGCGCTCTCTTTTGTCGTGGTTCTGTTCATGGAAAAAGTATACATACATATATATTTTGTATAATTGTACACCGAAACAAGCTCTCTTCTCATTGTTTTGCTTCGTCCAAGCATTCGTTTTGTTTCGATTGCTCTCGCGACTTGCTATTTTTCTGTCTTTATTCTTTTTGTCCTCGCTCTCTTCGTTTACTATACGCTGCAAAGTGGGATGTATATGTATCTGTATATGTGTATACAGTGGATCGCAGCTTATTTCGTACAGCTAAGAGCTCAAATTTCAAATCGTTACTGCGGCTAAAGTATCAAAGATATTAACAAAAATTAAATGCAGTATTTTAAAGAAAAGTATTAACATTTATAATTAACAAAAACAATTTTAGTAACTATTAAAACAAAATAATAAAATAACAAAAACATAAAAAATGGGCTTTTTTCATGCCGCAGCTTATTTCGTGCAGCCCATGTTGATTAATATATTGTTCTTAATTATAATATTTAGTATTTAATATGGCCTCCTTTGTTCTTAACCACTCCTTTCAAACGTGTTTCCATCGAAGAAACTAACTTTTTAGTGGTTTCCGGAGGAATTTTTTGCCATTCCTCCAACAAGGCGCGTTTTAGGTAATTTTTATTGGAAATCTTTCGCTGCCGAATGGCAGTGTCCAATATTGCCCACAAATTTTCGATCACATTTAAGTCAGGTGACTGTGCTGGAGTTTTAATTACGTGGGGGCAATTCCAGATGAGCCAGGCCTTCACAATGGCTGCTGTGTGCTTGGGGTCGTTATCTTGGTATTAACGAAATCTCTCGCGTATGCCTAGTTTTTCCGCGATTTGCATCAAATTTTCTTGTAATATGGATAAGTACATCCGTGCATCCATTATGCCATCAATAAAAACTAAATTTCCCACTCCTGAAGCCGCCATACAGGCCCAAACCATAACATGACCACCGCCATGCTTCACCGTAGGTCGCAGGTGCTTAGTTTCCAGCTCGGTATTTGGTCGCCGCCAAACATACTGTCTCCCATCCGATCCAAATATGTTAAATTTTGACTCGTCTGTGAAATAACTTCATTCCAAAAGGAAATCGGACGAGGTAGTAGCTCTTTTGCAAACTTGAAGCGTTCTGCAATATTTTTGGCGCTGATGAATTTCTTCTTTCGTGATGTTCGACCATAAAAGTTGTTCTCGTGCAATACACGGCGGACTGTATCAGCACTACACTTCTTGGCCATTTCATGCTCCACCTCTATAGCCAATTTTGGAGCCGATAGCTTCGGATTTGCCTTAACTTTCCGGACAATCCGGCGCTCCTCGTGGGCATTGAAAATTTTATTAGGTGCATTTCGACCCTTATCTGCCACCCGATTCTCTCAAACAAACCGTTGAATGATGTATTGAACCGTGCTGGGGCTTAAGCATACCATTTCTGCAATTACACGCTGACTTTTTCCATTTTTAAAGTGTTGGAGAACTAATTCTCGTTGCTCAATCGTTGTACGTGGTACCATTTCAGTTATTCCCCTATATTTTTATGTTTCAGAGTGACTAAGCCCAAAAACTTATTAAATATATGTAAGTTAGAAATTAAAATACCAAAATGGAAGAATTGGCTACGATTTGAAAGTTGGAAATAGCTCATTTTCGAATTTTAAGTAACTGCACGAAATAAGCTGCGGCATGAAAAAAGCCCATTTTTTATGTTTTTGTTATTTTATTATTTTGTTTTAATAGTTATTAAAATTGTTTTTGTTAAATATAAATGTTGATACTCTTCTTTAAAATACTGCATTTAATTTTTGTTAATATCTTTGATACTTTAGCCGCAGTAACGATTTGAAATTGGAGCTCTTAGCTGCACGAAATAAGCTGCGAGCCACTGTACATGTTTATAGAAGTATGCACAAATCAGCACCCAAAAGAGAGAACAGACAAATAATATAAATATAGCAAATAAATTTTATCTGACAAGTCAATAAAACCCAACAAATAACTATTGATTTCTGAACAATAATGCCTATTGAATATATGTAGATAAGCACAGAAAGTTCTTTCAGCATGTATTTTTTCCGAGTCACACATCATTAAGACCGAAAATATACAAGCGTTCGAATGGACCTAAGCATACCAAATAGTTTGTTGTTTCGGGTTTCTTGCTCCACGGATATTTCGCATTGCTTATCGACTTCACTGCTTCCCCTTCAGGGCATCAATATGGTATTCGGTTGTGGGAGCAATACAAATTGCAAGCTCGTACTTTTAATTTTGGTGGGAGCTATCCAAAAAATATAATATTCTTACTATTTGTACACTACTAAAATATATATATCGAATTTGACATCTTTAGCTCCTATAACTTTCAAGTTCTACTTAAAAACCGGTGATCGGAAATCGATTTATCGATATTTTATGAGCGGTACTAATTACCTTTAAAAACAAGTGGGGAAGGATTATCTTCGGCTTGCCGAAGATTTTATACTCTTCGAAGCTTTAAGCAATTTTCACTCTGCCAACTGCACTACCGAAATATTTAATGACGCATATCTTTGCTATTTATACGTCAATCAATTTGAAATTTTAAACATTAATGAGTTTTAAGGATGTTCAAGTGTACAAGGATATTTAAGGCGATAGCTTTGAAAATATCGAATATATGGCCACAACGGACTTCCAGTTGCGTGACAGCTATAAGATATAGTGGTCCGATCCGGCCGGTTCCAACCAATGGGCTGTCCCTTTAAATATTAAGTCTCTGTGCAAAGTTTTATAACGATAGCTCAAAAACTGAGGGACTAGTTTGCACACAGACAGACAGACAGACGGTATGGGTTTGTCGGATGTCCGTCTGGATGAACGCACGTATTTCCGAAACGATATTAGATAGACTCTTTAAGTCTTTTGTGCTATGATTATAGCTATCTGCTTCAAATCAAGTTTGTTCCAAATTTATGCCACGTCCACTGGAAGGCTGGCAAATCGATAGCATGTCGATACACCTCAAATCACAAATCGATTAGGCGTGTATATTTCCCACAATTTTGAAGCTGAGTCATCAAATTTGGTAGGTATGTTGCCGGTAGCATCCCCAAAAAATTGGATCCTAGATTTTTTGACCACTTTTACGCCCTCCAGCCCCCCCCCCTCCAAAATTAATTGGAAATACTTATTTCTCCCGCAGTTTTAGAGCTAAAGTCACCATATTTGGAATATATATTACTGGTGACGTCCTCTACAGATCACAGAAAAAAATTCGCCCACGCCCACTTCCGCCCCGTAATCTCGAAAATCGATATACATGAAAGCACAATTCGATAACACGTGTATATTTGCCGCAATTTTGAAGCTAGTCACAAAATTTGGAATTTAGACTAGGGCTGACCAGCCCAAAAGGTTGCATTCTGGATTTTCCGGCCACGCCCTCTAGAACGCCCCCCAACCACCCCGCCCCCACGAAACACGGAAGCCTATTTCTCGCACAGTTTAAGAGCTAGGCCCACCAAACTTTGAGGGTAGACTTCTGGCTAAGTCTTCTAACATTAAAAAATGTTGGGGCTACGCCCCCTCCCGCCCCCAAAACTCGCGAAAAGTTATATCTTCCACAGTTTCAGAGCTAGAGTCACCAAAATTGGAAGATAGACTTCTGCTCAACCCCCAAACCCCCCTCTCTTGGATCGAAATCAAAATTTGTGAGCCACTACCCCTCCCGCAACCAAAAGTCGCGAAAATCCATATCTCCCAATGTTTTCGAGCTAGCATCAGCCAATTGGAAAGGTAGATTAGCTTGCTTAACGGTCAGCCCACGACCACTAACGCCGTCACCCATACACCACTTGCTTACAGCTGCTCTTACAATGTATCAGAGTATTACGCAGTCAGCCACGCCCGACTGCAACGTTCTCACTTGTTTGTTTTACACTTGACAATCTTTTACAGTGTAAACATAAATAAAATGGTATCAAAAAAAGTGAAGTATTTGTTACATGTTTATGTTATTCGAGATTATATATACCGAATTTGGTGCCTCTAGCTGTTATAACTTTTAAGTTATGTGCCAAAAACGCTAGTTTGAAATCGAAATTGATCGATAACTTTTGAACGGATCGAGTTATTGATAGACTAAAATACGAGAACTTATTATTGTTCATACAGATGGGCATGGCTAAATCGACTCGGCTTTTGATACTTATCAATATTATATATACTTTATATGGGCGGAGATGCTTCCTTATGTCTGTTACATACTTTTGCACAACTTCATTCTACCCTTTTTTAATGGGTTCAGGGCATAATTACTTCAGCTCCTTCCTCTTTCTCTGCATTACCGTAGAGGGCTTAAATATTATGTACAGTGGGTCGCAGCTTATTTCGTTCAGCTAATAACTGAAGTTTCAAATCGTTACTGCGGCTAAAGTATCAAAGATATCAACAAACATTAAATGCAGTATTTTAAAGCAGAGTACTAATATTTATAATTAACAAAATCAATTTTATTAACTATTAAAACAAAATAATAAAAACATAAAAAATGGGCTTTTTTCAAGCTGCAGTTTATTTCGTGCAGCCCATGCTGATTAATATATTGTTCTTAATTATAATATTTAGTATTTAATATGACCTCCTTTGTTCTTAACTACTCCTTTCAAACGTGTTTCCATCGAAGAAACTAACTTTTTAGTGGTTTCCGGAGGAATTTTTTGCAATTCCTCCAACATGGCGCGTTTTAGATCATTTTTATTTGATATCTTTCGCTGCCGAATGGCACTGTCCAATATTGCCCACAAATTTTCAATTACATTTATGTCTGGTGACTGTGCTGGAGTTTTAATTACGTGGGGACAATTCCAGATGAGCCAAGTCTTCACAATGGCTGCTGGGTGCTTGGGGTCGTTATCTTGATAATAACGAAATCGCTCGTGTATGCCCAGTCTTTTAATATCGATAAGTACATCCTTGCATCCATTATGCCATCAATAAAAACTAAGTTTCCACTCCTGAAGCCGCCAAACAGGCCCAAACTAAAACGTGATCGCCATGCTTCACCGTAGGTCGCGGGTGCTTATTTTCCAGCTCGGTATTTGGTCGCCGCCAAACATGCTGTCTCCCATCCGATCCAAATATGTTAAATTTTGACTCGTCTGTGAAAATAACATCATTCCAAAAGGAAATCGGACGAGGTAGAAGCTCTTTTGCAAACTTGAAGCGTTCCGGAATATTTTTGGCGCTGATGAATGGCTTCTTTCGTGATGCTCGACCATAAAAGTTGTTCTCGTGCAATACACGGCGGACTGTTTCAGCACTACACTTCTTGCCCATTTCGTGCTCCACCTCTATAGCTAATATTGGAGCCGATAGCTTCGGGTTTTCTTTAATTTTCCGTACAATCCGGCGCTCCTCGTGGGCATTGAAAGTTTTATTTGGTGCATTTCGACCCTTATCTGCCACCCGATTCTCTCGAACAAACCGTTGAATGATGTATTGAACCGTGCTGGGGCTTAAGCATACCATTTCTGCAATTACACGCTGACTTTTTATACCCTGAACCCATTAAAAATGGGTAAAAAGGGTATAATGAAGTTGTGCAAAAGTATGTAACAGACATAAGGAAGCATCTCCGACCCTATAAAGTGTATATATTATTGATCAGTATAAACAGCCGAGTCGATCTAGCCATGCCCGTCTGTCTGTCTGTCCGTCTGTTTGTCCGTCTGTTTGTCCGTCTGTCTGTCTGTATGAACATACGGATATCAGAGACTACAAGAGCTAGAGACTTCATATTTGCAATATAAGTTTTCCTAATCCCGGGACAGATCAAGTTTATTTCATTTTATCGATAACTCGTACCGTTTATTTCAGCTGTTCTTAAAATGGTATCAGAGTATTACGCAGTCGGCTCCGCCCGACTGCAACGTTCTCACTTGTTAAATTTGAATACATCAACATACCTATGTAGTATCTGTCAAGATTCGAAACTATGCCTAGAAAGCATAGCCTTTTTAAAAAAACAGTATCAGTTGTGGCATTGCCGAGTAAAGTTACATTTCAAAGTGAAATACAAAATTTTACGAAAAATCTAAATATATATTTGAAAAGAATTTATCAAGAGTTCAAGTCATAAGCTCAACTATTGGCATCTGTGTTGTTATCAGTGAGGTAAATTCTCAGGTAAGTCTACTGCTTCAGACTCCTCGAATCGTTTAGCAAGCTGCATTTGCAGTGCCGAAATAGCTCAGTTGGGAGAGCGTTAGACTGAAGATCTAAATGTCCCCGGTTCAATCCCGGGTTTCGGCAAGTGCTAATTTTTTATTTTTATACTCTGATACCGAAGGTACTCATAGTATATTGGTTTTGTCGAATGTCCGTCAGGCCGTCCGTCTGTCCGTCTGTCTGTCTGGATGAACGCGCGTATTTCCGAAACGATATTAGATAGACTCTTGAAATCTTTTGCGTTATGATTATAGCTATCTGCTTCAGATCAAGTTTATTCCAAATTTATGCCACGCCCACTGGGAGGCTGGCAAATCGATAACATGTCGATACACCTCAAATCACAAATCGATTAAACGTGAATAACTCCCACAATTTTGAAGCTAGAGTAATCAAATTTGGTAGGTATATTGCTGGTGACCTCCCGAAAAAATTGGATCCTAGGTTAATCAGCCACGCCCATTATTACGCCCACCAGCCCCCCCTCCAAAATTAATTTGAAATGCTTATATCTCCCGCCGTTTTAGAGCTAAAGTCACCATATTTGGAATATATATTACTGGTGACGTCCTCTACAGATTACAGAAACAAAATTTCGACCACGCCCACTCCCGCCCCCGTAATCGCGAAAATCGATATACATGAATGCACAATTCGATAACACGTGTATATTTCCCGCAATTTTGAAGCTAGAGTCCCAAAATTTGGAATTTAGACTAGGGCTGACCAGCCCAAAAGATTGCGTCCTGGATTTTCCGGCCACGCCCACTAGAACGCCCCCCAGCCACCCCGCCCCCACGAAACACGGAAGCCTATATCTCGCACATTTTAAGAGCTAGGGCCACCAAACTTTGAGGGTAGACTTCTGGCCAAGTCCTCTAAAGATCGGACAAAAAATTTTGGGGCCACGCCCCCGCCCGCCCCCTAAAATCGCGAAAATGTATATCTTCCACGGTTTTAGAGCTAGAGTCACCAAAATTGGAGGATAGACTTATTGTCAGCCCCCCCAAAGATCGTCAAAAAAATTTGGGGCCACGCCCCCTCCCGCCCCCAAAAATCGCGAAAATGTATATCATCCACAGTTTTAGAGCTAGAGTCACCAAATTTATAAGATAGATTTCTTGTCACGCCCTCTAAAGATCGGAAAAAATTTATGGGGCCACGCCTCCTCCCGCCCCCAAAAATCGCGAAAGTTTATATCTTCCACAGTTTTAGAGCTAGAGTCACCAAAATTGGAAGATAGACTTCTGGTCACCCCCTCTTAAGATCGACCACGCCCCTCCAGTCCCCAAAAACTTGGAAGGCCGATTTCGGGTCACCCAAACACCAGCAAAAATGTTCTGTTCACTTGCTTTCAGCTGTTCTTAAAATGGTATCAGAGTATTACGCAGTCGGCTCCGCCCGACTGCAACGTTCTCACTTGTTTTTTTTTGACGTAGTCCCACGTCTTGAAGAACTCGAAATATTATGCAAGAGGGCTGCTTCGCAATACAGTAGAATAAGGAAATAACCTCTTTATTTGATTGAAAGGTTAGTCGTCCAAACTTTGAGCTTTGGGAACAAAAAAAATGTCGTTTAGTCGGCTGGTTCTGATGAGTGAGCGGGATGATCAAGCAGCTCGAAGCTTATTGCCTGATATATTCAATGGCTCTGCTATCACTCCCACTTTGACCCGGCGGTCATCGAACACCATTTGGTGAACTTGAGAGACGTTTTCATCTCATCAGGGGTTGTAGTTTTGTGGTGTTCAGAACTTTCATCGTTTCTAAATTGGTACGTCCTCATTTCAATTAAGCTGCCGGTTTTGTTTTTATATCTTATGAGGGCACGATGCTTAACTTTGTACATTATTGCAAAATCACTGACATCGACACATTCAATCGATTGTCAAACGATTGCTTTAATGTCGATATGGATGCAATTTGTGCGATAGCTTATCGAAAGATCAATAAACACATAGAAACAATTTAATTATTGTTCATGCCGACGTCGCACATATTTTTCATATAATCCTCATGTTTTCTTCATCAGCATACAACTAAAGACTAAAAACTTTTTTAACAAACACCACCAGTTAAACAAGCTTCGCCCATCAAATCAATTCAACACTAATCAATCATTTAATGATCTTCAAACAAGAACACTAAAATCCATCCTACAAAATGTTACTTTCTACAACATCTTCAACGATCACGTCACCCCAGCGATTTATGTACAATGTTTACACTGTAAATGAACGCGGACGCAAATAAAAATTGTCAATAAAAGAGCAAATATTGCAACAAAAAATTTCTGTCTCAATGCAAACCAGTCTGTCAGTATTTTAGCTACCTTGCTGAAACTTTGGCTGTATCCGTCTTTTTTGTTGGAATCAGCTGGATAGGATCACTATATTGAGTTCCTGTGTACAAAATTTGCTTGTGATCTAAAAGCTCTTAGTCAAATAATCAAGATCACACTTATATGTCATATGGCTTCCCTACTACCATTAGGAGTTTTAGTATTAGTAATTATATTTGGATACGACCAGAGCACTATTATAGCGCTTTGCAACAGTGTACACCAGTTAAAAATGTTTAGTAATATAATATAAAACAAAAAAATGAGAATCTGCATAAAGAAAAACAATATTGTCGCAAGATATCATTAAATAATTAAGAATGTAAGGGTAATATTGAAGAAAAACATTCCGAACCCACTTTTTTCCTTCACATTCCTAGTTGCATAAAGAAAAACAATATTGTCGCAAGATATCATTAAATAATTAAGAATGTAAGGGTAATATTGAAGAAAAACATTCCGAACCCACTTTTTTCCTTCACATTCCTAGTTGCATAAAGAAAAACAATATTGTCGCAAGATATCATTAAATAATTAAGAATGTAAGGGTTATATTGAAGAAAAACATTCCGAACCCACTTTTTTCCTTCACATTCCTAGTTACCAAGGTAGCCTTGGGTAGACTGGGTTTATTTGGTTGATTTAAGTTACTTTCTTTAATGTTTATATTATCACTTTTTGTTTTTCATAAATTTCTTTAATATTTTCTTTATTAGTTTAACTGCAGGTTTGCAATTAGCTAAAGTTTCTCACCGATCTCCTCGATGAAATTAGTTATTTTTTACATGTCTGAAAAGGGAAAAGACGTCGTTATGACCTGTGATATTTGGGAAACACTGGCGAGTGCATCTGTGTTTTATGCATTCAAATATTAGGTGCAAAGCGGAATCCTCGTCATTGTAAGTCTTGCAGAGATTTAAGTCCACAGCGCTAATTTCAGTAATTTATTTATTATTCATTAATTTGGCGTTTAACCTGTCTTGAAACCAGGGCTTATTTGGTGTACTAGTGCAGAATTCTTTGACTTTAGCTGATGCGAAACTCGTATTTTACCTTGTCCAGTCCATCTTCGTCGCTTGTGGCATCTTGTAATAGCAATGTAACTCCACAAAGGTCCACTTTTGAGCTGCGTTTTTTGCAGATTTATCTCCTACTTCATTTGATCCTATACTGTTGTGCCCCAAAAGTGTAATGAATCTCTCATTCGTTAAGAGTGTTGAACAGGTTAATTTTCTTTCTTAATGTCTTGGTAATGTCGTGCGATAGAGTTTTTATACCCTGAACCCATTCGAAATGGGTGAAAAGGGTATAATGAAGATGTGCAAAAATATGTAACTGACATAAGGAAGCATCTCCGACCATATAAAGTATATTTGGAATTGAATTTCTCGTAGTCACGGGACAGATCAAGTTTGTTTCAATTTATCGATAACTTTTTGCGTTCAAAAGTTATCGATACATTTTGATTTTAGTTCAGTGTTTTGGGCCATAACTGGAAAGTTGTAAGATCTAGAGGCACCAAATTTTGGTATATATAATCTTGAATAGCATACGCATGTAACAAATATTTCGCAATCCCCCCAGAAGTTAAAGAAAAAACGCATTTTCGAAGGTATGAACTTGTCGCTTAGTCGCACTGCTTACACTGCTTTGACTGCTTGCAGCATGTGTGTGTTTGTATGTATTTACACTGGTCGGGCACTCCCGACTAGACTTTTTTTTTTAGAAGTTAGACACCGCTCTTGCTGTAATACACACATGTGTAAGTATGTATGTATCAGTTTTCGTTCAAAAGTTATAGTCATTGCAAATTAGTAATGCATGATGGATAAAAAAAGTTGAGATCCAGGTGCTTCGATGTGATTTTTCAATTACCTTGTACTGCATTCTCATTAACTGAACGTGCAAATTAAAACTAAACCAAACCGGAGTCTTGGATGGTTGAGTCCTCAAAAATAGCATGCAAATACACACATATGTATGTATGTACATACATACATATTGCATTTACACTTGTATGTACATACATATGTACGTATTCACATTTGCACGTACAAATGTACAGTTGACCACAGCTGAAACACATGCATGTACGAGTATGGGTGTGTCTCAGCTGTCTACTTGTGCTCATGCACACACACACAACCATGCACAACTTTAAGACGAAGTAAAGAAGAACGCAGAAAATATGGATTTGCTCATTTGAAACGCAAAAGATCTATGGCAAGCAAGCCACTTTTGCTACCCCGAGAACGAAATGCACACACACACACACACTTACGCCAGCGAACACAGACACATCAACGCTACGGAGGCGGCAAGCGACAACAGCGCAAAACGAAACAAACAAGCCGAAGAAGAACTTAAATAAACGCGGCGAATTCGTTTTCAGCGTCAGCTGCTATAGTCTAGCTATGCGTTGCCAGATGTGTTCAACGCAAGCGACATGTGAACTATTTTGCAAATCGTACTTAAATTAATAATATAATTAGTTCGTGTGGGCTGCTTCACCATGTTTTTATTGAACTATGTCAGTAAGGGCTGTAGTTAAAGTCGCAGCTTAGGCGATAAACAAAGATTGCCACCAGGTGGCAACGCTCTTTGGCCGCAAATTTGCCGTGTTTGTTTCAATCGTAACTCGCATTTCTGCGACGAAGGAACGTGAAATGAACTCGTCGAGCGCGTCGTTTGCGTGCTGTTGTTTCGTTTCTGTCTTTTAAAATTACTAAGTGACATGGTTTTTATTTTGTGTCTTTGTTTAGCCTATGTACATATAAGTGATGTTCTAAATATGCGGTCTTTTTAAGTTGTGCGTTCGGTAATCGTCGTGTGTGTGTGTCGAAATTGTAGTTATATTAGTTGACGCCGCTGTTGCGTTTGTTGCTAACCTAGGCAGCAAATACGCTGCTTCAGAATATAGTGGTGTGTAGTTATTCCGATTATATTAATCTCGAAACTGGCTACGCCAAACAAAGTGCCGCATCTGCAAGCATATGTACGTATGTACATATGTGTATGTATGTGTTTACTTTATACATTATGTACTGTTTATATGTATGTACATCTCCAGTTCTGCCAGAAAATGCGTCGCTGTTTTCGCCAAAGCTTCAATCAAAACTTATTAATTGCTTAAAACAGACAAACCAAACTATGACGTGAATAAATGCATTGCACCGAACCAACGCCTCCTCTCAATAATTCGGCATATGGTAAATGCATTATATCGAGAAATCTTAGTTCTGGATTCTGTGGGATTGCAGATATTTACATACTCCTACCGTTTCTAAATATTAGCTGCATTTCAATATCGATATTTACATACTCCTACCGTTTCTAAATATTAGCTGCATTTCAATATCGATATTTACATACTCCTACCGTTTCTAAATGTGAGCTGAATTTCAATATCGTGACATCATACGATGTTGGCAATATATGTACATATTTAAGATATAGTAGTATGTAAGTAGTATCGATATTGCTAGTGCGATTGGAAGTATCGATATTGTTATATTGATTAGAGCTATTGATATTGTTATTTCGATTCATATACATAAGTTTTCAAAGTAGTGGTAAATATACTTAATGATGTCAAATATACTTATAAAGTATCGAATTTATTATAATATGCTTAAGTTTTGTTTATAATAGTACCTAATTTGCATCTGTTCTCTCTAATAATACCTCCACTGCGCAGTACTTTAAACCTAACTCATTTTAAATGACGCCCCTCTAAGTGATTCTCAATAGTTCAAGTAAGGCTTGCAGATTCGTATGGTTTTAGTTCAGTGGTCGGCACTGCTGGCAGAGGTTTTATGTGTGTGTTTGTTTATAACCGAACAACGAAAGATGCGTGTTAAGCAACGCTTGAGTTGCCTACTCTATAAGATAGCAAGAGATAGGGGCACTTCTTGTGAGCGCTGTCCAATGCCTTGGTTCGTTTCGCTCTCTCGCGATGCCCTGCTGCTGGTTTTCAATGTGTGACTTCCTCCCATTACTAGTAATGACTCAAGCTCTCTCAGATGTTCTCTTCTTAGCTCTCGATAGAGGCATTCATGTATACGGCAAGTGCCGACGTCTGTTTTAGTTCAATGATCTGTATACATCATGTGTCTTACATGTGTGTTCACTGCTCTCCTACTCCAATCAGGGTATCTGATTTCTCTCTTTTACTCCCTCCTCTCCCTGTCGTGCTGTCTCCTGTAATGTATTTCTTATCTTAGTATTCTCTCTATCTCTTACTAGTCTGTTCTCATAAATTGTATACCCTGAACCCGTTAAAACTGGGTAAAAAGGGTATAATGAAGTTGTGCAAAAGTGTGTAACAGGCATAAGGAAGCATCTCCGACCATATAAAGTATATATATTCTTGATCAGTATCAATAGCCGAGTCGATATCAGAGACTACAAAAGTTAGAGACTTCATATTTGAAATGTAAGTTCTCGTAATCCCGCGACAGATCAAGTTTATTTCATTTGATCGGTAGCTCGTACCGTCTAAAAGTTATCGATAAATTTCGATTTCGGACAAGCGCTTTTCGGATATAACTTCAAAGTTATGAGAGCTAGACGCTCAAAATTTGGCATGGATAATCTCGAATAGCATACACATGTAACAATTATTTTACTTTTTGGATACCACCCCCCAATCCCCCCAAAAGGTATAAAAACATTTTTACAGGTACGGCCTTGCTAAAAAAATTTCAATAAGATTGGACAATAAACACAGACGTTTTTTAAGACTCAACTTTCCATAGTGTGGGGCTCAGTGAAAAGCAAGCTAACTGCTTACACAGCTTCTACTGCTTGTAGCATGTGTATGAAACAATGTAAGGACTGGGTTCAGGGTATTTCCTAGTTGGGCACGCCCGACTAGAGCACTCTTACTTGTTTTTTATGAAGCCAGGCGTATTTTTGCCAGGATGGTCATATTCTGTTTATTCTGCACAAATTTTTTGCATATGCCTTAAGAATTGTCGACGACTGCATTTTTAATTTGCAGCTATCCCGTTACACCTGTTTCTTTTAAAATTGATTATTACGCATATATTATTATTATCGCTATTTATAACACAATCCCCTTTAAGTTTTTAACATAGAAGAGTATTAAGGATGTTTATGTGTGCAAGCAAATTGAAGGCGATAGCTTCAAAATCATGAAATACATGGCCAAAAATTGACTTCCAGTTGTATGACAGCTATTAGATATAGTAATCCGATCCGGCTGGTTCCGACCAATGCTGTACATTTATATAATTAGTGTGTGTGCAAAGTTTCATCGCAATAGCTCAAAAACTGAGGGACTAGATCCCATACATACAGACAGATAGACGGACATGGCTAGATCAATTTGTATTGTAATTCTAAGCATACTGGCAGTAACTTTTGGGGGTCTCTGACGCTTCCTTCTATGCGTTACAAACTTCAGCACAAACTTAATATACTATTTTCTTCGAAAAGAGTATAAAAAGTAAACACTTGAATTTGGCGTGTGAACGGTGAAAAAAAAACATCGATGTCAAAATTATTAAAACGTCGATACTGTCGGTAGGGCCATCGATGTTTCTTCACCACAAGCTCACCGCAGTGAATGGGTGCTATGCAGTGCGGGATGCTCATGGCTGCCACAAAGATGGTGTTACTGGCGGCATACTTTCATGTCACAAAGTACTCATTCAGAATAGAGCTGAGCCATCGTTATATTGTTAAATTGGAACATCAACCTGTCGCTTGCCTTTGTTATACTCTTTTCGAAGAAAATAGTATATTAAGTTTGTCCTGAAGTTTGTAACGCATAGAAGGAAGCGTCGGAGACCCCCAAAAGTTACTGCCAGTATGCTTAGAATGACAATACAAATTGATCTAGCCATGTCTGTCTGTCTGTATGTATGCAAACTAGTCCCTCAGTTTTTGAGCTTTCGTGATCAAACTTTGCATAGAGATTTAATATTCAAAGGGACAGCACATTGGTCGGAACCGGCCGGATCGGACCACTATATCTTATAGCTGCCATACAACTGGAAGTCGGTTTTGGCCATAAATCCCATGTTTTCAATGCAATCGGGAAAAAACTTCGCACAAATACATATTATTCAAGCATACATCACATCAATTGGAGCCGGCCGGATCGGATCACTATATCTTATAGCTGCCATACAACTGGAAGTCGGTTTTGGCCATAAATCCCATGTTTTCAAAGCTATCGCAATGAAACTTTGCACAGATACATATTATTCAAACATACATCACATCGATCGGAGCCGGCCGGATCACAAGTGTTCCGATACATTCAATGGAACGATTTTTCCCGTACCGATATTCAATTCGCACTAACATCACTAAAACATTGATCTCGATGGATCTGCAGCGCACTGTTTATTTCCCACCTTCAATTGGGTTATATTTTCTTATCTCGCCGCTTTGCAATTTGCTTGGAAGTTTTTTTTTGTGTGTCTCTTTTTCGTCTGTATTTTCGTCCCTGCGCCAAATAACGGGCCGGACCCCAACACGTCCATCACTGTTATAAACTCGTGTTTAGACTCTCAAGAAAAATCGTATGCATATCGGTATATTTCGACAATAATAACTACTGTACTGTGTTCATCTAAACAAATAAATTAGTAGTGCTATGCAAAGTTTGGGGCTCAAGTTGTGCTTGGTTTTCGACGAAGCCTACTTGTAAAATGTTGTAAAGGTGCATATTTAAATTCCTTACCAAATAAAATTTAAGTTGTGTAAAGATTTCGAATGTTGCGGAATGGTTTTTGATGTGAAACATCTTCGTTCTCGTTATGTATGAGATCTTGGTGAGATAATTTGAAAATTAGCGGGATCGTCACGCTCACACGCACACAACACATTCAAAGCAACTGAGACCGAGAGAGAACCAGCTATGTGCTGCTGAAATTATAATGAATGTTGTTGTTGCTAGTATGAGATCGTAGCTCAAACTATTTCTCGTGCTGCTCATGATGAAAGATCGCAAAGTGGAGTGTATTTATCGTTTGCTCTCTTGTTGGGTTGCCTAGTTGCCAGTCGCTCTCTGAACGTCGTTGAAGTTGGGTCGGATTGCGGATGAATGTTTTTCGTTTTTCTTCAATTTCATGCTCACTTGCTTGCAATTTTACTCGAAATAAACAACGAAAAGAGCGAGAGCAAAACAATTGAGAATCAGACAGCTTTGCAACCACCCGGTGGAGAAATATACTCCACCTTGTATTATTTCAGAATGATGCTGCTGTTGTTGTCGTTGTTGTCGTTAATGTGAGCCATAGTGGAATTATCCATAAACGGGCATTCTTCCACCATACAGTGCGTACAGATGTACAGAGAAATAGGAAACTCGAACGAGCAATATCCGACACGGTGTATGTTTAGCTGTCTGTCTGCTATTGTTGCCGGCTTGCAGAGGTTTTGTTTTGCCGTCCACCCTTTTGTCTGTTTCTAAGCTCAGTTTTAATGAAGTAAGCTGGGGATTTAACAAATAATCATTGTAATCGATTGTAGCAAATTAAATTCAAATCAAATCTGAATCTAAACACGTATCTATCGATATGTTTTCTGACGAATTATGTTAATCTTTATGGCGAACTTGTTGCACCCAATGTAAAGTGTATGTTTGGACTTGGCTTTATTAAAAACCGCAGTGATTTGAGCAATTATCTAATTTATTATTACCGTTATGCTTGCTTTTGGTTTGGTTGGGTTTTTCCCAATGGGTTTTTTATTAATACACCCAGAACTTAACGTAACTTTAACTTTATATTTTTAAATTAAATGCTTAAAGGTTGGTTTATATTTTGTAATATACTCATTAATAATTGAAATTTAATTGTTGTTTCGACTGTCACAAGTCGATAATAAACAATAAAAATAAATAAATAATAAAATAAACACAATAATACAATAAATAAATAATAAAATAGTTGATTAAAAAGAAAATAAACTATTCTCAGGCGTACAAAAATTCTTTAAATTGAAAATTGGTTTTACTTTTGAAAATTATGATAATGCTAAGTATTGGATGTTTTTAGTTGTTGCTTTTGCTAATTGGGAAGTATCTATATGCACAAAAAGCGTCTGTTTCTAAATCAATCTGGACAAATATCATTTAGATTTGTTAAAAAAGAAGAATGGAAAGGCTTTATTATCAAATTGTGGACATCGATTTTACTACAAAGTAATCGATAAAAGGAAATAAACTTCATCTGTCTAAATTATAAGAGAAATTATTTTCAAGTTCGGTGTGTAGATCTGAGATCTTTGTGTTTTATGTCAATCAACGGTCGGACAGATGTTGTTTACAGGGTGTACAAAGTGTAAATACGGACTAAGATATTTCTCTAACGCAGGAAACCACTTTATTTATTTATTTCAATTGTTCTGTTTGTTTACCATCTAAGGCTTATTGCATTAGGCGAAATGTCGAATACAGATGATGCGGATGAGGGCGTCGGGGACATTGAGATGAGCGAGGAAAATGATGCTAAGGTTCAGGCACTGCGCGGCCGCGCACCCTTTCTTAGGAGTGTGGTGTCGACCTATGGACGACAGTTGTCTTCAGACCAATTTCGCAAACTGAATCTGCTGATCAAGCTGCTGGAGAGCGAGTAAGTCGCTAAAAATATACATATTATAATCAATGATAATTGCAATAAGTAAACGTTTCACTTTTAGGATGCCCAACTCTAATTTCTATCGACGCTTTCCCGGGGATAAGTTGGGTAAAATCGAAGGCGTGATTGCTAAACTGAAAACCAAATTTGGCCCTGTATGTTTTAAGTAATTAAGTCATCCAAATTGTATTTACAATGAAATGTATTATCGTTTTCAGCTACTCGATTCCATTGAGGTAATTGACCTCAACGAAACGATCGATGCACATGAGCCTCCGACCACCTCCAGTGCAGCGGCCAAGGCAGCCGAAGCAAGCAAGGCAGCCGAAGCAAGCAAGGCAGCCGATGCGACCCAATCGCCGCAACTCGATGGTTCCTCAAAACCATCCACTTCCACGGCAAAGCCGTCACCAAAGCCATCACAAAAGCCACCACCAAAGCCGTCTCCAAAGCTTCCCCAGGCTAAGCCCAAACCGAAGGTAACGCCTGCGCCTAAAGAGCCAGTTCCGGCGCCGAAAGAGCCAGTTCCGGCGCCTAAAGAGCCAGTCTCGGCGCCAAAAGAGCCAGTCTCGGCGCCAAAAGAGCCCGTCCCGGCGCCTAAAGAGCCAGTTCCGGCGCCTAAAGAGCCAGTTCCGGCGCCGAAAGAGCCAGTCTCGGCGCCAAAAGAGCCAGTCCCGGCGCCAAAAGAGCCCGTCCCGGCGCCAAAAGAGCCAGTCCCGGCGCCAAAAGAGCCAGTCCCGGCGCCTAAAGCGCCAGCCCCGGCGCCTAAAGAGCCAGTCCCGGCGCCTAAAGCGCCAGCCCCGACACCTAAAGCGCCAGCCCCGGCGCCTAGAGAGCCAGCGCCGGCAACACCAGCACCAGCTACAGCCGGTCCTGTTACACCGCCGCCGTCGCCACCATCCGTGCCTGTGCGCCAGTCGAATCCCCCAGCTCCAGCCATGGCGCCAGTCAATTTTGAGCGCAGATCAAATCCAACCGTGTCCAGCAAACTACTAAGCTCAATGACGGCAGTAAACATAGATTTAAGTTCGCCGCCGTCCGCTTCCAGATCGGATTTTGAGCGTAGGTCAACTGGCATTATTTCTTCGCCCGTGCGGACAGTTGACCTAACCTCATCCATTGGTCATCGGCGACCGGATTATGTGCGCAGATCCAATCCGCCGTCATCACAATCCCCCATAATGACAATCAGCAGCCCAAACGCTAGCACACCATTTGAGCGCCGTTCGAATCGACCGGCGCCGCCAACAACCACTACAGACAAGGATGCGCCAACGGATGAGCTCGCCTCGCTGGAGGAGGCACGCAAGAAGCTAGCCCTGCTGCGTAGCAATCAAGCGGCCGCAGCAGCCCCCAAACCCATAGCCTCCAATCGCAATGATCCACGCGGTCGCAAAGCCGCTTTCCTCAATAACAACAACAATGTGGATGCTACGTTGCGCATTCGCACAACGCCGCCAACTATTGTGTCCCCAGTGCCGCCAGCAATGCTGCTATCACCAGTGCCTCCGCCGCCGGCATCAGTGCCTTTTCTCTCCAATTGGTCGCACACAAATTTTTCCAGGCAGTCATCGCCGCCACCGCCGCCGCCATCATATCACATTCCCGTTGCGTCATCAGCGACCAGACCGCGTGCGCCACTCAATCTGAATGGGAGCGCGGCAGCCGCTGCTGCTCAGAATCTAAACGGGAATAGCCAGCGGCGCTACAATGGTTTGCCCAACGGCAACAGCCCAGCACACTGCATGCAGTGGCCCAATGCGACAACAGCAGCACACCAACTGCAGCAGCAGCAGCAGCAGCAGCAGCAGCCAGTGGCAGCCGCTAATCATCAGCATGCTGGACAAGCTTATCGTGCGGCATCCTACATGGATGCCTCCTATGCAGGCTTTGATGAGCAACCACATGGCCTCAACTGGCAATTGGCCAACAACAACAGCAATAACAACGGCAATAACAACAACAATAACAATTATGGCTACAACAATAACAATAACAACATCAATGGCAACGGCAACAACTGGTCACAGAACAACAATAACAATAACAATAGCAGCAACAACAATGCCTTTCACAAGCCCAACGCCAATTTCGCCTACAGAGGTGCCCACCATCGTGGCGGCGGCCATGGTGGCAACACCCGTTTCCCAGCACCCGCCGAGCCGCGCACCTATCGCGAACATCGTGAGGCCAAAGCCGCCGCGGCCGCCAAGCTGCAAGCGGATAAGCGACGCCAGCTGGATGCAGCCGAAAAGCAACGTCAGCGGGAGGAGGACACGCGAGTAGCGCCAAGGGCTGCGGCGGCGGCGGCCCTGCGCGTGGAACGCGTGCAGCTGGACACATCGTATCGCAATGTGCAGGAAACAGGGCACAGCAAGAAGCTAGCCTTTAAGATACCCAAGAAGGTGGTGAGCGCGGACAAGACGTGTGAGGAGCGCAAGGCTGACACAAAGGCTCAAAAGGCTGATCAAACGCATAAGTCTGAGGAAGTGCGTCATGTAGTTATTTGTGACGAGGAAGAAAATTGGGATGATATTGATGTTGCTGGTGTTGAGGAAGCGTCGACGCATAAAGACAATAGAAGCAACGAATTAAGCAAACCGTCCAAGGAGCACAAAGCGAATGCAACGGATAAGTGTGTGAAATCAAACAAGTTGGATACAACGGATACGTTGCATAACGGCGATAAAGCGGCTGATCCGGATGGAGCGGATAAATCGGATAAGCCGGATAAGGCACAGAAAGTCGATACGGCGGACAGGCCGAATAAAAAGCACAAGTCCGATAAGTCGCACAAGTCCAAGTCAGCAGATAAGTCGCACAAGGAAAAGCGAGGCGAACCGGACAAGGAGAAGGACAAGGAGAAGGATAAACGTGCGCACAAAAAGGACAGAAGCAGTGCGGACAAGCCCAAAGACAAAGGCAACGACATGGAACCAAAGGACGCTAAAAAGACGGATAACGTGGAGAATGAGCCACCGGTAGCGGCAAAAGATAAGCGATTGGAGAGGCTGGAGCTGGAAGAAGAGCCACGTCCACCGCCTCAGCCAGACGATGAGGACGAGCTGGTTAATGTTGTGGATGTGATCGTTGAGCCCAAGATAGAAGAATTAAAAGTCAATGCGAAGCTGGAGGATGACCCAATGCCCAAGCTGCCCAAGATCAAAGTGGTGCTGGGCCCCAATGCTCACACCGTAACCGTTATACCGGACGATCCAGCAGACGCTATTAACAACGCTCAACGTCTGCCGGAACTGAAGCGTATTATGAAGCGTCGCAAGACGATGATGCCAGTGGCCAGCAAATCGCTGGTGAACAAATCGGAGCTGTTCACCAGCAACAGCTTTGTCTACGAGGATGTCGTTGATCATCAGCGACAGCAGCAGCAGGAGCTGCTGGACTCGAAGGAGGAGTTCGAGGTCCTCTCACACATGGATACAAAAGAGCGTATCAGCAGCAAGACCCTTGCCATTATGTTTGAGAAGTCCAACGATACTTGCAGCGTATCCACGCATAACATTGTGGCGGGCAAACGTCGCTCACGCTTCCGTGATCTAACCCTCAACGAGACGCATCTCAGTCGCAATGTCTTCCAAATGGCGCCGGGACCAAAGACCAAGCTAAAGCAGCCCATGATTATGATACCAAAAGCCATGCTCGCCGTAGCTCCAGCGGAAGTGCCAGTTGCCGTGCCTGCTGCCATCAAGCGCAAGCGCGGCCGACCCGCCCAGAAGTCCGAGGAGCAGCCCGAGGAGCAGCCCGTTGCGAAACGTCCATGCACCGACTTGAATTCGAATGTGGCTGACACGGATGCAGCGGCTGCTGCTGCTGCTGCTGCTGCTACTGCTGCGCTGCTGCCGCCGCCGAAGCCGCGTCGCAAGGTCAAACGCAATGAGCTTGACATACTGAACGAGGACATTGCACAGATGTACTATGCAGAAGATGTGATGCGAGCAACGGGCAGACGCACCTGCACCGCCCAGCAAAAGCTGGAACAAAAGCAGGAGCAATTGCAGACCGATAGCCCGGCTGCGTCCGCATCCGCATCCGTATCCGTGTCGAGGAGCAGCAGCAGCAGCTTCGCCAGCAATGCTGAGCTGGCGCCCTACATTCGCAATGTATCGCGTCGGGGCAAACCGTTTTCACGCACAGCAACTGCTGCCGGACTCGATCGTGCTAGTTTCAAAGCCAAACAACAGTTGCTGCTGGCACAACCACCCAAGCGCTGTCGGGTGCTATTGCCGCGCTGTGCGCAGTTGCTGAAGTTGCTCAAGACGCAACAGGAGCAGGAGCAGCAGCAGCAGCAACAGCAGCAGCAGCAGCAACAGCAGCAGCAACAGCAGCAGCAACAGCAGCAACAGCAGCCAAGCACTTGTTCGGTGAGAAACACGAACAGCGCTTGGCATGCGCATTCGAGCGCGGTTAGCCATTGTGTTGTCTGTCTCGAGGATCTGACCTATCCGATGCAGCACTATGCTCAGAAGCATGAGGAACACTATGGCTCACGCTTGCCGCCCGGCATGCTGCAACTATTGCGCTCGGGTCAGGCGAATCGACCCATTTGCGGCCTGAAGGTGAACAACAAACGTTTTACGCACAAGTGTCCGTTCTGCCTGAAGCAGCTGGAGATCACAAATCCCAGCTGGGTGGAGCATTTCTCACGGCATACGGGCGAGGCGAACTATGAGTGCTCGCACTGCAAGACGCAGCGCAATCGATCCAATGACATCAAGCAGCATGTGAGCAAGTGTCATAGTGATGCTCGCGTCATTTCCACCAATAATTATAGCATGAGGCTGCCGCTGCGGATACATGTGTGCCATCTGTGCGAATTTGTGCAGCTGAATCGGCAGAATCTGGAGCGCCACTGGCGGAAGCAGCACGGTATGACCGATGTGCCGCTGGAGGGTTTGGGCCAGGAGCTGATACTCTATCGCACGAACGGTGTGCCAATGGTCGAAACAAAGACCAAGGTAGCGGCTCTAGTGAGGAGTCATAAGGCGCAGGAGCAGACGGCTATGAAGGATATGGAGACGGGCAAGGACA
>JAWNLL010000446.1:0-18943 GCA_035042425.1 Drosophila flavopinicola | reverse complement strand
TGTTAAAAATTCGGCTTAGAAAAATTATCTAATACGTTCTCTCTATTTATCTCTCGATCTCTCTCTCTCTCTCTCTCTCTCTCTCTCTTTGTAGAATCCTAATATTGATTAATCTTATTCAGACAGCAGTGACTAGAATAACAGATTACTCTCATTCAGACTATATCCAAATCATGGACACGACAGTCAACATTTGGAATGACTACGAATACTAACGACACTCTACAAACTTGATGGCTTATTACGAAATAACTAACGAAATCCAGGAAAACACTTTCCTCTATCATACATGGAAAAAACTGCTCGACTCCGACGTAACGCACGTACGGACATAATTGGAATCGCTCAATATGCACCGTAGACATGCGCTAAGTATTATTTTTTTGGAAACCGCTTTGGAAATTGTGAAAATTTAATGACATCGAAAACTTAAAATTCAACCACCATAAATTTATGCGCGCAGAAAATCAGAAAATCTCTCTTAAAACAAAGAATTAATGACAGATTAATAAACAAACAGAAATCTAAGAGACGTCTAAGAGACGCAAAAGAGAAGCAAAAAGATACAGGCCGTTTGTGGGAGGTGCTTTTGGCAAGAAATATAATACCTATTATGGAACTTGAAAATTAAATGTTTAAGTTCAATTAAAATTGTCAATCCTACGTTACTAGACTCAAAAGATTTAAATCAATTATTAAACATGTGCTCTACAAATATTAATATCTTAGATTAAATGGAAGTATCAGTAATTAAGGTCTTATTAGATAAAACCTTTTGTACTTTGTAATTAAATACCATATACCTAAGTAAGCATTATTTCCAGTTCAACATAATAACACAGACTTATACTTCACTGAAAACAATGCCGTGGCTGATTGTGAGGGAACCATACTCTCAATCGCAAATTACAGTACGGCACTAACATCAACCTTTTGCGTGGAATCATCGAACGACACTTGCGCACAACAACTCAGTTCTGGTCACATGGCATTGCAGCTCGAGGCCCACCCACTTGGATCGTCTGGTGATAATCGACGACGGTTCAATTATCATCAGCGATGACACAGGATTCGTACGACTGCTGAGGCCACGGATAAAATAATTAAGATTAACTACCTAATTATTTTTTTTGACCAGATCCAGATTAACGGATCGTGGCTCAAAACCAAAGATGCATGCCGAACAAGATCCCTGTGTCTGCATTAACATCGCTATTGAGCACCACGGTCCACACGGAGATTTTAAGTCTGCCATATCTCCAGAGACTAAACACCAGAACCTCCATACTATTAGCGAAATGAAACTAAGGATCATGACGATTTTTACTGTCTCATGTCTGACCTACACTACACTACACTACTACTCAGCTATGGCATTCCCAAATTACGGTAAAGACAAAAGAGGGAACAGCATAAACTCAACGCTCAAGAACATCATCAACAGCTACAAGAGTAAGTAGGGAGGAGTTATCACAAACGACAACTAAGCAGCCGCAATATTGCAAAACAATTACAAACTGCCACGCTGCCAGTCTTCACCTGTGTTTCACAAAATGCAATAATAAACATTTTGTCACTAAATGCTATCAAATGTCGTCCGGCTGCCGGATGCACAAACGTCTTGCGTGACCAGGCACTAGCTTAAATTATAAGTTAATTTTATGTATTTAATTTAGTCTGGTTTTGGAAACAAAGTAGCTAACACAGTTATTTAATAAATATTAAAATATTATGTAATTTTACCTCTGCCAACTGCACCACTGAAATTTCATATGCTGAAAAAAATCGTTTTATCGTGTTTCACATATGTTTTTTCTATCCAAGAATTTGTATCATATGAATTTAAATTTTTCTTTTAAAATATTAAATTCAAGCTATTTTATACTTGAACAAAAACTTGTTTGTAAGGAATAATAGGAAACAAGTAAGAGTGCTCTAGTCGGGAGTGCCCGACTAGGAGTTACCCTGAACCCGTTCCTTACATTTATCATACTTGCCAATCAATACACATCCATACAAACACACACAGACTTCAAGCAGTGCAAGCAGTTTAAGCAGGCTAACTTCTTCTTAAAGCCCCACACTAAAAAACTTCTGAATTTAGTGACCGATCTTTGTGAAATTTTCAGGACATAACATTATCTATAAAATGGGTAAATAGATGTTTATGATATTCGAGACTATACATACCAAATTCGGTGCCTCTAGCTCTTATAACTTTCAAGTTATGGCCAAAAATTCCTGGTCTGAAATCTAAATATATCGATGGCTTTTGAACGGGACGAGTTATCGATAAAATTAAACAAACTTGTACTGTCCCGGGGCTACGAGAACTTATATTCCAAATATGAAGTCTCTAGCATTTATGCCTGTTACATACTTTTGCACAAAACCATTATAGCCTTTTGAACCATTTTGGGTTCAGGGTATAAAAAATGAAATTAAATGATCAGTCGCCGCTGAGATTCGAACCAGCGAGCTTGCGTTTGTCAGCGCGTCATTTTATCCCTTACGCCACAAGCCGTTTTTATGTTCGATGACAAAATCGCTTGAAGAGCAGTCTGTTAAAAACATACTTGTTTTGTTTTTGTTCTAAGGCATTCGTAGCAAATGAATTTGATTACAGTTATTTTATATTTGAAAAGAAGAATAAGAAAAAATATGAAATCAAATGGTCAGTCGCCGCTGAGATTCGAACCAGCGAGCTTGCGTTTGTCAGTGCGTCACTTTACCCCTTACGCCACTAGCCGTTTTGATGATCAATGACAAAATCGCTTGAAGAGCACACTGTCAAAAACTTACTTATAGTTCGGACTTTTATAAATAACTAAAAAACTTATACCAAAATATTGCATACTCAAAAACGGCTGATCCAGATATTTTTCTACCGCTGAAACAGTGCGAAACATTGTTAAAATGTTCATTCCTTATGTAAATGATGATACCACTCTTAGATCGAACTGCGTCAGGCATTATCTCACAATCTAGACGTACAGAATAGTAAGAATATCAACATTGTCGTTTGCGTATGAAAAGGCTTCAACGAAACATAGAACAGAAGACTGCAGCATTAACTTACCTGCACGTAAGTGTTCAATGTGACAGTGAATGCTTTTGTGTGTTGTGAAAGAAAACGCCTAGGGCGGAACTGTTAACTAAGTGATCATAAAGTGTTCGAAGTAGTTCCCGCAATTTCTGAATTTGGTTCATTATCATCATTTTGGGAGGCCTAGGAGGAAGAAAATCTCTAAAGATAAACAAACCTAAAGCAGTTGTTGCACGACTACAAGCAACGTATATTGCACCTCGCTATATACGAGGGCAAGACCACCACTTTGCTATACGTAGAGCCCTAACATTTGGAATAGTTATACCTTCTGCAGGTACAACTGGAAATTACATACGGTCAATGGTAACTTGCTCATTTCTTCGATATTGAAAGCGTTTTAACTACTTTTTGAATTGGAGTCCACGAAGCCTCTGCAGGATGTGTATTAGTATGCCTGTTGTGCCATTGACCAGCCCATCCCATTATCTACGTTGACCGTTATCATATAATTGTAAGTTGTTTTTAAAAGAATGGAAATGCACAATCCCTGTATTTTCGACGATCTGAAACTACTAACGGCATCTAAAATTCTTAGCCTTTTCGCCGCACTTAAATCTGTAGCTTTAATAAAATCACAGGCGGTACAAAAATATTGATCAGTTGGAATGGAATTTAATTTGGTGGTATTAAAATTATCGGTCGCCGCATTTGTACTAATGAGATGCAGCACGTCCGATGGCTGAAAATGCGGGATCGGACAAAAGAAATATCGTCGGCTGTCATATTGCCAGATGCCATGCTATTTAAGACAGAATCGAATAGTTGGTCTTCCCGCTGTCGCATAATTTTATATATGTAAGCTCAAAATACTTAAAAACGTCCCACAGAGAAGAAATAAAAATTTCACTATAGGGATAATTTAAGTTGGATTAAACAGTCTTAATTGTGATCTCAAGCTGAGCAATCGTCTTTTTCTTTAGTTCACAAAAGTTTCACAAACAAACGTTTCTTATCTACATTTCTTATCTCCGTCCCGTTACTCTCTCTACCTCTTTGAGTGAAAAATAACAAACAACTTCAAAAGAGAATCGAAACAAAAGCTAACTGTAATAGACAACACGATGAGGGAGCGGGCCCATCCTGATCGCCAAAAGGCAACGTGGACAAATTTATTGTCACAAAAATAATCAAATCTTTCAACTGATTCAAAATACATCGTTATTTCGAGAAATAATGATGAAGATAAGAAATTTAAATTATCCCCATTTGCAATCAAAAAAATTATTGATTACACTTGTGGAGGGGAAGTATTCTTCTGCCGCATACTTAGAAGTGGTGACCTTTTAGTTAAAACTATAAACACTCAACAAAACTACTTAAGATGACCAACTTTACCAACGACATTCCAGTCACAGTCTCCGGGCATCGCACTCTGAATACTCGGAAGGAAGTCGTATATTCAAACAGCCTACGAGGTTTAACTGAAGATACCATACAATCAGAACTCCACGCACAAAACGTCTCCTGCGTTATAAAAATAATGCACAATATTGACGGATCTCTAGCGGAAACGGGATTACATATCCTAACTTTTTCATCAACCATCCTCTTGGACCACGTCATGATTGGATACGATAGAGCCTCTAGTCGCCCATACATCCTAACTCCCCTTCGATGCAACAACTACAATCGTTTTGGACATACCTTCAAAATATGTAAAAATGATAAAACTTGCGCTGATTGCGGAGACAAACATAATGTAAACCAAGATCAAAATGAAACCTGTAAAAACGAGAGCAGATGCATCAATTGTAATCTTAGTAAGCTAATTAATAACACCCATAGATCAACTGGCAAAAAGCGTCAAATTTGCATTAATCAACAAGAAATTATATCGATTAAAAGTAGACAATAAGACAGCATACGAATTATATAAGAAAACCCATACAACTGACTGCTCAACATACGCTGAAAAGGTAAAGACTACACAACAAAGCGAAACACCTTCAGTTTCTAATAATAAGCGATCACCTGCACCCGTTGATTATAGCGACTTGAATTATCTTGTCACCCTACTACCCAGCACATCCAACACAAACAATATATCAATTACAGCACCTGAGAACGTTGCAGTCGGGCGGAGCCAACTGCGTAATACTCTGATACCATTTTAAGAACAGCTGAGACCAAGTGAACTGAACATTTTTGCTGGTGTATGGGTGACCAGAAATCGGCCAATCAAGTTTATGGGGGTGGGAGCGGCGTGGTCGATATTAAGAGGGGGTGACCAGAAGTCATTTTTCCAAATTTGGTGACTTTAGCTCTAAAACAGTGGAAAATATATATTTTCGCGACTTTTGGGGGAGGGAGGGGGCAAGTCCCCAAATATTTTTTACCGATCTTAAGAGGGGGTGACCAGAAGTCTATTTTATAAATTTGGTGATTTTAGCTCTAAAACTGTGTAAAATATAAATTTTCGCGATTTTTGGTGGCCCCCAAATCCCGATCTTTAGAGGACTTGGCCAGAAGTCTACACTCAAAGTTTTGTAGCTCTTAAATTGTGCGTGATATAGGGGCGGGGTGGCTGGGGGGCGTTCTAGTGGGCGTAGCCGGAAAGTTCAGGTCGAAATCTTTTGGGCTGGTCAGCCCTAGTCCAAATTCCAAATTTGGAGACTCTAGCTTCAAAATTGATGGGAAATATACACGTGTTATCAAATTGTGTATATTCATGTAATTCATATTTATCGATTTTCGCGATTACGGGGGCGGGAGTGGGCATGGTCAATATTTATACTCTGATACCGAAGGTACTCATGGTATATTGGTTTTGTCGGATGTCCATCAGGCCGTCCGTCTGTCTGTCTGGATGAACGCACGTATTTCCGAAACGATATTAGATAGACTCTTTAAATCTTTTGTGTTATGATTATAGCTATCTGCTTCAGATCAAGTTTGTTTTAAATTTATGCCACGCCCACTGGGAGGCTGGCAAATCAATAACATGTCGATACACCTCAAATCACAAATCGATTAAACGTGAATATCTCCTACAATTTTGAAGCTAGAGTAATTAACTTTGGTAGGTATATTGCTGGTGACCTCCCGAAAAAATTGGATGCTATGTTTATCGGCCACGCCCATTATTACGCCCACCAGCCCCCCATCCAAAATTAATTTGAAATACTTATATCTCTCGCAGTTTTAGAGCTAAGGTCACCATATTTGGAATATATACTAATTGTTACGTCCTCTACAGATTACAGAAAAAATTTCGACCACGCCCACTCCCGCCCCCGTAATCGCGAAAATCGATATACATGAATGCACAATTCGATAACACGTGTATATTTCCCGCTAATTTGAAGCTAGAGTCCCCAAATTAGGAATTTAGACTAGGGCTGACCACCCCAAAAGATTCCGTCCTGAATTTTCCGGCCACGCCTACTAGAACGCCCCACCCCGCCCCCACGAAACACGGAAGCCTATCTCTCGCACAGTTTAAGAGCTAGGGCCATCAAATTTTGAGGGTAGACTTCTGGCCAAGTCCTCTAAAGATCGGCCAATTAATTTTGGAGCCACGCCCCCTCCCGCCCCCAAAAATCGTGAAAATTTATATCTTTCACAGTTTTGGAGCTAGAGTTACCAAATTTGTAAGATAGACTTCTTGTCACCCCTCTAAAAATCGGCCAAAACTTTTGGGGCCACGCCCCTTCCCTCCCCCAAAGATCGCGAAAGTTTATATCTTCCACAGTTTTAGAGCTAGAGTCATCAAATTTGTAAGATAGACTTCTTGTCACCCCTCTAAAAATCGGCCAAAATTTTTGGGGCCACGCCCCCTCCCGCCCCCAAAGATCGCGAAAGTTTATATCTTCCATAGTTGTAGAGCAAGAGTCACCTAAATTAAAGTGGAGTGACTATAGACACCCATATATTCCTTGTGTCCCCGACTGGCTGACTGGGAAGCCCATCCTTCAGAAATTTTCTGGTAGTATGGGCTCTCTAGTCAGTCAGCCGGGGACACCTTATCACATACACCCACAAAAATACAGTAAAAGAATTGGGGAAGGATTAATAAGATTTAGATTTTATACTCTTATCGAACCTTTAGGCAATTTTACCTCTGACAACTGCACCACTGAAATTTCATAAGCTGAAAAAATTTTGGGGGCGGGAGGGGGCGTTGCCCCAAAAATTTAGGCCGATCTTTAGAGGGGGTGAAAAGAAATCTATCTTACGAATTTGGTGACTCTAGCTCTGAAACTGTGGAAGATATAAGTTTTCGCGGTTTTTGGGGGCGGGAGGGGCGTGGCCCCAGAAGTGTTGGCCGATCTTTAGAGCGGGTGACAAGTCTATCTTCCAATTTTGGTGACTCTAGCTCTAAAACTGTGGAAGATATAAGCTTTCGCGATTTTTGGGGGCGGAGGGGCGTGGCCCCAAAGTTTTGGCCGATCTTTAGAGGGAGTGACAAGAAGTCTATCTTACGAATTTGGTGACTCTAGCTCTAAAACTGTGGAAGATATAAGTTTTCGCGATTTTTGGGGGCGGGAGAGGGCGTGGCCGATCTTTAGAAGACTTGGCCAGAAGTCTACCCACAAAGTTTGGTGGCCCTAGCTCTTAAACTGTGCGAGATATAGGCTACCGTGTTTCGTGGGGGCGGGGTGGCTGGGGGGCGATCTAGTGGGCGTGGCCGGAAAATTCATAACGGAATCTTTTGGGGTGGTCAGCCCTAGTCTAAATTCCAAATTTGGGGACTCTAGCTTCAAATTAGCGGGAAATATACACGTGTTATCGAATTGTGCATTCATGTATATCGATTTTCGCGATTACGGGGGCGGGAGTGGGCGTGTTCGAAATTTTTTTCTGTGATCTGTACAGGACGTAACCAGTAATATATTTCAAATATGGTGACCTTAGCTCTAAAACTGCGGGAGATATAAGCATTTCAAATTAATGTTGGAGGGGGGGCTGGTGGGCGTAATAATTTGCGTGTCCGATAAACCTAGCATCCAATTTTTTCGGGAGGTCACCAGCAATATACCTACCAAAGTTAATTACTCTAGCTTCAAAATTGTAGGAGATATTCACGTTTAATCGATTTGTGATTTGAGGTGTATCGACATGTTATTGATTTGCCAGCCTCCCAGTGGGCGTGGCATAAATTTGAAACAAACTTGATCTGAAACAGATAGCTATAATAATAACACAAAAGATTTCAAGAGTCTATGAAATATCGTTTCGGAAATACGTGCGTTGATCCAGACAGACAGACGGACGGCCTGACGGACATCCGACAAAACCAATATACTACGAGTACCTTCGGTATCAGAGTATAACAACTTACGTGCGCTTGACTTTGCTTGCTCGTATGCAAACTATTTAATGATTCATATCTTCGCTATTTATGACTCAATCGTTTTGTAATTTTACCCTTTGATGAGTTATAAGGATGTTCAAGTGTGCAATGAAATTTAAAGCAATTGCTTTGAAATCTATGATCTAGGATCTATGGCCAAAACCAACTTCCAGTTGTATGGCAGCTATAAGATATAGTTTGAATAATAAGTCTCTGTGCAAAGTTTTATCACGATAGCTCTAAAGCTGAGGGACAAGTTTGCATACATACAGACAGACAGACGGACAGACATACGGATACACGGACATGGCTAGATCGATGTGTTTTGTCATTCTAAGCATACTGGCAGTAACTTTTGGGGGTCTCCGACGCTTACTTCTATGCGTTACACATGTCAACACAAACTTAATATACTATTTTCTTCGAAAAGAGTATAAACACCAGCCAAATGTATCTAGAACATTTGATGTTATTTTCTTATGTTAAATCAGTCGCTGAGTCCAAATAAATAGTATGTGATACATAAAATAACGGCTATAGTCAGATGTAACAGTATCCGTTTTTATACCCTGAACCCATTAAAATTGAGTAAAAAGCGTATAATGGTTTTGTGCAAAAGTATGAAACAGGCATAAGGAAGCGTCTCCGACCATATAAAGTGTATATATTCTTGATCAGTATCATCAGCCGAGTCGATCTAGCCCTGTCCGTTTGTCCGTCTGTCTGTCTGTCCGTCCTTCTGTCCGTCTGTATGAAGACGCAGATATCAGAGACTCTAAGAGCTAGAGACTTCATATTTGGAATATAAGTTCTCGTAGACAGTACAAGTTGATCTCAATTTATCGATAACTCGTCCCGTTCAAAAGGTATCGATCAATTTCGATTTCAGACCAGTGTTTTTTAGACATACCTTGAAAGTTATAAGAGCTAGAGGCACCAAATTTGGTATGAACAGTCCGAATAGCATATATATCTAACAAATGTTTCACTTTTTGGATACCGTACCTCCATCTCCCCAAAAGTGAAAAACACTATATTTTCAATGTATGACCTTGCAATTTGGTTTGATGACCCATTTTATAGCCAATGCTATGTTATATTTCACAAAGATCGGGCACTTAACACAGAAGTTATTTAAGATTTACTTTTCCATATGGTGGGGCCTTGCGAAGAAGTTTGCCTGCTTAAACTGCTTGCAGTTTGTGTGTTTTTGTATGGATGTGCATTGATTGGTAATTATGATTGGATGTAAGGATTGGGTTCAGGGTATCTCCTAGTCGGGCACTCCCGACTAGAGCACTCTTACTTGTTTTTTTTGTGATGTTTATTAGGAAGGCATAGGGTGTGCACCTTATTTCCAGATATTACTTATCATTTGCTAAAGTAGCCGGCCATTCGCCAACCGGCCAAGGATCCAAAGGGTTGCTTGCGCTTTAGTGCCTATGTCTCACCGGTCTTGCGAGTTGTCTGGCGTAGCGGTTATTGTGGTCTAACAAATGTGCGCGATACCGGTTGGAGGTACTATATATGGCCTCACACACCGTTGGTATTGAAGGTCGTTGAGGATAGTCTCATTTTTGTCGTAATGTTGCCACTGAATATTGGTCGTGCGGCGCAAAGACTTTGCTATGATAGCTTGAACTCTTCTTAGGGAAGTGTCACATGCAGTCCTCCAGCAAGTAAAACCCCAATTTAGCGGTGGCAGTATAATGACCTTAAGTAGACACACCTTGGCTCGTAGGGAAAGACCACTCCCTGAGGAGCTAGTCCGATTTCCCCAGTTTTTTGCTCACTGTTGCACTGCCTTTTTTAATATGGCTGCTCCATGTGACGCGCATGTCCCTGGTCACTCCCAAATAAGTGATGTTATCAGTATATGCGATTCTCTTACCATCTAGATAAATCCGACGTGAGCGACCAGGCCGGAGTGCAAACGTGGCGTGTTGGGTTATATATTCTTCAAAAGCTATCGATAAATTTCGATTTCAGGTTTGTGTTCTTTGCCATAACTTGAAAGTTATAAAATCTAAAGGCATTAAATTTGGTATGTATAGTCTCGAATAGCATGCAAAATATTTCGTAGATACCGTTACCCCATCCCTATTCGCGTGACATTGTTTTTGTTCTAAGACATTGGAAGCAAATTAATTTGATTACAGTTGTTTTATATTTGAAAGGAAGAATAAAAAAAAATTAAATTAAATGACCAGTCGCCGCTGAGACTCGAACTTGGGACCTTTCGTTTGCTAGGGCGTCACTTAAGCCCTTACGCCACAAGCCGTTTCAATGATTGATGACAAAATGCCTTGAAGAGCAGACTGGCCAAAGCTTACTTGCGCTTGACTTTGTTTGCTCATAAGCACCTGTTTTTCAAAATATTTAATGACGCATATCTTCGCTATTTATGATTCAATCGTTTTGCAATTTTACTTATTGATGAGTTATAATGATGTTCAAGTGTACAAACAAATTGAAAGCAATTGATTTGAAAACATCGGACTTATGGCCAAAACCGACTTAGAGTTGTATGGCGGCTATAATATATAGTGGTGATACGGCCGGCACCGACCAATGTGCTGTTTCTTTGAATAATAAGTATCTGTACAAAGTTTTTATCGCGATAGCTTTGAAAACATGGGATTTATGACCAAAACCGACTTCAAGTTGTATGGCAGCTATAGCATATATTGGTCCGATCCGGCCGGCTCCGACAAATGTGCTGTCCCCTTGAATACTAGGTGTCTGTGCAAAGTTGCATCGCGATAGCTCAAAAACTGAGGGACTAGTTTGCATACATACAGTCAAGCAGACAGACAGACGGACATGGCTAGATCAATTTGTTTTGTTTTTCTAAGCATACTGGCAGTAACTTTTGGGGGTCTCAGACGCTTCCTTCTATGCGTGACAAACTTCAGCACAAACTTAATATACTATTTTCTTCGAAAAGAGTGTAAAAATAAATGCCACGCAATAAAAATAATTTTTACAGCATATGAAATTTCAGGGGTGCAGTTGGCAGAGTGAAAATTGCCTAAAGGTTCGAAAAGAGTATAAAATTTTTGGCACGCCAAAGATAATATTTCCCCACTTTTTTTTTTTTTCAAAATAGAAATATTACGTAGTTCACTTAATCAAAATTAGTCGGCGTGCCGAAGATTATATAGTCTTTTCGAACCTTTAGACAATTTTCACTCTGCCAACTGTAGCACTTTCATATGCTGTAAAAATGATATCATAATTTAGATATTCTTTTGAAATATTAAGTTTATTTACAGTTGTATGGCAGCTATAAAATAAAGTTGTTGCCGGCTCCGACCAATGTGCTGTCCCTTTGAATAATAAGTCCCTGTGCAATGTTTTATTACGATAGCTAAAAAACTGAGGGACTAGTTTGCATACGTACAGACAGACGGACAGAGTATAAATATTTTTTTTTCTTGCGGAAATATTGATTAGTTTACATAATTAAATTATTGGTTAATAAATAATAAATTAAAGTGGGACACAACTTTTAAACAGGGATACAGATAAGCGTAAAAATCCAGGAGTAGGCATACGATGGGTCCATTATCGCCGAAAAGAAGAGTTGGAGAGAATTGCCATGGAGTTTGGTTTGGAAAAGGAGGGCAAAGTGGAAGAATTGCGCCGGCGCTTGGCTGTCTTTATAGAGGAAAGTGAACAGACCCCAGATTCGATGGGAGTTGAGGACTTGTTAGACTAGGACCTAGAGGGCGACACAAATTGGAGGGTGACTTAAGCGTTTTGCTTCACTGTCCTCGAATTGTTGCAGAGGCTCCCAAACACAGCTTAGAGGTTCCTCAACACATAACATGCGTTTCAACGGGAGAGAAGATCCTCTGTCGTTTTTGGAGGCGCTCGAGGAGCGTGCCATATCATACGACATAGACTTAGACATGCCACCACGATGGATTTTTATTGACACCACGGTTTTTCGAAAACCTCGAAGACCGGATTCGCGCCGTCGCCGTCAGCAACATGGTGATGATTTCAAAGATTTTCTGATTGAGATAAGAGCCCTAATGCACCACGCCGTGTACGACGCGGCCAGGTAATTACTTTGGATTTACGAGAACGTAGCGCCGGAATATCGACTATATATCCGGCACAACGATTTCTCTAATCTAGCGCAGCTGACCCAAATGGCGGTTAAGTACGAGAGTCTAAAAAGGCAAAGTGCAGAGTACGCGCACGGAGTCCAGCAGCCCGAACCTTTTCGGCTCGAGTGCCGATTGAATTCGCCGGGGTGAAAATCAACCATAACAGTGCACGTAATCCTTTTCAGTCAGTCCCGCGACCTGTATCCACGCTAGTGGGTGGGTGGGGAACGCCCAATCCCGCCGTGCTTCAGGTCGAGGAGGCGACTCATAGGATGATTCGACAGAAATACTCGCTCTCATTCGATGAACGCCGCGTGTGCTTCAGGTGCGTAGGCGAATGGCATTTTGCGAAGGAATGCAATAATCTTCGCCTGGTCTTTTGTTGACAATGCGGGGTAAAGGGTGTCCACACACAGGAGTGTTGTCAGAAGGGCAATCCGGGAAACCCAGAAAGGCGTCACCTAGACCGGGACCGGGTGGACGCCAGCATACCCGTGACCTGGAATTAAACGGCCCTTTGGGCGTCGAGGGCGGTACGATTGCTGCCGCCGTAGTTATTGGAGAAACCAAGTAGGCAGCAACGATCGATACTGGCGCTGCTCGAAGCTTCGTGAGTAAGGAATCTGCGCGAATGATAGCAGATACAGGCGACCCAGAGTCGGGTACGTCTGACAGATGGGTCAACGCTGAAAGTGGACGAAGTGTTGAGAGTAAAAGTGGGCTTGGGCGACAGCAAGATCAACATGGACTTGCTGGTTATGGCTTCGATGTTGGACGAACTCATCCTTGGCATGGATTTTTTGTGTGCCATCGGCACCAGGATAAGGTGCGGACGGACAGAGTTGGTTTTGCGGAAGGCAAAGGTCTCTGTCCCGAGGGGTGGGGCGCAATCCGGCATGGGGTAGCCAACAGGAGTAAACGTGACGACGATTGGAAGAACTTGCAAAAGGGATCCAGCCACCCCGAGAAAGGCAGGAAGGTTCGAAAAAAGGCAGACGCGGTTAATCGGGGACGATTAGGTTTGAGCAATGTAGGTGTAGAGGGCGCTTTCGGGCTGGGTGTGACAAGTCTGGGGTTGGTGAATCAACCGGCTTGTATGACAGTCAAGGTGGCCGCCACGATCAATTCGGAGGCGGCGGTGAGAATTTATTCCCACCCGAGTACCCCGAATAGATCGTCAGCCACACTTGCCACAGAGGAGTCGGTCGACCTAGCCGTAGTCAAGGAAGCCCCGGAGTCTGTGGAGTCGTATCCTATGGTGCAGGCGTTTTCGGAGAAGGAACTGGCGTTGTTTGACGGGCTCAAGGGTGTGTCCCATATTGAATCATTATGAGAGAAGCTAAGCCGCTCAAACAACGATACTACCCCAAAAACCCCGCGATGCTAAAGATCATCGACGACCAGGTTCAGAAGCTCATCGAGACGGGCGCTAGTGAACCATCTCGTAGCCCGCACAGTGCGCCCATCGTCCTCATTAAGAAGAAGACAGGCGAATGGCGAATGTGCGTTGACTACAGACAACTTAATGCACACTCAGTGCCGGATGCATACCCGGTTCGACGTATTAGCCATATGCTGGAACGGCTTCGACACGCCCGATACATATCAACATTGGATTTGAAACAAGGATATTGGCATATCCCGATAGCCGCGGATAGTAGAGAGTATACGGCGTTCACGGTGCCTGGCCGAGGATTGTTCCATTGGCGGGTGATGCCGTTTGGTGTTTCGGAGGCTCAGAGCAGCAAACTTAAAGTTTAACCTCAAGAAATGCTCGTTCTTTAAGAAAGAACTGGTGCAGTTAGGCCACGTGGTGAGCGGTGGGGGAATAAAGACGGATCCTTCAATGGTGGACGCGATACGGAGTCTGAAGACACCGTCAAATTTAAAGGAGTTACGCCAATGTCTGGGAATGGCATCGTGGTACCGCCGTTTCGTGCCGAACTTTGCATCTATTATCCAACCTATGACGGCTTTACTGAAGAAAGAAATGGTCGTGTGGTGCAGAACAGCTGGCGGCCTTAGATCTGTTGAAGACAGTCTGACAACTGCCCTTGTTCTCGCGAGTCCCGACTTTTCCAAGAAGTTCGATCTTCAGACTGACGCAAGTGATCATGGCCTAGGTTCAATTTGGACACAGTATATAGGTGGCCAGGAACGGGTAATCAAAAAAATTTCTGAACGCAGAGATAAATTATTCAGCTACTGAAAAGGAGTGCTTGGCCATAGTTTGGTCAATTCGGAAAATGAGGTGTTACTTGGAAGTATACAGGTTCCATATCGTAACGGACCACATGACTCTTAAATGGTTGAAGTCGATAGAGAATCCTTCCGGTATGATCGCGCGCTGGGCTTTGGAGTTACAATAGTTCCAGTTTGATGTACATTACCGTCGAGGGAAGCTTAATGTGGTGGCCGACGCATTGTAAAGGCAGCCTCTAGAGGCGTTTCAGCAGGCAGTGGAGGAGGAATCACCTTGCCGATGGATAGAAAAGATGAAGGAGCGCATCGCCCAAAACCCCGAAAAGTTCACCGATTTTGTGATGGAAAATGGGAACTTGTACCGTCACTTAGGATACCATGCGGACGATGAGGACTATCTGCCCTATTGTGTGTTGACACAGACCATATGAAAAGAATCCTAGAAGAATGTCATGACGCGCCAACAGCAGGACACCAATGTGTTATGTGCGGACTTCGTTGGCTCATTACCACGTTCCAACCTCGGGTACACGATGATTTTGGTCGTCCATGACGCGATTTCCAATTGGGTGGAGCTGATCTCCCTAAGGAAGGCTACGGCCGCGCACTTACAAACCGCATTCAGAGACCGGATACTGTGTCGTTTTGGAGTTCCACGTAAATTCATATGCGGCAATGGGGCACAGTTCCCGAGTCGGACGTTTATGTCATTTATGAAATCTTTCGCAGTGGAGATACAATACACGCCGTATTGGCCCCGGAAAAGTCCCACAGAAAGGGCAAACCGCACAATGAAAACAAGGGTGTCACAATTCAGACAAAAATACCAAAGTTCTTGGGATGAATTACTTCCGGAAATCTTATTGGCCATTATTTCCAGCATTGCGGACTCCACCGGTTTTCTACGGCATTTCTTGTACAAGAAAGAGAGCCCCGCCTTCCAGCTTCGCTATATGACGAGCTAACGCCAGGGTCAGCGAGCACACCCGAACAACCAGAAAAGAAGTCGAAAAGGTTGAGGAAGTCTTTGACATTGCCCGTATCAACGTGCAACGTGCTTCCCAAGACCAGGGTCGGCATGATAACCTGCGCCGATGAGACTGAAGACCATCCCTCTACAGCAACATCTGCTCTCCAAAGCGGCCGACCGATTCGCAGCGAATCTTGTTAAATTCGTATCTCCTAACATCGTCCAGCTGGTTCGAAAAGGCGAACGAAAGAGGAGAGAATGTCTCACAATTTAAATCGTACTACCGAAACGACGATTCCTACCTCGACCAAACGGGGTCGGAAAGTCATTAAAATGGTCGTGCATGTGTAGCAAGTATAAAATGTATTAAAAAATACATAATAAAAAAAAAAATAAATAAAAAAAAATTAATTTAACAGGTGGGAAAGGATTATCTTCGGCGTGCCGAAGATTCTATACTCTTTTCGAACCTTTAGGCAATTTTCACTCTGCCAACTGCACAACTGAAATTTCAAAAGTAGTAAAAAATCGTTTTATCGCGTGGCATTTATTTTTTTGCTCTAAGAATTGGTATCATATGAATTTAAGTTTTGCATTTAAGATATTGAATTCAAGCTATTTGATATATAATTGAAAAAAATAATTAGAAAAAAAATAAAAAGCAATATGTCGCGGCTGGGATTTGAACCATGTTCTCCCGTTTTTCAGCGCAGAACTTTAATACTTACGCCACCAAGCAGTCTTGAAATGCGCTGACAAGCTCGATTATACTGATCTTTTCTTTTGCGTTGTATGTGTAATGACCAGTCGCCGCTGAGTTTCGTACCCGCGAGCTTTCGTCTGTCAGCGATACTTTACCCCTTACGCCACAAGCAGTTTTGATGATCGATGACAAATGACTGTCAAAAGTTAACTTGTTTTGTTTTCCTGCGCTGAAATGAAATGAAATGCGCTGACAAACTCGATTATCTGATCGTTTTATTCGCGTTGAATAGTTTTTGTTCTAAGACATTGGTAGCAAATGAATTTGATTACAGTTATTTTATATTTGAAAAGAAGAATAAGAAAAAAGTGAAAAATAAATGACCAGTCGCCGCTGAGACTCGACCTCGGGACCTTTCGTTTGCGAGGTCGTCACTTTAACCCTTACGCCACATGCCGTTTTGATGATCGCTGCCAAAATTGCTTGAAGAGCCGACTGTTAAAAATTTTCTTGTTTTGTTTTCCTGCAACCTGCAACTCGCGTTTGTCAGCATTTGTTTTTTTGCGTGGCATTGTTTTTCTTCTAAGCCATTACAGTTATTATATATTTGAAAGGAAGAAAAAGAAAAAAAAGTATTAAATTAATAATCAGTCGCCGCTGAGACTCGAACTTATGAAACTTGCGTTCCGTTAGCGCGGCTCTTAACGCCTTACGCCACAAACCGTTTTGATGATCGATGACAAAATCCCTTGAAGAGCAGACTGTCAAAAGCTTACTTGCGCTTGGGTTTGTTTGCTCATATGCTCCTGTTATTTCAAAATATTTAATGACGCATATCTTCGCTATTTATGACTCAATCGATTTGCAAATTTACCCATTTATGAGTTATAAGGATATTCAATCGTACAAGGAAATTGAAAGCAATTGCTTTGAAAACATCGAATTTATGGCCAAAGCCGACTTAGAGTTGTATGGCAGCTATAAGATATAGTAGTCCAATGCGGCCGGCACCGACCAATGTGCTGTTTCTTTTTAATAATAAGTATCTGTACAAAGTTTTATCGCGATCCGATCCGGCCGGCTCCGACAAATGTGCTGTCCCCTTGAATACTAGGTGTCTGTGCAAAGTTGCATCGCGATAGCTCAAAAACTGAGGTGCTAGCTTGCATACATACAGACAGACAGACGGACATGGCTAGATCAATTTGTTTTGTTTTTCTAAGCATACTGGCAGTAACTTTTGGGGGTCTCAGACGCTTCCTTCTATGCGTTACAAATTTCAGCACAAACTTAATATACTATTTTCTTCGAAAAGAGTATAAACAGTAGAAGGTTACAGTAAGCATACCCCATGGTAAAACTATATAATATTGCGTTAAAATTAATTGAGAACTGACTCCACAGATGGCGGAGATTATCACGATTAGCGACGAAGAGATGGAAGAAGAGGCGTATGTCGAGGATACCGATGACGACAGCAACCTGGTGGAGGACTCGGACGAGGTTCGAGGTCCCGAGCCGCGCCATTAGAAAACCCCCGTCAGGAACACGAGCTCTACACTCATCGACCACGCCGCGCGCCGTTACTCCACCGTCTTCATACCCTAATCGTCCCTCCCCCGCTCACATTAACTAGTATTTATATATATAGCTGATAGTATATATACGTAAGTTTCAGACGCATGAAGCGCATTTAAAATATTATAATATGTAAGGTGCAGACGCATGAAGCGTAATTATTATTTTAAGCTTAAGAAGATGTAACAGGCAGTTTCGCGCCCACGCATCGCTGCAAGCTCGTGATCCAATGCCCAAAGCTCGGCACCGTGGTGGAGAACGAAAGCTTAACTGTAAGTTTTAATTGGAAGCGATTATGCAGACTAGGAAACAGCGTGACGAGGAGTCGAAGTTAAGAAGTAAAACTAAGTGAACGTGTTTAAGAAAGTAAATTGTTTAAGGTTGAACAAACGTAAAACAGAGATAAAGATAATATATATATATAAAGAAAAATATATATATTTACTTAAAATAGACAATTGCAGTAGATTAAGTTTGTTGGCTGACAGTTAATAAAATGAATGGTATTAACCTAAATAAAAGGACATTGTGTGTATTGATTTAATCAATATTAACAATAAGGGTATAGAGGAATTCAAATCCCTCTACCGCGCCATAGCAGAAGATATCCTAACAAACGGTAACAGGTGTTTATTTAGTTGTCTGATGAGTTATGTATGTGGCTCTAGCCCAGCATAATTAGTCAGTGTACACGTGGCTCCAGCCCGGTACTTGTAGTTGGTGTACACGTGGTTCTAGCCCGGAATATTTAGTGAGTGTGTGTTCGAGGCTCTAGCCCGGCCTGAAATACTGGTATCCCAGGGGGATTATTTAAAGGAGTGGAGACAGCCTCGATTATAATATAATGATTATTATCAACCCCACCTGTCAGTGCCCCAGCGATTTACAGATATTCTTGTAAACCGTCCCTGGCCCAACTGAGATTTGTTCATCTGCCAAGGAGCTATTTGACAATACATCCGATATCCCT
>JAWNLL010000445.1:600000-826018 GCA_035042425.1 Drosophila flavopinicola | reverse complement strand
ATTTTTATACCCTGAACCCATTAAAAATGGGTAAAAAGGGTATTATGGTTTTGTGCAAAAGTATGTAACAGGCATAAGGAAGCATCTCCGACCATATAAAGTATATATATTCTTGATCAGTATCAACAGCCGAGTCGATTTAGCCATGTCCGTCTGTCTGTCCGTCTGTCCGTCTGTCCGTCTGTCCGTCTGTCCGTCTGACCGTCTGTCCGTCTGTCCGTCTGTCCGTCTGTCTGTCTGTATGAACACACAGATATCAGAGACTACAAGAGCTAGAGACTTCATATTTGGAACATAAGTTCTCCTAATCCCGGGACAGATCAAGTTTATTTCATTTTATCGATAACTAATACCGTTTAAAAGTTATCGATAAATTTCGATTTCAGACTTGCGTTTTTGGGATATAACTTCAAAGTTATAAAAGATAGAGGCTCCAAACTTGGCATGTATAATCTCGAATAGCATACACATGTAACAAATATTTCACTTTTTGGATACCACCCCCCAAACCCCCCAAAAGTTCAAAAAATGCATTTTTGAAGGTACGACCTTGCAATTTGGTTTGGTAACACATATTATGGACAATTGCTTGCTCCAAAGATTTCAATATGATCGGACAATAAACATAGAAGTTATTTAAGATTTAACTTTCCATTGTGTGGGGCTCAGCGAAAGAGCAAGCTAACTGCTTAAACCGCTTGCACTGCTTATACTGCTTATACTGCAGCATGTGTGTGCTTAGATTAGTATGAATGATTTTAAGGACTGGGTTCAGGGTATCTCGTAGTCGGGCACTCCCGACTACAGCACTCTTACTTGTTTCTTATTCTTCTTTTCAAATATATAATAGCTGTAGTCAAATTCATTTATTTTCAATTTCCTAAATTGTTTCTAATTTTTTTTTTCATACATAAAGTAGCTTTAATAGAATAATTCAAAAGAAAAATTTAAATTCATTGGCAAAACCAATGCCACGCGAAAAAAAATATGGATCAGATTAAGTTTTATGACAATTCAATTTCCGACAGCGGCCTTGAAAGGTATAAGAGCAACAGGCACAAAATTTGGTATGTATATTGTAGTATACATATGTAATGTAGTTTTGACTTTTTGGAAAAACTGAAACTTGTTTATTGTTCAATTCGGTAGCACTTATGAATGCTAAGGGACGCGTCTACGAGCTGCGGATAGTGAAACGTCCCTGTTTACATGAATACCTTTATATATTTTATTTTATATGTAGGGGTATATGCATGCGACATTAATATCTGCGAATTAAATAAGCAGTCTCGGAAAAATAGTGAAAATTGCTTAAAGGTTCGAAAAGAGTATTTAATCTTCGGCACGCCGAAGATAATCCTTCTCCACTTGTTAAGCATAACATAATACAAGCGACTTCCTGAAAATATTTAGATAATAATATAAGTGCCATTTGTGTATATTTATATACTAAAAACCTTTTATAAAATATTTATATACTTGAACTATACAGTATTCTTGACATTTTCATATGTTGGTGTTGTTCTGCTTACACGCACGAAATTCGATTTTAAGCACGAGCCTGTCGTGTTGTTGATATTATGTTATTTGGGACACTCGCTCACATCTAGTTATAAGTGCCAAGTGTTTGTTTGTGAGTGTGTGTGTTAGTGTTTGTGTTAGCTCTACCAGCAATTGAATATGTTCTGTTCTGGTCAAGTTCAACATTCAATTAGAATACATTACACGCTCGGTGTCATGGGAGCCCAAACTCAAGCGCCCAAAAGCCCGTAAACCGTAAACAGAAACCACCCAAACACAGTAACTGAAACTGAAACTCTCTGCGTCTGCCCTTGGCACATGACCTGCTGGGTGCTGTCCGTTGCTGACCGTTGCCCGGCTTTGCTTGAAGATTGGGCACTGAACCTGCTGCCGTCTGTCCGTGTGCCTGGCAAAGTCGTGTGTAAAAGTTTTGGCCTCTGCAAAATGACCGAATAGTTTTATATTCATATGCATATTTTGGCATAGTGAACGAGTGAGCAATCGCCGGATGTTGAATCCTTGCAGCGAAAGGGGCAAGCCAAAGGGGCGGTTGGCTGTGTGAAGCAACAGCACAGGATACACTTGTTTAAAGAGCTTGCCATGTGCCACCTAGTGACTTGGCTTTCCATTTGCTTTTAGCCATCACGTTGTTTGTGCTCCCATCCCCCTATGACCTTTCCCCCGCTTTTTGCGCTTTCGGTTGCCGCTTGCTGGAGCTTATGTACATTTTTATGGCCAATGGATTGTGGAGTGAAGGGTCTGGAGGGTTTTATGACTTTGTTATGAAGTTTGTTAGGTGTAAATTTGATGTGGCAAGCGGCTGTTTCGCCTTCATATCCGTATCAGTAGTTGCCATTTTTTCAGCACGCGCCACCTCAGCTGAACCCCCCTCTCTTCTCTGCCCCAGCCCCATCCCCAGCCACAGTCAAAAGCACGTTGCTGTTGCCTGCGCTTAATTGGCTAGTTGTAGGCAACATAATTTATGGCCCGGCCATGGCATGTTATGAAACTGAAAACGCTAGCGCCGAAGTCCCAACGCTAGCCAGCGAAATTGAATACAAATTCGCTTACAACTAATTAAGCAGATGGCCCTCAGACATGGGACAAAGGGTGCAGCGCATCGGAGCATAGCACAGCATATCCCAACGGAGCGTATTTGATAAGCCAACTAAGCTGCGAATCGGTTGCAATTGCAATTGCAGTTGTAGTTGCAGTTGCAGTTTCAGCCGCCCTGTGGCACGCATATCAAGTACGTGTATAACGAACAACCTCAAAGCGTTGCATACACAATCTCGTTGCCCATGTTGCATGTCTTGTGTTGCCTGCAATTAATGCCTTGCCCACATTGTCTGTTGCCGACTATTCAACGAGCAGGCACACACTCATATCCATATTCATGTCACATTTCCGTCCCATGTCCAATCCAGTTCAGACACATACACCTGAAAACAAGTAAGAGTGCTCTAGTCGGGAGTGCCCGACTACGAGATACCCTGAACCCAGTCCTTACAATCATTCATATTAATCTAAACACACACATGCTGCAGTACAAGCAGTACAAGCAGTGCAAGCGGTCTAAGCAGTTAGCTTGCTTTTCGCTGAGCCCCACATAATGGAAAGTTAAATCTTAAATAACTTCTGTGTTTATCGTCCGATCTTATTGAAATTTTTGGGGCAAACAATTGTCGATAATATGTGTGACCAAACCAAATTGCAAGGTCGTACCTTCAAAAATGCGTTTTTTTAACTTTTGGGGGGTTTGGGGGTGGTATCCAAAAAGTGAAAAATTTGTTCATGTGTATGCTATTCGAGATTATACATGTCAAATTAGGGGCCTCTAGCTCTTATAACTTGTAAGTTATATCCAAAAAACGCTGGTCTGAAATCGAAATTTATCGATAACTTTTGAACGGGACGAGCTATCGATAAATTTTAATAAACTTGATCTGTCCCGGGATTAGGAGAACTTATGTTCCAAATATGAAGTCTCTAGCTCTTGTAGTCTCTGATATCTGTGTGTTCATACAGACAGACAGACGGACAGACGGACAGACGGACAGACGGACAGACGGTCAGACGGACAGACGGACAGACGGACAGACGGACAGACAGACGGACATGGCTAGATCGACTCGGCTGTTGATACTGATCAATAATATATATACTTTATATGGTCGGAGATGCTTCCTTATGCCTGTTACATACTTTTGCACAACTTCATTATACCCTTTTTACCCATTTTTAATGGGTTCAGGGTATAAAAAACAAGACATTCAATTTGATATGCAATTTTGCATTGAAAAGTAATAAATTTTTATTTCTAATCTGTGAGCTTGTTACAGAAAATCTTGTTACGCGCAAATCTTGCATAGGTTATAAATTGTAGATAATAGATAATAGTATAAAACATGTGCATGTAAGATGCATTTTTTTGTCACTGCAAGCATTGGGGCAATTTGGTATAGCTGTACAGTGCGTATACTTAATGCATTTCATATATCAATGCAAATAGTGGAAAATTATTGTATACATAGCCATTCCGTAAAAAAAAAATATGTTTGCAGCTTGATTATTTTACATAGTCATACAGTGCGTATTCTTAATGGATGTCAAAATCGACACATAAAAGTATCACATTGATGCCTTATTGTAACTATTTCAATTAAGCTCCATTTTGTTGAGTGTACACTCCACAAAAGTGTACAGTGCTCGTTGCCTAATTCAACCAAAACTAGAAAGAAAAAACCAATCAAGAGCCGATAACTCGCAACTCCGGCATCGAATTACTATTGATGCCAAGGGTATGGATTTGTTTGCCATCGATAGACTGACTCCTATGCGGATTAGCTTCTAACTGTTCTGAACTGACAACTAACCAAAGCTCGTCATTCGCCCGACTGCCAAAGAGTTACTTTAAAGTATGCCAGCTTCGTTTTAGGCATCCTTACAGAAACCGATTTCAATTCCACTCACCAACTATGAAGGAAAGTGTAGCAAGATATTCAAATTTCCAACCTTAACAATTTGCCCGATTTCTGATGATTTCCATAAGTCCTGGCCAGGTATTCGACAGGCGAGAAATGCCTGTCAATATTAAGCTGCCATTTAAAGAAGAGGTTTCTGACTAAACATGAAGTCATCATCGTCGAAACGTCGATAAGTGGATACCCTGTAATCTACTTAGTTGCATTTTAAATTTATTTCTATTTATTCAACAATTGTTAATAAGAAGTGGGTTGAAATAAGAAAAAAATTTTAATTTAAGGTTTATTTGAATTTTGTTGAACTTAAAGCAAGATGCAATTAAATAAAAACTTTTCAATATTAAACGAGGTAAACAAGACATTCAGGTACGTGCTTGATTCCTGATTTATAATCCACCCCCAACACCCATTTTTGATTTGAGGCACAGACAACGTTGATTTAGGAAGATGTGGTTTTCCGAGTCTAAACACTAAACGCAAAGTGAATGTATTTGTATTGTATTTCGGAGCCAGTCGGAGATTTTTTCCAGTCCGGATGTTAAGAGACTTATGCAATATGTGCGAAATTGATGGACATGGAAAGAACAACAAACAAATATTCCAGTTTTTATGCAAATGTGAAACTACCTAACTGGCTAAGTGCCTTTAAAATCTGTATCTCTCTCTCTCTCTCACTTTCTGACTCTCTCGGTCATACAGACTCAAATTGGGTTGGAAACATCAAACAAACTGACCTAGTATTCATATCCTCTCGCCTGTTGATGCTAATCAACCATACATGTATGTATACTTGATAGAGTCGATGTTGTCCTGCTACTGCATATAGCATACACACATACATATATTGTTTAGTCATTTGTTTGATTTTTTTGGCCTTTCAATGGTTGGAGGGTATTAAAACTTGACGTTGTTGAGAGTGCTAAACTCCTAAGCTCCACTATAAACGCATACAGTGAAGTGCATGTGTGTGTGTGTGTGTGCGTGTGTGTGTGTGTGTGTATGCTGGCCACATCCGACGGTATGTTCAATTTTAAGCTGTTTGTAAACGTTTCGACTTTTGTGCCCCATCAGCTCGCGCCTGGCTTATCATTTGTTGTTGGCCGTGTGTTGCATGCATGGCTTTTATGGGCGCTTTGCCGTGTGTCTCCAATAATAATGACAAATCGGTTCACAGCTTCTCAGGCGCATGTGAATGTCCGGGTGCTACGTAGTTTGTTTGTAGCTTTCATGTCACGTTCAGTCACGGAATGGACTCCATAAAGTCAAAGGCCCAGCCACAGACGTGAATCTCGGTCAGGCTATAAAAGCACCAGATATATTGCGGACACACTCACACACTCTCCCTATAGATATATGCACAGTATATATGTATATATAAGTGGGTACGAGTAGATAGCTAGATACTGTATGTATAGAAATTGCCATGTGGCAGACATTTGTTCAACCGAACTATGGCAAAGGTTACGCCTTTCGACCTCTCTCTCTAGCATAGATAGCAGACGATATCACCCCAGTTGTGGATGCCCTGTAGAAAACTCTCTGCTCTAAACTAGTTCTAGCTAAATGTGTGTATAAACATGTTTATAAATATACGACTAATGGTTTTATCTACAGAAACTATACTCACTGAAATAATGCACAAACTTACTGTTTATGCAGAATTTTTCATTTTGCAAAAAATGCTAATTGGTAAACTAAACAACAAAATGCTTCACTTATACTGAGAATATATTAATGCAAAAGTTTGGTTAAACTTCTTTTGTTATCTAAAACTTTTACTTTAAAATCACAAAGCAACAATAAAAACCATATTTGAAATGTTGTAATTTAAATAATTCAGTAAAAGTATTCTTCAAACATTAGGAATATATATTATTAAATAACAATGTAAGTAGATTTCTGTAATTTTTCAACTACTTTGTTTAAATGGCAGTTGGATGAGTTAGCTCACTTTTGGCCTTGTAAGGCATTTTTATACTCTGATACCGAAGGTACTCATAGTATATTGGTTTTGTCGAATGTCCGTCAGGCCGTCCGTCTGTCCGTCTGTCCGTCTGTCCGTCTGGCCGTCTGTCCGTCTGTCCGTCTGTCCGTCTGTCTGTCTGGATGAACGCACGTATTTCCGAAACGATATTAGATAGACTCTTGAAATCTTTTGCGTTATGATTATAGCTATCTGCTTCAGATCAAGTTTATTCCAAATATATGCCACGCCCACTGGGAGGCTGGCAAATCGATAACATGTCGATACACCTCAAATCACAAATCGATTAAACGCGAATAACTCCCACAATTTTGAAGCTAGAGTAATCAAATTTGGTAGGTATATTGCTGGTGACCTCCCGAAAAAATTGGATCCTAGGTTAATCGGCCACGCCCATTATTACGCCCACCAGCCCCCCCTCCAAAATTAATTTGAAATGCTTATATCTCCCGCAGTTTTAGAGCTAAAGCCACCATATTTGGAATATATATTACTGGTGACGTCCTCTACAGATTACAGAAACAAAATTTCGACCACGCCCACTCCCGCCCCCGTAATCGCGAAAATCGATATACATGAATGCACAATTCGATAACACGTGTATATTACCCGCAATTTTGAAGCTAGAGTCCCCAAATTTGGAATTTAGACTAGGGCTGACCAGCCCAAAAGATTGCGTCCTGGATTTTCCGGCCACGCCCACTAGAACGCCCCCCAGCCACCCCGCCCCCACGAAACATGGAAGCCTATATCTCGCACAGTTTAAGAGCTAGGGCCACCAAACTTTGAGGGTAGACTTCTGGCCAAGTCCTCTAAAGATCGGACAAAAATTTTTGGGGCCACGCCCCCGCCCGCCCCCAAAAATCGCGAAAATGTATATCTTCCACAGTTTTAGAGCTAGAGTCACCAAAATTGGAGGATAGACTTATTGTCAGCCCCCCTAAAGATCGGCAAAAAATTTTGGGGCCCCGCCCCCTCCCGCCCCCAAAAATCGCAAACATTTATATCTTCCACAGTTTCAGAGCTAGAGACATTAAACTTGGAAGATAGACTTCTGGTCAGCCTCTCTAAATATCGGTAAAAAAAATTTGGGGCCACGCCCCTCCCTCCCCCAAAAATCGCGAAAATGTATATCTTCCACAGTTTTAGAGCTAGAGTCAAGAAATTTGTAAGATAAACTTCTTGGGAGTGCCTCTAAAGATCGGCCAAAATTTTTGGGGCCACGCCCCTCCCGCCCCAAAGATCGACCATGCCCCTCCCGTTCCCAAAAACTTGGAATGCCGATTTCGGGTCACCCAAACACCAGCAAAAATTTTCTGTTCACTTGCTTTCAGCTGTTCTTAAAATGGTATCAGAGTATTACGCAGTCGGCTCCGCCCGACTGCAACGTTCTCACTTGTTATATGCTTACCTTGTCATGAGAAGTAATTAAAATAAGCTCAATGTAAAATGTTAAATACTTATTCTTTTACTGCCATGAGTAATTTTTCGTAAGTTGCTGGAATGGATTCTGTGCGGATTGAGAGCTAAACGATATTCGATCTTTTGGAACAGACGCGAAGTATATACTTGGTCAGATCTGGTTTGCCCATTCCAGAGAACACAAATGTGATCCTGTCTCATTATACTCATTATACTATTCAGACCTGCTCTTTAATGCGTGTCACTGAAAACATATGCTGATAAGTGAATTCAATCTAAGTATTTGTAAACAAAGATAACGGTTTGCACTGACTGACTGATTGCTGACCAGATATTTATTATTTGAAATAAACATAGGTTGAGGTACCTATTGTAGAGCGTGCATATCAAATTTCATTACTCTACAAAAGCCGTTAGCTCATCACCTCATTTGCAGAGAGACAGCTCTACTATGCTAAATGAGCTGTTGGAGTCGAGGCCAAAGCTCTTTGACTAATACAGATACACTCGAGTGCATGCTTGTACAACTTGATTATTTGCATTTGACCGTACCCATATGGTTGAGTGTAGGGTATTCAGAGTGGTAACAGGAGCATGAGACGCAACTATTCATGCATTTGTCGCAATGAGCAGATAACGTTTATGGCTGGCTGGACAAGCCGTGTGCGGCCAACAAAGCCGGCGCACATTCTGTGTGTGTGTGTGTGTGTATGTGGAGCCGAGGCAGTGAGGCATTAGCATGTGTCTTGGGCCTGACAATGTCAAAAACTGTTTATGCTCCAACGCCTACGCACTGTTTGCCATGTGCGTACACAATGGCCAATAGCCCCCGCTCCTGCCACGCCCCCGTCGCCCGTCCCTCGCCCGTCCCTCGCCGCCAGCTCAAGCGATTGGGTACGACAGTCGCTGTGTTATTTTCGCATCACTTTGTTTGGGTGTTGGCTTAAACACGATATTTATTGGCTCACCACATGGATGTAGTTGGCTACCCAGCTACCCGGTCGCACTTTTCACAGTTGACATCTCAATGACGCTTTTTTACGCTTGACAACAGACGCCCTCCTCCTCCTCCTCCTCCGCATCCACACAATCCTGCCCGAGTGCCCATGGTCCATATTCGCACCATGGGAATGCCAATTGACAAAAGCCACCAATTTTTTTCACCATGCTGGTATTTTTGTATGTCTGTTTTTGGCCATGTGTATGTAGATAGGAGTAGGTATTTGCAAATGGCTTCTGTGTCGCCATATTTGTATCTGACTCTGTTTTTCGGATGATGGATGCTATGCATGCAGATTGATTGCCAACAACACCAGTGGATGTGTAGCACTCACCCCGACAGCAGCTGGGTCGGATGCGGGGCGATATATATAGCGCTATATAGCGTTTTGCTCATGCATATGTATACATATATGCCAAAGCAGCTGTCACATTGTGTAATGCAGTTTGTCATTCGTTTGACGCGCGCAGCGCAAATCTGTAATGGCAATCAGCTCCAATCAAGTTATCGATAAATGTGTCCAAAATGTGGAAATCAATTCATTTATGGGGGGCTCACTGTTACGAGATAATTGATTGACTTATCGAGTCTATCCATCGATAAGTCAGTTTGTTGTGTCGATATGTATTGATAGGTATCTGTAATGGTAGTTGACTCAAATTGAGTTATCGATGAATGAGTCAATAAGCTGACATCAATTCTGGGCAACGTAAATGCCAAGTTGTGTGTTTTTATAAACCTATGCTTAATCCATGCCATTACGTACTTATTGGGCTCATATATCTGGAAGCTGACTCAAATTGTCGATAAATATCGTTAGCATGCTGTAGTGCAATCTTTTTTATAAATATTTGTTGCAATACCTCGATGAAGTTGCAGTTATCCTTTAGCCTATCGGCTCAAGTTATCGATAGGTTATTTTACAGCAAATTTACCCTCGCCAATGCAACGGTTATTGGAATAAAGGCACGTGACTGTGTCATAATCGATGCCGACACACTGCATCCATTTAGCTCAGTGTTAGTGAACAACAGTAAGTACGGCAGATATGCAAATATTATGCAAGACGCAAGTTGTAATTCCCTTTTTGTAGAAGCTCGGAAAGTACGGCCCGTTTCCAAACGTTGCATGATGGGCGCAATTGGTGACACTAGTTACATTTCCAATATGATATCGATTACCACGAAACTCTATGAGCTCCAAAATGGCTATGCAATGGACCCAGATAAGATTATCAACTTCGTAAGCAGCCGCAATGCCAAACAACCAAACTTCCAATATGGTTCGGGGGTATCCATGTTATTGGGCGACTACGATTACGAGACCGGACCACGTTTGACTTCCATTGATGAGCAGGGTACTTCACAGACCCTTGACTATTGCGCTCATGGAATGGGCGATGACATATGCACTAAAAAATTGTTATCGATGTGGAAACCAGATCTGACTTTCGAAGAGGCATACAAAATAATTAGCGACTGTGAAGAGATACAAAATCGTTTGTCTCTAAATCCGTGCAAATTTGATATCTTCGTTGTAGACAAAGAAGGCGTCCGTCCACTAGAGACTCCTTTTACCAAAGAACCAGTAAATTCGGAGTCTTTCCATGCCAAAGAAGAAGCTGTAAATGTTGAGTATATCAATGCCAACGAGGAACTAGTAAATTCGGAGTCTCTTCATGTCAAGGAGGAAGCAGTAAATTTGGAGTCCATCCATACCAACGAAGGAACCAATTGATTCGGAGTCTCTTCATGGCAAAGCACCAAAAACGAGGACGTTACATAGTTTTTGGCGAAGTGTAAGATTTTATTCCCAATCAGGAGAACTCTTATTTCAATCGAACCTTCTCTTTAATAAAAAATGCTATTGGTGAAATTTCACAAACAATGTTACTTCAATGTATGCGTAAAAAAATATATATATATATTTATGTATCTGTAATGGCAATCAGCTCCAATCAAGTTATCGATAAATGTGTCCAAAATGTGGAAATCAATTCATTTATGGGGGGCTCACTGTTACGAGATAATTGATTGACTTATCGAGTCTATCCATCGATAAGTCAGTTTGTTGTGTCGATATGTATTGATAGGTATCTGTAATGGTAGTTGACTCAAATTGAGTTATCGATGAATGAGTCAATAAGCTGAAATCAATTCTGGGCAACGTAAATGCCAAGTTGTGTGTTTTTATAAACCTATGCTTAATCCATGCCATTACGTACTTATTGGGCTCATATATCTGGAAGCTGACTCAAATTGTCGATAAATATCGTTAGCATGCTGTAGTGCAATCTTTTTTATAAATATTTGTTGCAATACCTCGATGAAGTTGCAGTTATCCTTTAGCCTATCGGCTCAAGTTATCGATAGGTTATTTTCCAGCAAATTTACCCTCGCCAATGCAACCCTATTTATGTCACTAGATCGCTTGTAGTATTTTCTGTTTAGGTCTACAAAAGTTGGCTTAGTTAAACCAAACAAGTGTAACAACTCAATACAATCGTTTCGTATCCGGTTTTTCACAAGCAAAACATACGAAATGGAAACGGTTATTGGAATAAAGGCACGTGACTGTGTCATAATCGCTGCCGACACACTGCATCCATTTAGCTCAGTGTTAGTAAACAACAGTAAGTACGGCAGATATGCAAATATTATGCAAGACGCAAGTTGTAATTCCCTTTTTGTAGAAGCTCGGAAAGTACGGCCCGTTTCCAAACGTTGCATGATGGGCGCAATTGGTGACACTAGTTACATTTCCAAAATGATATCGATTACCACGAAACTCTATGAGCTCAAAAATGGCTATCCAATGGACCCAGATAAGATTATCAACTTCGTAAGCAGCCGCAATGCCAAACAACCAAACTTCCAATATGGTTCGGGGGTATCCATGTTATTGGGCGACTACGATTACGAGACCGGACCACGTTTGACTTCCATTGATGAGCAGGGTACTTCACAGACCCTTGACTATTGCGCTCATGGAATGGGCGATAACATATGCACTAAAAAATTGTTATCGATGTGGAAACCAGATCTGACTTTCGAAGAGGCATACAAAATAATTAGCGACTGTGAAGAGATACAAAATCGTTTGTCTCGAAATCCGTGCAAATTTGATATCTTCGTTGTAGACAAAGAAGGCGTCCGTCCACTAGAGACTCCTTTTACCAAAGAACCAGTAAATTCGGAGTCTTTCCATGCCAAAGAAGAAGCTGTAAATGTTGAGTATATCAATGCCAACGAGGAACTAGTAAATTCGGAGTCTCTTCATGTCAAGGAGGAAGCAGTAAATTTGGAGTCCATCCATACCAACGAAGGAACCAATTGATTCGGAGTCTCTTCATGGCAAAGCACCAAAAACGAGGACGTTACATAGTTTTTGGCGAAGTGTAAGATTTTATTCCCAATCAGGAGAACTCTTATTTCAATCGAACCTTCTCTTTAATAAAAAATGCTATTGTTGAAATTTCACAAACAATGTTACTTCAATGTATGCGTAAAAAAATATATATATATATTTATGTATATATAAAACTCAACAAGGTCAAAAACAGATGTAGACAATATGCTTAATTCATAGTCAAGAGCAAGAGCAAAAATACTTTTGGTTGAATAAGCACATAAAGATCGTCGATGCTGTATAGTAGAATTTGTACAGCATATTCATTTAAATGCAGCATTAATCCAGGGGCTTAACCAATATCATAAAGGCTTTGCTTTTAAAAATCGCATCAGTTTTATCAAAGTTATGATAGTGGAAAATGTTCCATGCCAATATGTGATTTAGTGGAGTGGAATCTTAACATGCAATTTTCCCAGTTCTCTGTTCAATATGCAGCTTATCAAGTTTTCGACTATTTAATCGGTTCGATGACGCCACGAAAATGAGCTGGTATAAATTTTAAATATTGTTGGCACTAGAACTATAAATTGCATGCGAGTCCACCCAGTAGCAAGAGTGACAGAAAGAAGTTTAATCGCTTGCTATTTAAAATTGTATGTGTGTTTTTTCAATGCAAAATATGTATGCTATTTTGTATTGTGCTTGGCTCCTGTTTGCTGTTAATTTCAGTGCCACTTTGCTAGCTGTCGTACCCTCCACACACACACACACACACACACACACACACACATACATACACACACTCACACACGCATATATCCATTCCAGATGGCGTTCCCGTTCATCATTCCCCTTGAACTTTTGTCGCCAGCTTTTCGCAGTATTTATGCGTTTGCCTCTTTAGTCATGGCTCGGAAAATATGGCGATAAACATGTCACTCGTTTGCTGTTACTTCTGAATGGCTCTGGCTGCTTTTATTCTTGCTGCTGCTGCTCCCTCACGGGACCAGAAACAGAAACAGCAACAGCAATAGCAAAAGAAATAGAACCGGTAGCCTAACTAGAAAACTGGGACTGCGACTGGGACTGAGACTGGAAGCGGGATCACAACTTGCCCGAATAGACTAGCAGCAAAACCCGCTACCAGTCCCAGGACAACAGCACGCACTCCGACGGTTGCGTTTCGAAAGAGATAGAGATAGAGATGGAGAGAGAGAGAGAGAGAGAGAGAGAGAGATAGGCAAGGGTAGGGGGAGGCAATATGGCGATGCTGATAATACATACTCGTAGTTACTAACATAATACATACTTGTCATACTTGCACTCGCATATCATTTGATTTACGTTTTCTGTCGCACTTGTGATATATGCGTTGGCACGCCACCACCAAACCCAAAAACCCAGCCACACCCCACCCCACGACCTTAGGACAACACCCCATCCATGCTCATCATTGCAATCCAGCTGCCCTGTCGTGGGCTAAATGGCAATGTATTCAAACATTTCAGTTTCGGGCTTGATGGCAGCCATAATTGAAAGTACAGCGCGCTCAGCAAGACTCGGGAATTTCATAAAGACACACACACACACACACACACACACACGCACACACACACAAAGCGACATGTGTAGCCAGCCATTTTGAGTTTAAGTGGCAATACGATTTGAATTCTTTATGTGGGCGCGGAGGGGCAAGGGAGCAGGGAGCAGGGGGCAGGGGTTTGGATTGGGTGTAGTGTTAGTTAGTGTCCTCCTGCTGGGCGCCAAGGCAGGCGCCAAGTGTTTTCTGGGTCTAAGGTCTGGGGTTTGTCAGTCCCTTGGGTTGTATTGGATTTGCTTGTTGATTGGTTTGCGTTTTCTTCATCAGCTTTTCTTTTTTCCCATTCATTTTTTCGGTTTGTTGTCGTTGAGCGTTGTTGTTGTTGCTGCGTATTACGTTCTCTAGTATGCGCTGATTATTCATGTCTCCGACCCAGTTCCCTGGCTGACCCTCGCTCTCTGCCATTCGCACTTTTCAATGACACTCGTTTTCGGCAGCTGGCGTTTAAGTGTAGTTTTATTTTATTGCATATTTCTAGGAGCCGGCACATGACGGTTATGGCCATGGCTGTAATTTGTGTGTCAGCAGCAGCAGCAACAGCAGCAACAGCAACAGCAACAGCAGCAATAGCAACAACAATAGCGACAGCAGTCGAGCAGCAAATTATGTAACTACATTTGAACACAACAACTACACAAGGTCCAGATATGTATATACTCACGCATATAGACACATAAGTATGTGTACGTCTATATTATGGCCAACAATGATGGCTCTATTTTCTATATATGTGTGCTAGTGTGTGTGCGTATGTGTGTGTGTGTGTGTGTGTGTGTGTGTGTGGGTGTAATGCATGCACATTATATTACTTATGCGCTCCTTTGTTACTCAAACAAAACAGCAAAAAGCAAAAAAAACAAGTGGAGAAGGATTATCTTCGGCGTGCCGAAGATTAAATACTCTTTTCGAACCTTAAAGCAATTTTTACTATTTTTCCGTGACTGCTTATTTAATTCGCAGATATTAATGTCGCATACATATACCCCTACATATAAAATAAAATATATAAAATAATTCATGTAAACAGGGACGTTTCACTATCCGCAGCTCGTGGACGCGTCCCTTAGCATTCATAAGTGCTACCGAATTGAACAATATACAAGTTTCAGTTTTTCCAAAAAGTCAAAACTACATTACATATGTATACTACAATATACATACCAAATTTTGTGCCTGTTGCTCTTATACCTTTCAAGGCTGCTGTCGGAAATTGAATTGTCATAAAACTTAATCTGAACATACGAGAGCTTATATTCAGAATTTGAGATCCATATTTTTTTTCGCGTGTCATTGGTTTTGCCAATGAATTTAAATTTTCCTTTTGAATTATTCTATTAAAGCTACTTTATGTATGAAAAAAATTAGAAACAATTTGAAATTGAAAATAAATGAATTTGACTACAGCTATTATATATTTGAAAAGAAGAATAAGAAAAAATGAAAATAAATGACCAGTCGCCGCTGGTTTCGAACCCAGGACCTCTCGCTCACCAGTTCGCAACTTTACCCACTACGCACAAGCCGTTTTGATGATCGCTGACAAAATTGCTTGAAGAGCCGACTGTTACAAATTTCCTTCTTTTGTTTTCCTGCAACCTGCAACTCGCGTTTGTCAGCATTTGTTTTTTCGCGTGGCATTGTTTTTGTTCTAAGCTATTGGAAGCAAATTAATTTGATTACAGTTATATATTTGGAAGGAAGAAAAAGAAAAAGTATTAAATTAACAATCAGTCGCCGCCGAGGCTCGAACTTGAACTTGCGAAACATGCGTTCGTTAGCGCGGCTCTTTACGCCATACGCCACAAACCGTTTTGATGATCGGTGGCAAAATACCTTGAAGAGCAGACTATCAAAAGCTTTCTTGCGCTTGACTTTGTTTGCTCAGACTATCAAAAGCTTTCTTGCGCTTGACTTTGTTTGCTCATATGCACCTGTTTTTTCAAAATATTTAATGACGCATATCTTCGCTGTTTATGACTCAATCGATTTGCGATTTTACCCATCGATGAGTTATATGGATGTTCAAGTGTACAAGGAAATTTAAGGCAATTGCTTTGAAAACATCGGATTTATGGCCAAAACCGACTTTGAGGTGTATGGCAGCTATAAGATATAGTGGTCCGATCCGGCCGGCTCCGACCAATGTGCTGTCCCCTTGAATAATAAGTGTCTGTGCAAAGTTGCATCGCGATAGCTCAAAACTGAGGACTGTTTGCATACATACAGACAGACAGACAGACAGACAGACAGACAGACAGACAGACAGACAGACAGACAGACAGACAGACAGACAGACAGACAGACAGACAGACAGACAGACAGACAGACGGACATGGCTAGATCAATTTGTTTTGTTTTTATAAGCATATTGGCAGTAACTTTTGGGGGTCTCAGACGCTTCCTTCTATGCGTTACAAACTTCAGGACAAACTTAATATACTATTTTCTTCGAAAAGAGTATAAACACAAAAGCCAATATGAAAGAACCGTTTTCTGGAGTTTGCCGAAGATTAGATGCCCTGTTTTTGAAAATTGTTTTTGAGCTGATATATAATGAATAGTTCAAGTAATTGATCGTGTCTAAAAGTCTCACAAAAACAGTGAAAAGAGCGGCGGTAATGATACAAATATAATTAATTATAAACATATTGATTTTCTAACATAAAGTTTAAAACAGTTTATTATGCATACTAGCAGGTATTACCCGGCATTGCCTGGGTCAAGTATATTGAGATCAAGCCAAGAGGTCGAGATCGATAATCTGATCAGCTTTTACCAAGTTATGATTGTTTGAAATCTTGGGAAGCCATAAAATGTCATTAGATTTAATGCAGAATTAAGATAGAAGTCAATAATGGGCTGTAGATATATATAAAAGTTAAGCTAACATATAGTTCAAATGAACTCGAATCTTATATTCGCAATTCTAGTAACAATGCTCGACTTTAGAAGTCTCAATTTCATTTGACCAACAATTAAACTTTTCAAAAAAGTTAATGTCGAATTTTAAAGTTATTGATGCATGTGCCATCTTTTATGTGTAATAAAATATTAATGCTTGTGAAGCTTACATATGGTTCCGGAAAAAATGTGTTGAATCGCTCCAGGACGAAAATGTGTACACTCCACCATATATTTGGCAAGCTTTCTCCTTAAAAAATGTGGCAACAGCGGCTGTGTTAATATAAATATAGCCCGGTCCCAGGGCCACAGCCAACTTTCCGAAAAGCTTTAAATATGGCACATGGCACATGCATTAACAACTTTAAGCCGATATCTTATTAAGATATTTATGAAAATCATATATTTAGTTGTGAAGTTGCCAAAAGTTTATAATATTTTTAATTTACGCTTTGAAGCCATTGCTTGAAAACTTTTGGCCGTGTGAACAGAGGTCCTATTGAATCCTTTAACAATGGGCTGCGAATGGCGTGATGAAATCAGACTACCCAGAGTGGCAGAGTAAAAGAAAGACAAATGAAACAAGTGAAAAGAAAAACCAACTGTGAGCTCTGTGAAACCCGCATATGTTCGAGTAACACTGAACGGCCAGCGAGGGAGTGTGTGTGTGTGTGTGTGTGTGAGTGTGTGTGAGTGTGTGTGTGTTGGAATTGGCCTGTTGAAGTCGCAGCCACAACAGCTTGCATAAATTTGTGTATTGACAGACTATGGAATGGTATAACTGCTAAGTTTCATTCGCATTCACATTCGTATTCGCATTCGCATTCACATTCGCATTCGCATTCGTCATTCCGCTTGCCTGATGTCTTTGTCAAATGTGCGAGTAACTGTAGCTGTCGAGGGCGACTTCAAGCTCAATCGGCCTTCCTATGCAGGAATTCAGCGGCTAAAAACGAAATCCGAATCCCAGTCACCATCTTTTTGCCGCTACGGGGCAACGATTTGTCGTCATGTGGCATGTGAAATGGGCGTAAAAAATGGGGGGGGGGGGGGGTATGACACACGTACATATGTATGCTCAGAGGTAGCTGCGCTAACCCGAAAGGTGATAGAGCATCGACTTAAACTATTTTCGCCCAGCGACTTTAGGCGCATTAACTTGGCCAATTCACACATTTGGGCCGCTTCGATGAGTTTCTGTTTGTGTTTCGGTTTGCAATGGATATGCGGTTGTTTTTAGCACCGCAATGAAAGCTATAGCCAATTTGAGAAAACTATGAGTTAAAGCTCGCCATTTGGTTTACTTTAATATTCAATTGAACAGGCTGTGTGGAACAAGGTACTAAATAATTGAATATCTGATATGTAAAGTGGCATTAACTCCCCTTCACTGTCCTCCCAGTCTCATAAATTTATGAAAGCTACACAGTTCGACCACTGAGGAGAGGCGCAGAGCTGGGATAATTGCACATAAATGCATAAATTTTAGATGCACAATTAATGTACAGGCATAATCATAAACAAAATGCTCTTTTGCATGAAAATCGGTTTTAGTTTTGTGTTATGAAAGTGGAAAATGTACGAAAATTATTTGCTCTTGATTTAAAGCTGACCAATACACAGTGGGTAACAGTAAGCCAATATTCTTTTCCGATTGGCTTTTTCATTTATTTATTTTTGGCGTGATTTCGAGTCAATGGATATTTTACTTTATTTGTTTTGCATACTGGGGATTTTCGACGCTTCCTTCTATGTACTACACTTAAGCACAAAATGAATAAATTATTTTCTTTGTCAAGAGTCTAAAACCAACAACTAACAAACAGGTAAGAGTGCTCTAGTCGGGAGTGCCCGACTAGAATATACCCTGAACCCAGTCCTTACATCCATTCATACTTACCTATCAATGCACATCCATGCAAACGCACACACATACTGCAAGCAGTGCAAGCAGTTTAAGCAGACTAACTTCTTCGCAAGGCCCTACAACATGGAAAGCTAAATCTTAAAAAACCTCTGTGATTATTGGCCGATCTTTGTGAAACTTATAGGACATCAAATTGTCTATAAAATGGGCGATCACACCAAATTACAAGGTCATACCTTCAAAAATAAGTGTTTGTCTCTTTGGGGGGTTGGGGATACGGTATCAAAAGAGGTCAATATTTTTTAGATGTGTATACTATTTGAGACTATATTTACTATATATAACTTTTGAACGGGACGAGTTATCGATAAATGAATACAAACTTGATTCCAAATATGAATAGTCTCTGATATCCGCGTGTTCAAACAGCCACACAGACAGAAATGGCTATATCGACTCTGCTGTTGATACTGATCAAGAATATATATACTTTGTATAGTCGGAGATGCTTCCTTATCCCTGTTACAACTTTTGCACAATTTCATTATACCCTGTTTACACATTTCTAATGGGTTCAGAGTATAACAAGTGAGAACGTTGCAGTCGGGCGGAGCCGACTGCGTAATACTCTGATACCATTTTAAGAACAGCTGAAAGCAAGTGAACAGAAAATTTTTGGTCGATCTTAAGAGGGGTGACCAGAAGTCTATCTACCAATTTTGGTGACTCTAGCTCTAAAACTGTGGAAGATATAAGCTTTCGCGATTTTTGGGGGCGGGAAGGGGCGTGGCCCCAAAAATTTGGCCGATCTTTAGAGGGAGTGACAAGAAGTCTATTTTACAAATTTCTTGACTCTAGCTCTAAAACTGTGGAAGATATACATTTTCGCGATTTTTGGGGGCGGGAGGGGGCGTGGCCCCAAATTTTTTTACCGATATTTAGAGGGGCTGACCAGAATTCTATCTTCCAAGTTTAATGACTCTAGCTCTGAAACTGTGGAAGATATAAATTTCCGATTTTTGGGGGCGGGAGGGGCGGGGCCCCAAAATTTTTTGCCGATCTTTAGGGGGGCTGACAATAAGTCTATCCTCCAATTTTGGTGACTCAAGCTCTAAAACTGTGGAAGATATACATTTTCGCGATTTTAGGGGGCGGGAGGGGGCGGGGCCCCAAAATTTTTTGCCGATCTTTAGGGGGGCTGACAATAAGTCTATCCTCCAATTTTGGTGGCCCTAGCTCTTAAACTGTGCGAGATATAGGCTTCCGTGTTTCGTGGGGGCGGGGTGGCTGGGGGCGTTCCAGTGGGCGTGGCCGGAAAATCCAGGACGCAATCTTTTGGGCTGGTCAGCCCTAGTCTAAATTCCAAATTTGGGGACTCTAGCTTCAAAATTGCGGGAAATATACACGTGTTATCGAATTGTGCATTCATGTATATCGATTTTCGCGATTACGGGGGCGGGAGTGGGCGTGGTCGAAATTTTGTTTCTGTAATCTGTAGAGGACGTCACCAGTAATATATATTCCAAATATGGTGACTTTAGCTCTAAAACTGCGGGAGATATAAGCATTTCAAATTAATTTTGGAGGGGGGCTGGTGGGCGTAATAATGGGCGTGGCCGATTAACCTAGGATCCAATTTTTTCGGGAGGTCACCAGCAATATACCTACCAAATTTGATTACTCTAGCTTCAAAATTGTGGGAGTTATTCACGTTTAATCGATTTGTGATTTGAGGTGTATCGACATGTTATCGATTTGCCAGCCTCCCAGTGGGCGTGGCATAAATTTGGAATAAACTTGATCTGAAGCAGATAGCTATAATCATAACGCAAAAGATTTCAAGAGTCTATCTAATATCGTTTCGGAAATACGCGCGTTCATCCAGACAGACAGACGGACGGACGGACAGACGGACAGACGGACGGCCTGACGGACATTCGACAAAACCAATATACTATGAGTACCTTCGGTATCAGAGTATAAAAAGGTTGGATTTGTTTTATTAATGTAAATATTACCCCATTACATACTGTCATTTTTGAGTTTTATTAATTAAACTTCTACTATGAAAATGTGCAGGTAGGAAATTGATTATTTAGAGTCTGAGCTCAGGCCCAAGGCTATGTAACCGGAATAGCACATGCATAAAGTAGTATTTGCTCAGCTTCAAATTGCCCCTTTGCCGCCTCTGGGAGAACAATGCGGTTTAACGTTCAACAGCTCTATTACGAGTACTCGCATAGCGCATACGCCACGTTGTATCTACCGTGAAATGTAATACAAACGTTGACAGCTGGCGTGCCATTATGCTAAGGCCAGCTGAGAGACAAGTGGAATAGCATGCTAAGATGCTTCGCAAATATTGTGATTTCATTTGGGGTCTCTGTCTTTGGGTTCGCGGACGTGGCGTATGCGTAATTTTGTGCACAATTTAAAGAAGCAGCCCATAAAGTTAATGCAGGCGTACAAAAATTATTCAAACGGTATACGTATATTTAAACATATCAAGTATATATTTTCACATTTCACTTAATATGCTTAAGTACATAAAGTGAAATTAACGAAATTAAATCGATAGCGAATTGAATTCATTGAAATCATTTTCATTAGTTTTCAGGCCGTGAAATCCAAACAAAATGAAGCCTTCAATAACAGAGCGCAAGGTACACAAATCAAAAATAACAAAAGCCGAGTGGAAAAGTAGCACAGGTAAACCAAGCGTGAGTGCTCGACTTATAGATACCCTATGACTGCAGGCCTAATTTTCGTATGCAGTCATGTGCATATAGTACATCAATATTCATCTATACATACATCAACTTAGGAGCATATGAGTTGTCGCATTAGAGTTCTTGACTAGAAGATACTCTTTACACATGTGTATGACAGAAGACTTAATTGAAATGTGCTAACATGCAGCTATGTAGATGTATATCATATATGTATTTGCTGCTTGTCTCAAGCTTCACTGTACTATTTATATAATTTATCTGTAAGCCATAAATATATGCCAGCTTCTATCTTTGAGCTATGGCCTTGCTGTCACTATTTCTTTTGTGCGCAGGGTGTATAAATAAATAAAATTAAAAATAATATCAATAATACCAATTTATGTGCATATATGTATAACTATGTTTATTTTTCATAATATAAATGCCAGAAGCCTGTGAGGCGGATCGTCCCTCACCCGCCCACATATAAGATAATAATATAATATGTTAGTATATATTATGGTTATTATAAGAGTCCGACGCATGAAGCGCAACGGAAATAATAGTATAAGAGAAAGACGCATGAAGCGCACCTAGCTTTAAGATGACGAACAGGCTGACGTTTCACGCTCACGCACTGCCGTAAGCTCGCGACCCGATGCCCAAAGCCCAGCTTGCCGAAGAGAGCCACCGTGGTGGAGAAGAAAAGCTTAAGGGGTGAATTCAGATGGAAGGCGATTTGGCAGCCGAGTGAGGAGCGTATCGAGGAGAAAGAGTTGAGAGTTCACACGGAGTAGACGTGTAAAAATATAAAGTGAAGTGAAAAGGGATCGTTGAGGACGAGAAACAGAGACCCACGGTCAGTACCAATATCCGTATATTTAATTTATATAATCACCTTAGAATAAGTTTGTCGGCAGAGGGAAAAATAAAACTAAGTGATCTAACAGAACATATCACATGCCTTTTGTTTAACATATGTTTGTATGTGTCAGTCAAACGTATATTTAGTTGGTCGGTAGATTGTGTATGTGGCTCTAGCCCAGCATAAGTAGTCGATGTACGCGTGGTTCTAGCCCGGTACATAGTAATTGGTATGTTTGAGGCTCTAGCCCGGCATATCTAGAGAAAGTGCGTGTTTGAGGCTCTAGCCCGGCATATCTAGAGAAAGTGCGTGTTCGAGGCTCTAGCCCGACATATTCAGAGAGAGTGTGTGCTCGAGGCTCTAGCCCGGCAGCTAAATATAGGTATTATTATCACCCCGTCTCTCATTGCCCCAGCGATTTACAAATATTCTTGTAAACCGACCCTGGCCCGACTGAGATTTGTACCTCGGCCCAGGAACTACCTTACAAGTGGCGCCCGAGCAGGGACTCTGGGAGGCATAAACGGGGCGTGGCAAGTCGGTGACATAAAGCCCCACCAAAAACCATAGGTAATAATATCCTTTTTTTTGCATTAAATTGGTTGTGCGTTTTTTTACTGGGCGAGTACTTTCGTTACGCGGTGTAGTTTCGTTTTGGTTGCTCATATATAAAACGGCGCATGCAAAACGGCATGCATCGGTAAAGGGCTATTGAACGGCAGCGGCATAGGCAACGACCGAAAATTACGCGTCGTGACTGCGCTGCTATAGCGAACGAGAGCGACGAAACAAAAAGAGCGGACGCAAGAGATCCGTCGCGACTGCGCTGCTAAAGCGAGCGAGAGCGACGAAACGAAAAGAGCGTACGCAAGAGATCCGCCGCGGCTGCGCTGATAAAGGGAGCGAGAGCGACGAATGTAGAACGACTGCGCATACGGGGTATATGCGCGCGCAAGGGTCAATACAAAAAAAACAAGTGGAGAAGGATTATCTTCGGCGTGCCGAAGATTAAATACTCTTTTCGAACCTTTAAGCAATTTTCACTATCTTTCCGTGACTGCTTATTTAATTCGCAGATATTAATGTCGCATACATATACCCCTACATATAAAATAAAATATATAAAGGTATTCATGTAAACAGGGACGTTTCACTATCCGCAGCTCGTGGACGCGTCCCTTAGCATTCATAAGTGCTACCGAATTGAACAATAAACAAGTTTCAGTTTTTTCCAAAAAGTCAAAACTACATTACATATGTATACTACAATATACATACCAAATTTTGTGCTTGTTGCTCTTATACCTTTCAAGGCCGCTGTCGGAAATTGAATTGTCATAAAACTTAATCTGAACATACGAGAGCTTATATTCAGAATTTGAGATCCATATTTTTTTTCGCGTGGCATTGATTTTGCCAATGAATTTAAATTTTTCTTTTTAATTATTCTATTAAAGCTACTTTATGTATGAAAAAAAATTAGAAACAATTTAGGAAATTGAAAATAAATTAAATTGATTACAGCTATTATATATTTGAAAAGAAGAATAAGAAAAAATGAAAAATAAATGACCAGTCGGCCGGCCGCTGGTCTTGAACCCAGGACCTCTCGCTCACCAGTTCGCAACTCTACCCCTTACGCCACAAGCCGTTTTGATGATCGCTGACAAAATCCCTTGAAGAGCAGACCGTCAAAAGCTTTCTTGTTTTGCTGTTTTACTGCTTACACCAAGCAGTTTTAAGAATCGCTGACAAACTCGATTTATACTGAGCTTTTGTTTTTTCGCGTGGCATTGTTTTTGTTCTAAGCCATTGAAAGCAAATGAATTTGATTACAGTTATTATATATTTGAAAAGAAGAATAAGAAACAAGTAAGAGTGCTCTAGTCGGGAGTGCCCGACTACGAGATACCCTGAACCCAGTCCTTACAATCATTCATATTAATCTAAACACACACATGCTGCAGCAAGCAGTACAAGCAGTGCAAGCGGTCTAAGCAGTTAGCTTGCTTTTCGCTGAGCCCCACATAATGGAAAGTTAAATCTTAAATAACTTCTGTGTTTATCGTCCGATCTTATTGAAATTTTTGGGGCAAACAATTGTCAATAATATGTGTGACCAAACCAAATTGCAAGGTCGTACCTTCAAAAATGCGTTTTTTTAACTTTTGGGGGGTTTGGGGGTGGTATCCAAAAAGTGAAAAATTTGTTCATGTGTATGCTATTCGAGATTATACATGTCAAATTAGGGGCCTCTAGCTCTTATAACTTGTAAGTTATATCCAAAAACGCTGGTCTAAAATCGAAATTTATCGATAACTTTTGAACGGGACGAGCTATCGATAAATTTTAATAAACTTGATCTGTCCCGGGATTAGGAGAACTTATGTTCCAAATATGAAGTCTCTAGCTCTTGTAGTCTCTGATATCTGTGTGTTCATACAGACAGACAGACGGACAGACGGACAGACGGACAGACGGACAGACGGACAGACAGACGGACATGGCCAGATCGACTCGGCTATTGATACTGATCAATAATATATATACTTTATATGGTCGGAGATGCTTCCTTATGCCTGTTACATACATTTGCACAAAACCCATAATACCCTTTTTACCCATTTTTAATGGGTTCAGGGTATAAAAATGAAAATAAATGACCAGCCGCCGCTGGTCTTGAACCCAGGACCTCTCGCTCAACAGTTCGCAACTTTACCCACTACGCCACAAGCCGCTTTGATGATCGCTGACAAAATTGCTTGAAGAGCCGACTGTTACAAATTTCCTTGTTTTGTTTTCCTGCAACCTGCACAACTCGCGTTTGACAGCATTTGTTTTTTCGCGTGGCATTGTTTTTGTTCTAAGCCATTGGAAGCAAATTAATTTGATTACAGTTATATATTTGAAAGGAAGAAAAAGAAAAAAGTATTAAATTAACAATCAGTCGCCGCCGAGGCTCGAACTTGCGAAACCTGCGTTCGTTAGCGCGGCTCTTTACGCCTTACGCCACAAACCGTTTTGATGATCGATGACAAAATACCTTGAAGAGCAGACTAACAAAAGCTTCCTTGCGCTTGACTTTGTTTGCTCATATGCACCTGTTTTTTCAAAATATTTAATGACGCATATCTTCGCTGTTTATGACTCAATCGATTTGCGATTTCACCCATTGATGAGTTATAAGGATGTTCAAGTGTGAAAGGAAATTTAAGGCAATTGCTTTGAAAACATCGGATTTATGGCCAAAACCGACTTTGAGGTGTATGGCAGCTATAAGATATAGTGGTCCGATCCGGCCGGCTCCGACCAATGTGCTGTCCCCTTGAATAATAAGTAACTGTGCAAAGTTGCATCGCGATAGCTCAAAAACTGAGGGACTAGTTTGCATACATACAGACAGACAGACAGACAGACAGACAGACAGACAGACAGACAGACAGACAGACGGACATGGCTAGATCAATTTGTTTTGTTTTTATAAGCATATTGGCAGTAACTTTTGGGGGTCTCAGACGCTTCCTTCTATGCGTTACAAACTTCAGGACAAACTTAATATACTATTTTCTTCGAAAAGAGTATAATAATATCAATAATACCAATTTATGTGCATATATGTATAACTATGTTTATTTTTCATAATATAAATGCCAGAAGCCTGTCAACCGCTGCACATTGTCCTCTGCGCGTTGCACATTCAAAAAGTATTATTTAACATTGTGGCTATGTGTGTGCGAGTGCTAAATGTAAACGAAAATTGTCAATTGGCCTGCCATGCTAAAACAATAACGCGCTTAAATGGCAGAAAATTTCTAAATAAATAAATTACTTGCATTGGCACGAGCATTGCATAAATAAATAAGTAGACAGCACACTGGGGGTGGTTGGGGGGTGGGGGAGAGGGAGCTCTCGATCCCAGAAGGCTAAATAAAGCCGCATCCAAAGCCAAGCCAGAAGTGTTGGCTGCCAAATCGATTGGCGCCCATTGACGCCCTTTGACAAAGCGCCATTTGAGTGGCTCTTTTTTTCCAGTGCTGTAAAACTAATTTTGTGGACCATAAAGTTTTATGGCAAATATTACGGTATTTTTTGACACTGTGTCAAACGCACATGCACACACACACACACACAGAGCAATACTTACATACATACACATCAATATACAATACGCACACACATACATGCACGCACACACACACACACACACACACACACACACACACACACACACACACACATGCAGTTACGAAAATGCCTGTTAAAGCGAATTTTTTGTGTGCTGCCCCCTTTGGATCTTCATATCTGACTGACTGCATACTCGTCCTTTTTCCCTTCTTTTTAAAGAGCACGCGCGTGTGTGTGTGTGTGTGTACTTTAATAAAATAACATTAAACTGTGCTGACAAAACGAAGTGAAATGGAATGCAAGCCACACAAAACCGGACTGAATCAGACCGAACGAAATGAAATGAAATGAAATGAAACGAAAGGCAAAAATAATAATAACGTTCGGGAAATGAGAAAATTAATATTTTTTAAGCGCACATTGGCACGGCGCCAAAATCGGCTCATTAAATTTAATGCCGCGATTGGTAACGGCGAATTGAGCTTGCTCGAGCAGTACTCGATTTCACATTAATCCTTATATTGCAATATTCAATTATGTTACGATGACACTGATGGAGAGTCGCATCTGACAAGCCTTCTTAAACAGAAAGGAATCCGGTTGAATTCAGCATGATTTTACTATCAAACAAAATTGGTTTAAGTTGGCTTGCTGGTTGCCTTTGACCTCACATTTTACAATTGTAAGATCTTGACAATTGAGCCAATTACTCGGAATAGCCAAATCAATACCATCTATCTTTATACTCTTTTCGAAGAAAATAGTATATTAAGTTTGTGCTGAAGTTTGTAACGCATAGAAGGAAGCGTCGGAGACCCCAAAATTTACTGCCAGTATGCAAAGAATGACAAAAAAAATTGATCTAGCCATGTCCGTCTGTCCGTCTGTCTGTCTTTCTCTCTGTCTGTCTGTTGTGAGGCGGATCGTCCCTCACCCGCCCACATATAAGATAATAATATAATATGTTAGTATATATTATGGTTATTATAAGAGTCCGACGCATGAAGCGCAACGGAAATAATAGTATAAGAGAAAGACGCATGAAGCGCACCTAGCTTTAAGATGACGAACAGGCTGACGTTTCACGCTCACGCACTGCCGTAAGCTCGCGACCCGATGCCCAAAGCCCAGCTTGCCGAAGAGAGCCACCGTGGTGGAGAAGAAAAGCTTAAGGGGTGAATTCAGATGGAAGGCGATTTGGCAGCCGAGTGAGGAGCGTATCGAGGAGAAAGAGTTGAGAGTTCACACGGAGTAGACGTGTAAAAATATAAAGTGAAGTGAAAAGGGATCGTTGAGGACGAGAAACAGAGACCCACGGTCAGTACCAATATCCGTATATTTAATTTATATAATCACCTTAGAATAAGTTTGTCGGCAGAGGGAAAAATAAAACTAAGTGATCTAACAGAACATATCACATGCCTTTTGTTTAACATATGTTTGTATGTGTCAGTCAAACGTATATTTAGTTGGTCGGTAGATTGTGTATGTGGCTCTAGCCCAGCATAAGTAGTCGATGTACGCGTGGTTCTAGCCCGGTACATAGTAATTGGTATGTTTGAGGCTCTAGCCCGGCATATCTAGAGAAAGTGCGTGTTTGAGGCTCTAGCCCGGCATATCTAGAGAAAGTGCGTGTTCGAGGCTCTAGCCCGACATATTCAGAGAGAGTGTGTGCTCGAGGCTCTAGCCCGGCAGCTAAATATAGGTATTATTATCACCCCGTCTCTCATTGCCCCAGCGATTTACAAATATTCTTGTAAACCGACCCTGGCCCGACTGAGATTTGTACCTCGGCCCAGGAACTACCTTACAAGTGGCGCCCGAGCAGGGACTCTGGGAGGCATAAACGGGGCGTGGCAAGTCGGTGACATAAAGCCCCACCAAAAACCATAGGTAATAATATCCTTTTTTTTGCATTAAATTGGTTGTGCGTTTTTTTACTGGGCGAGTACTTTCGTTACGCGGTGTAGTTTCGTTTTGGTTGCTCATATATAAAACGGCGCATGCAAAACGGCATGCATCGGTAAAGGGCTATTGAACGGCAGCGGCATAGGCAACGACCGAAAATTACGCGTCGTGACTGCGCTGCTATAGCGAACGAGAGCGACGAAACAAAAAGAGCGGACGCAAGAGATCCGTCGCGACTGCGCTGCTAAAGCGAGCGAGAGCGACGAAACGAAAAGAGCGTACGCAAGAGATCCGCCGCGGCTGCGCTGATAAAGGGAGCGAGAGCGACGAATGTAGAACGACTGCGCATACGGGGTATATGCGCGCGCAAGGGTCAATACAAAAAAAACAAGTGGAGAAGGATTATCTTCGGCGTGCCGAAGATTAAATACTCTTTTCGAACCTTTAAGCAATTTTCACTATTTTTCCGAGACTGCTTATTTAATTCGCAGATATTAATGTCGCATGCATATACCCCTACATATAAAATAAAATATATAAAGGTGTTCATGTAAACAGGGACGTTTCACTATCCGCAGCTCGTAGACGCGTCCCTTAGCATTCATAAGTGCTACCGAATTGAACAATAAACAAGTTTCAGTTTTTCCAAAAAGTCAAAACTACATTACATATGTATACTACAATATACATACCAAATTTTGTGCCTGTTGCTCTTATACCTTTCAAGGCCGCTGTCGGAAATTGAATTGTCATAAAACTTAATCTGATCCATATTTTTTTTCGCGTGGCATTGGTTTTGCCAATGAATTTAAATTTTCTTTTGAATTATTCTATTAAAGCTACTTTATGTATGAAAAAAAATTAGAAACAATTTAGGAAATTGAAAATAAATGAATTTGACTACAGCTATTATATATTTGAAAAGAAGAATAAGAAAAAATGAAAATAAATGACCAGTCGCCGCTGGTCTTGAACCCAGGACCTCTCGCTCACCAGTTCGCAACTCTACCCCTTACGCCACAAGCCGTTTTGATGATCGCTGACAAAATCCCTTGAAGAGCAGACCGTCAAAAGCTTTCTTGTTTTGCTGTTTACTGCTTACACCAAGCAGTTTTAAGAATTGCTGACAAACTCGATTTATACTGAGCTTTTGTTTTTTCGCGTGGCATTGTTTTTGTTCTAAGCCATTGAAAGCAAATGAATTTGATTACAGTTATTATATATTTGAAAAGAAGAATAAGAAAAAATGAAAATAAATGACCAGCCGCCGCTGGTCTTGAACCAGGACCTCTCGCTCACCAGTTCGCAACTCTACCCCTTACGCCACAAGCCGTTTTGATGATCGCTGACAAAATTGCTTGAAGAGCCGACTGTTACAAATTTCCTTGTTTTGTTTTCCTGCAACCTGCAACTCGCGTTTGACAGCATTTGTTTTTTTTTCGCGTGGCATTGTTTTTGTTCTAAGCCATTGGAAGCAAATTAATTTGATTACAGTTATATATTTGAAAGGAAGAAAAAGAAAAAGTATTAAATTAACAATCAGTCGCCGCCGAGGCTCGAACTTGAACTTGCGAAACCTGCGTTCGTTAGCGCGGCTCTTTACGCCTTACGCCACAAACCGTTTGGATGATCGATGACAAAATACCTTGAAGAGCAGACTATCAAAAGCTTTCTTGCGCTTGACTTTGTTTGCTCATATGCACCTGTTTTTTCAAAATATTTAAGGACGCATATCTTCGCTGTTTATGACTCAATCGATTTGCGATTTTACCCATTGATGAGTTATAAGGATGTTCAAGTGTACAAGGAAATTTAAGGCAATTGCTTTGAAAACATCAGATTTATGGCCAAAACCGACTTTGAGGTGTATGGCAGCTATAAGATATAGTGGTCCGATCCGGCCGGCTCCGACCAATGTGCTGTCCCCTTGGATAATAAGTGTCTGTGCAAAGTTGCATCGCGATAGCTCAAAAACTGAGGGACTAGTTTGCATACATACAGACAGACAGACAGACAGACAGACAGACAGACAGACAGACAGACGGACATGGCTAGATCAATTTGTTTTGTTTTTCTAAGCATACTGGCAGTAACTTTTGGGGGTCTCAGACGCTTCCTTCTATGCGTTACAAACTTCAGGACAAACTTAATATACTATTTTCTTCGAAAAGAGTATAAATATAATATAAGTATAACAATATTTTTTTTATAATAGATGTTAATTAGTTTACCTAATTAAAATTTATTGGTTAAGGAATAATAAATAAAAATATGGATACAGACGGGTATAAAAATCCGGGAGTGGGCATACGATGGGTCCACTATCGCCGAAAAGAAGAATTGGAGGGAATTGCCACAGAGTTCGGTTTAGAAAAGGAGGGCAAGGTGGAAGAATTACGCCGACGTTTAGCCACTTTTATAAAAGAAGGCGAACATTGCACGAACGTATGGACGCGTCTGGCAGAGTTAGAGGCCCAGTTCGCTAAGATCCCAGATTCTATAGGAGTCGAGGGTTTGCCAGACACAGAACCTAGGGGGCGACACAAATCGGAAGGCGACTTAAGCGCTTTGCTTCACCGTCCTCGAATTGTCGCCGAGACCCCCAAGCACAGCTTAGAAGTCCCTCGCGTCCAGGTGGACAGGGGTCCTGGAGGGAAAAGTGGTGGCTCAGAGGAGAGGCCGTCAGGCTCTCGTCCCTTTGCCATTACGACATCCCCAGTACAGCAGTCCCACCAGGAAGCGAAGGGACGCATAATAGTGCCGGAACAGGTCCGGAAGTGGGGCATGCATTTCAACGGGCGAGAAGACCCGCTGTCGTTTTTGGAGGCGCTCGAGGAGCGTGCCATATCGTACGAAATATACCTAAATAGGTTACCGCGCGCCATGGACGAAGTCCTAACGGACAGGGCAGCTCGTTGGTTTGTGTCCAGTCGGCTAAGGGACGCGTCGTGGATGTCGTTCCGGGCTGAGTTCTTGGGATTCTTTTTGCCACCGCGGTACTTTGAAAACCTCTAGGATCAGATTCGCGCCCGCCGTCAGCAACACGGCGAAGATTTCAAAGATTTTTTGATTGAAATTAGGGCACTAATGCATCACGCCGGGTACGACGCGGCCCGAGAGCTAATTAGGATTTACGAGAATGTCGCGCCGGAATATAGACTATATATCCGTCGCAACGATTTCTCCAATCTGGCGCAGCTCACCCAAATGGCGGTTGAGTATGAGAGTCTGAAAAGGGAAAGTGCAGAGTACGCGCATGGTGTTCATGCAGCCCGAAACTTTTCGGCTCGAGGGCCGATTGAATTCGCGGTACAGAACAACCATAACAATGCCCGTTATCCTGTTCGGTCAGTCCCGCGGCCGGTATCCACGGTAGTGGGTGGGTGGAGAACGCCCAATCCCGCCGTGATTCGTGTCGAGGAGGCGACCCATAGGATGATGGGACAAGAAAGATCGCACCCATTCGATGCACGCCGGGTGTGCTTCAGGTGCGCAGGCGAAGGGCATTTCGCAAAGGAATGCGATAATCCTCGCCTAATCTTTTGTCGACAGTGCGGAGCGAAGGGTGTCCACACACAGGAGTGTTGCCAGAAGGACAATCCGGGAAACGCAGAAAGGCGTCACCTAGACCGGGATCGGGTGGACGCCAGCATACCCGTGCCCCGGAATTAAACGGCCCTTTGGGCGTCGAGGGCGGTAGGATCGTCGCCGCCGTAGTTATTGGAGAGACCAAGCTGGCAGCAACAATCGATACTGGCGCTACTCAGAGTTTCGTGAGCAAAGAATGCGCGCGAAGGATGGCAGATTGCGGGAAGACACAGGCGACCCAGAGTCGGGTACGTCTGGCAGATGGGTCAACGCTGAAAGTGGACGAAGTGTGGAGAGTAAAAGTGGGTTTGGGCGACAGCAAGATCAACATGGACTTGCTGGTTATGGCTACGATGTTGGACGAACTCATCCTGGGCATGGATTTTTTGTGTGCGATCGGCACCAAGATAAGGTGCGGACAGACAGAGTTGGTTTTGCGAACGGCAAAGGCCTCGGTCCCGAGAGGGGGGGCACAATCCGGCATGGGAAAGCCAACAGGAGTCAACGTGACGACGATTGGAAGTACGGGCAAAAGGGATCCAGCCACCCCGAGGAAGGACAGGAAGGATCGGAAAAGGTCAGACGTGGTTAAACAGGGACGATTAGGTTTGAACAATGAAGGTGTAGAGGGCGCTTTCGGGCTGGGTGCGACAAGTCTTGGGTTGGTGAATCAACCGGCTTGTACGACAGTCAAGTTGGCCGCCACGATCAATTCGGAGGCGGCGGTGAGGAGTTATTCCCACCCGAGCACCCCGAATAGATCGTCGGCCACACTTGTCACAGAGGAGTCGGTCGACCTACCCGTAGTCAGGGTGGCCGCCACGGTCAATTCGGAGGCGGCGGTGAGGAGTTATTCCCACCCGAGTACCCCGAATAGATCATTGGCCACACTTGTCACAGAGGAGTCGGTCGACCTATCCGTAGTCAAGGAAGCCCCGGAGTCGGATCCTATGGTGCAGGCGTTTCTGGAGGAAGAACTAGCGTTGTTTGACGGGCTCAAGGGTGTGTCCCATGTTGGAGAACATCGGATCATTATGAGAGATGATAAGCCGGTCAAACAACGATACTACCCCAAAAACCCTGCGATGCAAAAGATCATAGACGACCAGATTAAAGAGCTCATCGAGACGGGTGCTATCGAACCATCTCGTAGCCCACACAGTGCGCCTATCGTACTTGTTAAGAAGAAGACTGGCGAATGGCGTATGTGTATTGACTACAGACAACTTAATGCACATTCAGTGCCGGACGCATACCCGGTCCCACGGATTAACCATATTCTGGAACGGCTTAGGCACGCTCGATACATATCCACGTTGGATTTGAAACAAGGATATTGGCAAATCCCGATGGCCGCGGACAGTAAAGAGTATACGGCGTTCACGGTGCCTGGCCGAGGATTGTTTCAATGGCGAGTAATGCCGTTTGGTCTGCATTCTGCGAGCGCCACATTCCAGAGGACGTTGGATACCGTGGTAGGGCCGGAAATGGAGCCATATGCATTCGCATACCTCGACGACATCGTCATCATCGGGGCAACCAAAGAGCAGCATATGGCTAACCTAAGGGAGGTATTTCGGAGGCTCCGAGCGGCAAACTTAAAGTTGAACCGTGAGAAGTGTTCATTCTTTAAGAAAGAACTCGTGTATTTAGGCCACGTGGTGAGCGGTGAGGGAATAAAGACGGATCCTTCAAAAGTGGACGCGATTCGGAACCTGAAGTCGCCGTCGAACTTGAAGGAATTACGTCAGTGCCTGGGAATGGCATCATGGTATCGCCGTTTCGTGCCGAATTTTGCATCGATTATCCAACCTTTGACGACTCTGCTGAAGAAAGGGAAGAAATGGTCGTGGGGTGCAGAACAGCTGGCGGCCCTGGATCTGTTGAAGGACAGCCTGACAAGTGCCCCTGTTCTCGCGTGTCCCGACTTTTCAAAAAAATTCGTTCTTCAAACCGACGCGAGCGATCATGGCCTAGGCGCGATCTTGACCCAGAATATTGAAGGCCAGGAGAGGGTAATCGCATATGCCAGTCGCAAATTGCTGAACGCAGAGGTAAATTATTCAGCCACCGAAAAGGAATGTTTGGCAATAGTGTGGTCAATTCGGAAAATGAGATGTTACTTGGAAGGATACAGGTTCGACGTCATAACGGACCACATGGCTCTTAAGTGGTTGAACTCGATAGAGAGTCCTTCCGGCAGAATCGCGCGCTGGGCTCTGGAGTTACAGCAGTACCAGTTTGACGTGCATTACCGTCAAGGGAAGCTTAATGTGGTGGCCGACGCGTTGTCAAGGCAGCCCCTAGAGGCGTTTCAGCAGGCAGTGGAGGAGGAATCCCCCTGCCGATGGATAACCAAGATGACGGAGCGCATCGCCAAAAACCCCGAAAAGTTCACCGATTTCGTCAGGGAAAACGGGAACTTGTACCGTCACTTAGGATACCGCGCTGACGATGAGGACTACCTCCCCTGGAAATTGTGTGTCGGCACTGACCAAAGGAAAAGAGTCCTAAGAGAATGCCACGACGCGCCAACAGCAGGTCACCAAGGAGTACGGAAAACGATTTCGAGGGTGACACAACGGTACTATTGGCCGGGGATGTTTAGGGATGCGGCTCGATACGTGAAGTGTTGCGAAGTTTGCCAGAAGTTTAAGGTCGAGCAGTTCAAGCCAGCAGGCCGAATGTTCACCCGCCAGGTGGCAGAGCCATGGACCGTGTTATGTGCAGACTTCATTGGCCCACTACCACGTTCCAAACACGGGAACACAATGCTTCTGGTCTTCCACGACGCGTTTTCCAAGTGGGTGGAGCTGATCCCCCTAAGGAAGGCTACAGCCGCGCACTTACAAGTCGCATTCCGGGAACGGATATTGTGTCGGTTTGGAGTCCCACGTAAATTTGTATGCGACAATGGGGCACAGTTCACGAGCCGGACTTTCAAGTCATTTATGAAATCCCTCGGAGTGGAGGTACAATATACTGCGCCGTATTGTCCCCAGGAAAATCCCACAGAAAGGACAAACCGGACGGTGAAGACGATGATAGCACAATTTATAAGAAATCACCAAAGTTCTTGGGACGAATTGCTTCCAGAAATCTCATTGGCCGTAAATTCCAGCATTGCGGATTCCACCGGTTACTCTCCGGCGTTTCTCGTGCAAGGAAGGGAGCCCCGCCTTCCAGCTGCGCTATATGACGAGTTAACGCCAGGGTCGGCGAACACCCCCGAACAACCACAGGAGAAGGCGAAAAGGTTAAAGGAAATCTTTGATATCGCCCGCAGCAACATGCAACGCGCATCCCAAGACCAGGGTCGACATTATAACCTGCGTCGACGAGAGTGGAGACCATCCCTCAAGTCACTGGTGATGCTACGCCAACATCTGCTCTCCAAAGCTGCTGACGGATTCGCAGCGAAGCTGGCACCAAAATATGACGGCCCATATCGGGTGGTTAAATTCGTATCCCCTAACATCGTTCAGCTGGTTCGAGAAGGGGAACGAAAGAGGAAACGCGCGAATATCTCGCAGCTCAAACCGTACTACCGGTACGACGAGCCTACCGACGAACCGGAGGTGCTCGACCAAACGGGGTCGGAAAATGGCAGACATCATTACGATTAGCGACGAGGAAATTGAGGAACAGGCGTACAAAGAGGATGCTGACGACGACAACAACAGCAATCTGGAGGAGGACTCGGAAGAGGATCGAGGTCCCGATCCGCGTTATTCGAGAGATCCCCGCCAAGACCACGATGATACGGAATATAAAATCACGATGCACGGCAGGGATTACGTGACGGTCGTCTCACGGGAAGAAAGGGGGGGTGTGAGGCGGATCGTCCCTCACCCGCCCACATATAAGATAATAATATAATATGTTAGTATATATTATGGTTATTATAAGAGTCCGACGCATGAAGCGCAACGGAAATAATAGTATAAGAGAAAGACGCATGAAGCGCACCTAGCTTTAAGATGACGAACAGGCTGACGTTTCACGCTCACGCACTGCCGTAAGCTCGCGACCCGATGCCCAAAGCCCAGCTTGCCGAAGAGAGCCACCGTGGTGGAGAAGAAAAGCTTAAGGGGTGAATTCAGATGGAAGGCGATTTGGCAGCCGAGTGAGGAGCGTATCGAGGAGAAAGAGTTGAGAGTTCACACGGAGTAGACGTGTAAAAATATAAAGTGAAGTGAAAAGGGATCGTTGAGGACGAGAAACAGAGACCCACGGTCAGTACCAATATCCGTATATTTAATTTATATAATCACCTTAGAATAAGTTTGTCGGCAGAGGGAAAAATAAAACTAAGTGATCTAACAGAACATATCACATGCCTTTTGTTTAACATATGTTTGTATGTGTCAGTCAAACGTATATTTAGTTGGTCGGTAGATTGTGTATGTGGCTCTAGCCCAGCATAAGTAGTCGATGTACGCGTGGTTCTAGCCCGGTACATAGTAATTGGTATGTTTGAGGCTCTAGCCCGGCATATCTAGAGAAAGTGCGTGTTTGAGGCTCTAGCCCGGCATATCTAGAGAAAGTGCGTGTTCGAGGCTCTAGCCCGACATATTCAGAGAGAGTGTGTGCTCGAGGCTCTAGCCCGGCAGCTAAATATAGGTATTATTATCACCCCGTCTCTCATTGCCCCAGCGATTTACAAATATTCTTGTAAACCGACCCTGGCCCGACTGAGATTTGTACCTCGGCCCAGGAACTACCTTACACTGTATGTATGAAACTAGTCCCTCAGCTTTTGAGCTATCGTGATCAAACTTTGCACAGAGACTTATTATTTAAAGGGACAGGACATTGGTCGGAACCGGCCAGATCGGACCACTATATCTTATAGCTGTAATACAACTGGAGCTCGGTTTTGATCATAAATCCCATGTTTTCAAAGCCATCGCGATAAAACTTTGCACACACTTATTTTTCAAACATACATCACATTAATCGGAGCCGGGCGGATCGGACCACTATATCTTATAGCTGACATACAACTTGAAATACATTTAATATTTCACTAGAAAATTTCAATTCATATGATTTTAATTTTCACAGCTAATGAAAGTGCTGCAGTTGGCAGAGTGAAAATTGTCTAAAGGTTCGAAAAGAGTATAAAATCTTCGGCACGCGAAGATAATCCTTTCCCCCTTGTTTTGAATTGAATTTTGTGTGTGTGTAATTAACAACCTATAATCGTTATTATAATTTGTTATGTTTTGGTTGGTTCTTATATTCACATTGCTTTTTATTCTTAAAACAATAGTGTAAATGTTATCGGTTTCTTAGATCAAATTTCGGACCGTTGACTACTGTATATGTTATCTGAAATGTAGAAAATTTTATTCTTAACTTGTGGGGTTTTTTCTCTTTTTGTGTTGCTTATTTTCCATGGAATATTACTCGATTGTCTCTACCTGTCCCTTTCTAATGCAAGACATGATGAAAGATAACTGGACATTTTTGTCGGTTGCAATGGGCGACGGGCCACTGTTGCCAACTGACGCTTGCAGTATGTGGCTGCAACGCGACCGCGTTGCCAACGTCGGCACACAATCGCTCAATATCAGCTGCAGATGTAAAATGTTAGATAAAAACGGATGTTTTGAATTTTATCGTGTATTTTATTTAATTAATGCGTTTGGGGTTTTATGATTAGGGGGTTCTGTGTTTAAGTTTCTGCTTTGCTTAATTTGTGAGTGTACAGAGTAATATACTTATTACTTATGTATATATATGTATGTTTATATTAAATCCACAAAAAACGCACGCCCAAAACTTGGATCTCATCGAGCACTCGCATGGCATCTGGCTGCCTAGTTCTCGTCGTAGAGGGGCGTGGAATCGCCCAGATTCATGGAGTGCGGCGATGTGTTTGTGCGCGGCGTGCTGCGCACCGATGACTTGGAAGAGGTGTTGCCGGCAGCAGTGGCAGCTGTTGCTGCTGCAGCGGAATTGCTGCCGCGATTGGCGCTGCTCGTGTGATACTCATTGGTGGGTGTCGAGCCGGAGTTGGCATTGGAGCCGGTGTTTGTGTTGGCGCTGCTGGGCATGTTAATGGCCAGACTGTGTTGTGACTGTTGCTGCTGATGTTGTGGCTTGCGTCGCGCCCAGGAATCATTGGCCAGCTGCCAGTCGAGGTTCTCTTTGGCGCGTTGCTGCTGCTGCTGCTGCTGTTGCTGCTGCTGCTGTAGATGCTGTTGCTGCTGATGGTGCGGCTGCTGCGGCGGCGGCGGCTGATGATGATGCTGCTGCTGATGGTGCGCCGGCTGCTGCTGATGATGATGATGATGATGCTGCTGCTGCTGTTGCTGATTGTAGGCATTGCCCATGTCATAGTAACGTGGCGTGCCGCTGTTGCCGCCATAATGATGCCGCTGACTGCTGCTCGACTGCGAACTGGGGCTGGGCACATTGTGGTTTTATGATTAGGGGGTTCTGTGTTTAAGTTTCTGCTTTGCTTAATTTGTGAGTGTACAGAGTAATATACTTATTACTTATGTATATATATGTATGTTTATATTAAATCCACAAAAAACGCACGCCCAAAACTTGGATCTCATCGAGCACTCGCATGGCATCTGGCTGCCTAGTTCTCGTCGTAGAGGGGCGTGGAATCGCCCAGATTCATGGAGTGCGGCGATGTGTTTGTGCGCGGCGTGCTGCGCACCGATGACTTGGAAGAGGTGTTGCCGGCAGCAGTGGCAGCTGTTGCTGCTGCAGCGGAATTGCTGCCGCGATTGGCGCTGCTCGTGTGATACTCATTGGTGGGTGTCGAGCCGGAGTTGGCATTGGAGCCGGTGTTTGTGTTGGCGCTGCTGGGCATGTTAATGGCCAGACTGTGTTGTGACTGTTGCTGCTGATGTTGTGGCTTGCGTCGCGCCCAGGAATCATTGGCCAGCTGCCAGTCGAGGTTCTCTTTGGCGCGTTGCTGCTGCTGCTGCTGCTGTTGCTGCTGCTGCTGTAGATGCTGTTGCTGCTGATGGTGCGGCTGCTGCGGCGGCGGCGGCTGATGATGATGCTGCTGCTGATGGTACGCCGGCTGCTGCTGATGATGATGATGATGATGCTGCTGCTGCTGTTGCTGATTGTAGGCATTGCCCATGTCATAGTAACGTGGCGTGCCGCTGTTGCCGCCATAATGATGCCGCTGACTGCTGCTCGACTGCGAACTGGGGCTGGGCACATTGTGGCCGTAGCGCGGCGTCTGCGATGCATGCGGCGTGTAGGGCGTCATGAACGGCGTCTGGCCGCTGGGCGTATACGGTGTGTTGATGTGCGCCCCAAATGTGGGCGTGCGGCTGCTGCCATAATGCATGTTGCCCGAGGCGGCGACTGCTGCAGCTGCCGCTGCCATATTAATGCCAGCAATGACGCTGGAGGCGCTGCCATAGCCGCCCATGGAATGCGTAACGGAGTAGGCGCTGGAGCTGCGCATATCGCTGTTGCTGATGCCGCTGCGTGGTGTGCCGCCGGAAATGCTGCCGGAGCTGCTGCCGCCACCGACACCGCCACCGCCACCCGCACTTACTGCACTGAGTGCCGCCGAGATGGGCGGGCGCATCATGCCGTGCGAATTCGCTGGCGTATTGCTGGAGGGCGTGGCATTGGCATTGGACATCGCAACGGGTGGCTCCAGCCAGTGCTCCTTGAACCAGCGCAACAGGCTACAGATTGTGTCAAAGATCTGGCCACGAAACCGATAGCCCTCCGGCATCACTGTCACATACTCATGGCGCACCTTCGTCTTGGGCAGGTACGAGAGCAGAAACTTGCCGGGCATGCTCTTCGAGGCGCTGAAAAAGTAATGTATCTTCTTGGGATCGCGTGTCTTCTCGTCGCGCAGCAGTTGCTCCATGAAATCGCGCTCATTGACGTTAGCCGGCGCCGTGTTCTTTTTGTAGTACTTGTACTGCAGCAGTTCGCGGGCGGCCAACGCCATAGGATTGATGTGGCGGGCAATGATCTCGTCCAGATCCTCAAACTCTTCGGTGCCAATCCATAGGCTGCGACCCAGACTGTACTCATTCTCCTTGCCCTCTTCGCGCACATCAATGTGCTGGAAGATGTCGTCGGCCACCTTCCAAGTGGCCGTCAGATGATCTGCTGATTTGCTGCTGGGACGCAGCGCCACCTCGCCCTGATCCGCCTCAGCGAGCATGGCTATGACCTCCGCATACGACTTGTTGAAGAAACTAGGATGGGCGATGACGCGTCGGGCGTAGGTATTGCGCTTTAGTGCCTTCGCCTTGGCATCGCTCACCTTGCGATTGTCCAGCTCCTCGGTGACAAAGTCGTAGAAGGAGTCGCGTCGCGGCCGCCATTCGTTGTTCACGTCCTTGAGGTCCGCCGACTTGGAGCTGCAGTCGACGGAGAAGCGATCGATGTCGATCTTAATGATGCGCACATGGATCGTCTGGGTGATGCGTACACGTTCCTCTGGATTGCGCACCTGTTTGTCGGACAGATTCTTGATGTGTATGAAGCCGGGCAGCTGGTTCTCTAGACGCACTCGCACGCCGGATGCCTGGCCGGGACAATTGTTGTCATCGAAATGATTCCACACATCGGAGAGTTCCGGGAAATCATCCTTGTGACAGAAGGGACACTGCCAGCTGTCGGTATCCTCGATGCGCAGAGGATTCGCATTGTCCAGCTGGTCGTTTTGGGGCCGGCGATAGGTGAAGCCGGTGACCATGGCCGTAACACATTTGCCCACATAGAAGGAGTCGGGCGTCTCCTTGGTCAGCATGTCGAAGAGCTCCTCGGCACTGGGCTTGAGATACGCGGTGCGATAGTCCCTGTACAGGTTGCTCAACTCGTTGCGTATGTCATACAGTGTAATGCTCTTGCTGCCGAAACCCTGACGCTCGAGCTCCACAGCAAACGCATCTAGATCGAGATCCTTGAGACGCTCCGGTGACTCTAGAATCTCTTCGAGTGCACCGGCCGGATTTGTCTCCTCATCATCGTACTCCATCGCATCAATGGCCATTTTGCGCGCCCACTCATATGTCTCGGGGTGGACACGCGATCCGTCCAGCACCTCCACATACGCCTCGGTGCTGTCGCCCAGCGAACTCGTATCGATCTTAATGAAGCCGCTGCAATTGATGAATACCTTGGGCCCCAAATGGCAGACGGTGACCAGCTGTGTGCGATTCTCCAATCGCTGATTGCTCTGCTTGAGCAGCTTGACCAGCGCCTGGCCCTTCCTCGGACCCAGACCGCAAATATACTGCAGTAGGTTAATGGTGCGCGAATTCTGCACCATTAGATTAATGTCCAGGCCCACCTCGCTGGTGCGATTGATAAACTCGAGGCTGAGCTGCTCGAGCAACAGTTCGCGTGGAACACGCTCCTGCAGCGGATGATAGCGCAGGCAGAGTATCTCATCGTCGGCATCGCACAGTTGCGAATACTCTACGAGGGGATCCTGCATTTTGCGTGCCAGGGATGCGGCCTGCTTGAGTAGCGGCGGATACTCCTTGAAATCGATTTCGCCTTTCTTCGAGTTGGCATAGATTTTGGCCAGCTCGTTGTCAATGATTTCTACCTCGATGGGCGGAAATTGCTCCTTTGCCTCTAGCTCCTTGAGTATTTCCCGTATGTCTGCCTGTATCATTTGTGCATCGCGCGACTCGGCACCAATGACAACAATGTGTGGCTTTTTCTGTTTGATGAAGTCGCTCAGTTTGCGCAGATCCGCTAGCTTTTGGGCCTTCTCTTCGGCATTGTGCGAGCTCTTGCGCTTGAGTATGCTGGGCAGCCGCAGATAATCGGAGATGTCGCCCTCCGGACTGGCAATCGCACAGAAGGCGGCCACCGACTGATCCGGATCGTAGGCAAGTCCCAGCGCCCGTATGCCACGCAGCGTGCTCCACTCCTCGGAATTGTGATGCTGCGGCATCTCCGGCTTGTAGGGCGCAATTTTGAGCCATTTGTACAGCTTGGCAATGCAGGAGCGCAACACGAAATGTTGCGCCTCATCGTGCAATGTGGCGCGCAGTTCCTTGATCAGATCGGGTATGACCCACTTTTTGAGTGCCAACTCTACGCATTCCGCACGCAACGCATTCCACTCCAACACATTCTTGGCAAACTGATCCAGATGGTACAGTTGTGCTGCTTCGGTTACATAGTCTCCAGGCGGCCCATTCGCATTGGCATTGCCCTCGAATTCATCCAGGAACTGTATATCTAGCAGTTTCTCCTCCTCGGCCATCAGCAACTTGATGAACTGATCGCCAAAGAGATCGCCGACGGGCTTCTTGGCCACATACTTCATCGAATACACCGGTGAGTTCTCATCGATGAGCACCATGCCGTTTTTGGTTGGTCGTATATTAAGGCGCGCCCTATCAAAGTACACCTCGCGCATCGTCTTGCGGAGTAGCGGCTCCTGGGCCAGCTGGCGGGCAACAACATACTTGGCCGCATGCAGCACCTCATCGACGGTCATGAAGCGCGGCGACAAATACTGCTTGGCCATCTCCGTGGGACTGAGACTCTCCTGATTCACCTCGTTGCGCTGATAGTTGTCGCGCAGATTCTCGGCAAACTGTTCAGGCGTCAAGCCAAAGTGCTTGGCAAAGCCACAGATGCCCGCCTTGCGGAAGACCGCATATGGGCTGCTATTGGGCGCCTGTTTCAGCTGATCATCGATCTCCTCGACGTCGTCCAGCTCGATGACATCCGCCGTCTTCTCCGAGCCATTTGCCTCGGCTGCCTCATCGCCATCGCTGTTGGCCGCCGCTGCCTTTTGGCGGGCGCGTGCCTCGCGTCGCTCCTGCTGCTGTTTGCGTCGCAGTTCCGCTTGCATTTTGGGCAATTCATGCGAATAGTTGAGCAGGAAGTACATGTGCACATCCTTTAGCTCCTCCATGGACTGCACATCGTTCAGACGCTCAAAGTCGCTGTCCAGCATGAGACGCACATCGTCGGGCAGCGGTTTGTCAGGATCATCGCATAGCGTCTCCAGCTGAAATTGTCGCATCTTCTCAAAGAGCTGCTTGAGGCGCCTCTTGCGCTCGTTGAGCTGACACCAGCGCTCGTCGTAGTAGTACACCTTCCACAGATCATCGATGTTTAGCTCGGGCTTGACGTATTCCTTGCGATAGAATGCTATGAATGGCACTTCTAACTGCTGGTTGCGTATAAACTCGAGTGTCTGCTTGATTTTATTCACAGCGGTCGGCGGCTTGCGCATCTTCTCGCGATTGTCGGCCTTCTCCTGCTCGGATACGGTCTGTTTGCAGAAGGCGAAACGATATATCCAATTGGCCTCGTCATCCAGCTCGTGGGAGCCCTCGGGCACTGATGTTACCGGCACCTGGCGCAACTGCATCCGCTCGGGTATGTCCGTTTTGCGTATCTGATTGTCCAAATCGGTGAAGTGGCCACGCTTCAGTTCACTCGGTTCGTATAGGTCGAAGATCGTCTTTTTGGTGGCCTTCTTTTTCGGCGACTTCTTCTTTTTGGCCGCACGAAAATCATCGCCGCCCAGCAGATCCTCATCGTATTCATCGCCCTCGGATTCCTCCTCGTACTCATCCTCCTCGGGCTTGTAGAAATCATCATAGTCAAAGTCAACTCCAAAGATATCCTGGCCCTCCTGTAGCGAGCTGTGTAGGCAAATCAATTAGACAATCGAAACAGTTAATAGATGTATCATGGCACAAGTTAGCTTAATATACATGTATTGCAGCACCTTTCATTATGATATATTTCTTGATTTTAGTCGGAACACTTAGCAGTTAGTGCTACGTTCAATTATGTCAAAGTTTTAGTAGTATAGTAGTATATAGGGCTTTAACTGAAACAGGAGTCAAGGAACTACTACACTAAATGTTTACACAATCGATACAAATCAATTAGCAAAACTATGTTTATACTCTTTTCGAAGAAAATAGTATATTAAGTTTGTCCTGAAGTTTGTAACGCATAGAAGGAAGCGTCGGAGACCCCAAAAGTTACTGCCAGTATGCTTAGAATGACAATACAAATTGATCTAGCCATGTCCGTCTGTCTGTCTGTCTGTATGTATGCAAACTAGTCCCTCAGTTTTTGAGCTATCGCGATAAAACTTTGCACAGACACTTATTATTCCAGGGGACAGCACATTGGTCGGAGCCGGCCGGATCGGACCACTATATCTTATAGCTGTCATACAACTCGAAGTCGGTTTTGGCCATATATCCCATGTTTTTTAATCTATCGCGATGAAACTTTGCACAGATACTTATTATTCAAAGAGACATCACATTGGTTGGAGCCGCCCGGATCGGATCACTATATCTTATAGCTGCTATACAACTGGCAATGAATTAAGTATTCTTAGAACCAAAAAAATAAATGTTACGCGACAAATCGATTTTGTACAGCTTATGAAATTTCAGTGGTGCAGTTGGCAGAGTGAAAATTGCCTATAGGTTCGAAAAGAGTATAAAATCTTCGACACGCCGAAGATAATCCTTCCCCACTTGTTTTACACTGTGAATTTATCGCAATTTGGTTAATAATTATGGAGAAAGAGGAACCTCTTAGAAGTTTGACTGTATATCGTTTCAAAATAAAAGGACAATCGATTGAAAAGAGTAGAATGCAATAATTTGCATATATTTTTCATGTGTCTTCTGTATGAAAAGTTGTGTGTATAGTAATGAATAGAGAAGGAAATACTTACGCATCTGTAAATATGGGTCGACGCTTCTTTTTCTTCTCAGCTATGGGTCGACCATTGTCGTCCACTATAAAATCATCGGCATCGGATTCGCTATCCTCGTCATCAAAGGCATCGGCCTCCCGAATGCTGCGCTCGCTGCGTCTCTCGATGCTCTGCTGCAAGGGGATATTTGCGATAATGATAACAGTTGATTATATGCCTTGCAGGATCAGTGCTTACGTCATCGTTCTCATCGAAAAGCTGCTCGGCGATTTGTTCGCGTGCGAGTCCCTCGTCCACATGCTGCTCCTCGCCATCGCTCTCGTTGTCTTGAATGCGTCGCAGGCGCTTAAAACGTTTCTGAATTTAGCATAAAAATAAAACAAAGATTAGATAACGACTAGGAGCAGAGATGGCAGCAACTTACGCGTCGCTCAACCTTGACGCCCAAATTCTCCTCGATCAGATCGTAATCGTCGTCCTCGAGACGATCGTCCAGATCATCGTCTTCATGCTTTTTGCGCTTCTTGCTACTGCTGCCAGTATCCGAATCATTCTCACTGGCCTCATCAATGGGATTGTCATCAATCAGATCTTTGAGCTCCTCACGCAAACGCTCCTCATCATCTGTAAAGAGCATAAACAAGACAAATTCATTAGGAAACCAATTTGTATTTGATGAAAAATCAATATACTAAATTATCAAAAGTTCATTATTTAAAAGAAGAGTTGTCGAAGTTGAAATACCCTTGCAAACTTATAGCAGATTCGATATGAACCATTATGTGGCCGTAACACAGCTATAAGCCATATAATATAGCAAGCTGATGTGTATAAGATTTATGCAAAATACTTGCAGCTTATCTAAAAACGAAGTTGCTAAATTGGATAGTGTGTTTTACACCAGAAATAAACTTCAGCACATTTCATATAAGTGGTACGATTAGTGGATTAAGTTGAGTTTTTGGGTTACACTATGAGTTCTTAAAATCAAAAAGAAGATACTTTCTAACAACCGGGAGGACCTGGGCTTAACCGCCAAAACTTCCACTGGTTCGGACCCAGGCAACTCCGAATTTAAAACTATCAAAACCGTTTGCATACAAACAGACAGACATTTCGATATAGCCATGAGCCTGATGCTGATCAAAATAAATGCATGTACTACATGGCAAAAGATAAGTCTGCATCAATGCATAGCACATTAAGTGACCAAGTAGGCATACCCTCAGCAAGGGTATGAAAACATAGCACATAACCTCAAAGTTGTAAACAAAAAGTAGACACCTGCCAGGGCCAAACTCTGAGACATATACATATACAGCATCTACAGTTAATAGATATGTTTGCACCACGCGGGTGCAGCGGATGTCGCATTTTGCGGAGACTGTCTGGGAGGAGAAAGGGCAAAGATACCGCTCAACTAGCTGGCAAAATATGTACACACAATTTATGATAGTACAAGCGCTTGGGTTTTTTTTTGGCTGGATACGCACCTTCCTCTTCCTCGCTGCTGTCGGAAACGGCTTTTAACTTTTTAAGCTTTTTCCGATCGTGCAAACCCAATTCTTCCTCATCCTGCAAGAGAAAAAAAATGCAATATACATACATATACTATGAATGCGTATATATGCATATATATGTACACACACACGCGCCTACAATAGAACGCGTAGCATGCACATATATCGCATTTGGCGCGCGTTGCAGTTGCGAAAAAGTACATACCTCCGATTCGGCGGCTTCTGAGTCTAGAAATTCAGCCATTGTGATAAATTAAATAACTAAATTATATTCTAAAAACGAATTTAACTAAAATTAACGCACAATAAACGTTGCTTGTAGTGTCACAATAAAAAACCCAAAGACGAAGAAGCACAAACGTCAAAAATTGTGTGTGTAATCAGTGTTGTGAAATATGCGCAGGTCTACGAAAAAAAAGGGCAATGGTTGCACTCGAGTGTTATCGATATGACATCTGCGCAACAATTGCAAACGTTGAAGTGGGCCCATTTGATCCATCCCTAGGCTCATGTAGAGCATAACATTCTTATTTGCTCACAAATCAACATGTGCCTTCAAATACTGGCAACATTAGCCGCAGTGTTGGCAATGCTGTCAAGCGGGTAGCAAAAACGAACCATCACACGACTCGAGCTATAATAATAAATAAAAGCGGCTCGTGTGTGCGCACTTCATACTAAATAGTTTATAAACACAAATATATACGTATATTATTAGAATTAATTTTTTTATAACGCTTTAGTTAAACTCATACAAACAATTCGTTTTACTCGGGCAATTTAAGTGTGTTTGCAGTTTAGTTAGCTGTGAGGCGGCGCCACTGTGCTTCTCATTTTCGGCGGTTAGTTCTCGCTGTGTGCGTAGGTGTGTGTGTGTGTGTGTGTGTGCGCGCAACGCGTGGTGTATTCTTTTTTTGTGTGTTTGATGTGAATTCAAAATTAAAATTCACACACACCCATGTATATATAACATATATACATATAATTGACAACTGCACTTTCAAAAACAAATCTAAAATGAGAAAACACTAACAGAAAACTGCAAAGAACAAAAAAAAAGTAACAGAACCAGTCAAACCAAAAGCAACAAACACCATTAAAACAAAAAGTCAGAAGTCAAACCAAAAGAAGTAAAAAAAAACCAAATAAACCCCCAAAACCGAGCAAGCTGCGCTCTAAATAGTTATTCGTATTACCTTTCAACGCCGCTCTACAGACCAGTGTCGAAAAAAAATTAACTGCAAAAAAAGGGCAGGCAAGCGAAAAGAAAGAAAACGGAAAACGCAAGAGGACAACAACAAAACGGTTCGGCAACATGGACATAATCAATAAACTGAGCGATGCATTCTGGAGTACGCACATTTGGCTACCGCCAAATGTGACATGGGCGGATATAGCGCCCGGTTCGCGGCCCGATGTCGTTCATGCCAATTATCGGGATCTGATTTGGCCCATTCCATTGGCCGCTGTCGTTATGCTTGTGCGCTACACATTGGAGCGGTGAGTAAAAGAAAATACAGTTATCTAAATAAATATGTCATATGTATGTATGTATTTACACAAACGCCCTTTTTTTTAGTGTTTGCCGCAATTCATTAAACTTATGCGGCATTTAGGCATGCGTGTGTTTGTGTGTGCTGGTTTATTTTACTGTGTGTTCCCATTGACCGCATCGCGTCGCTTTCAAGCACTGGCATTGTGCACACACAGACACACCTACACATACTCATTGGCTTGTTAGTATGTGCATGCTGTGCAATGTACAGTAAGCTGACGCCGAAACAGACAGACATACATACATACATACGCATATACTTTTTGCTCTTTTAAGCCAAACATAACCTCACGTGAAAACGCCCAACATTGTATGTATGCTTGTGTGTGGCGGTGTGTGCGTGTTTGTTGTTGCCCTCCCTCTGCCACTTCCGCCGCCTTGCAACTTTATGTTTTCCTTCATCCACTTCTTCGATTTCAACAACAGCAACAACAGCAACAACCACAACAGCAGCAACACCGGCGTCGTCGCGTTCCATTGGAATCTCAATTTCCCACAAATATACAAATACGAGAGAGCAACGATCGACTCTCTCTCTCTCTCTCTCTCTCTCACTGTTTTACTCTTTCGCAGCGCACACATCACTTACTAATTGTTTAGTTAAAAAATGATTTTTTTTATACTTGTATGCACTAAACAAATACAAGCATAACAATAACAGCACAAATAGTGCATGTGCTAGTTTTTTTATGGACTGAACAGTGGTATGAAACTATTCGAAAAGCGAAAACTGCTACCAATATCAGATTGTTGTCTTCTAATGGAATTAAAATACATACATACATATATGAATGCATATGGCGTTTTCATGGTGTCGGATTTTTGTAAGTAAAAAACAGGCAAAATAAGATGGACTTTATTCTGACAACTGGCTTAACTTATAGCTCTTCAGTAGACCTTTTTCTTTGGCCTTTTTATTGTAAAATTATTTTAAATTTAATTTCGTACCTTATTTTGTTGTGTATAGAGTTGCCAGACATCACTTCAGTAAGGAGTTATGTGGACTGAGCCCCCCAAATGAAAAAAATGTGTTTTTTCGAAGTGTTTTTCGGTTGGAAGCATAGAAATAAAGATTTCCTACTTTTCAGTATATAGTACACATTTTTAGAAAGAAAAATAATATTCAGGCAGCTAATTTTGAAAACTGACCGCCTGTAATTCTTATCTACGGTATAAATACCTATACACACCAAAAATAGTAAAAATTTGGCATTTTAGCATGTTACAGAAAAGAAAATATAGATATTTTGTGGTAATTATACTCTTTTCGCAGAAAATAGTATATTAACTTTGTGCTGAAGTGTGTAATGCATAGAAGGAAGCGCCGGAGACCACCAAAAGTTACTGCCTGTATGCTTAGAATGACAAAACAAACTGATCTAGTCATGTCCGTCTGTCTGTATGTATGCAAACTAGTCCCTCAGTTTTTGAGCTATGACAATGAAACTTTGCACAGAGACTTTTTATTTAAAGGGACAGCACATTGGTCGGAACCAGCCGGATCGGACCATTATATCTTATAGCTGCCATACAACTGGAAGTTTGTTTTGGCCATATATCAGTCATTTTGAAAGTAAATGTGTATTCAAGCATATGCGTAAAATATAAGCTAGTGAATTCTATCGACAGACTCGAGAAGAGTATAAAAAACGAACGAGAAAACGAACTTTAAAGTTTGAACGATCATCGGAAGTCACCAGCTCTCGGAGTAATAGCTCTTAAAATACTTCAAATTGGCCGCTCAGAATATAATCAAGATGAGCTTAATAGTGAAATTAAGGAAAAAAACTAACCTTTTTACCTAGTAATTGAGTTGTTTTTCTAGACGCATTTATGTGTGTTCAAGAAATGTATAAATTCTTATTCGCGCACAAAACCAAAATACCAATCAAATGAATTGCTTGCGTGCTAATGAGTGGAAATTGAAGGTGTTGTCATTATTTTGATAGTGACATGCAAAAAAGCGATTGCAGTACTTACTCAAAGGTATCGTGGCCCGGGCGCCTTATTTGCAATCAATATGCCCTGCTTCTAAATATGACTCATAGCTATGCATACCCATAATAGGTATGTACTTTATAAGTGCTTGAACATTTAATCAGATTACAATTGAAATGTGAATTAATCATGAGTCAATTGAACTCTGCTGCAATCAATGCATAAATGCTTCGATCGATTTTCTGGCCAGATTTTTGATATGGGCTCTTCTCATGTTTTTGATTATTTCCAATTAAATGTTGATTAGATTTGCGTCAGCTGGCAGCTCATATTGAAGTAGTTTTTGATATATGTTTTTATAAAATATAAATATATATAAATACTTCAATATGCAGCATTTGACACAATGTGCAGTAAAGCTTTTACTGCCGCATTTGCCACACTGTGCAGTAAAGCATTTGCAGCTTTTTGGGGCAAATTAACCTTACGTTGTTTAGCAAATCACACACACACACATCAAACTTTAATGTCTCTCTGTGTGTGTGTGTGTGTGCGTTAGTTGCGTGCCGAGTCGCATGCATTTTGCATTTTGCATGTTGTAATTAACATAATAACAAATGTGCACGTGTATTTTCGCTAACGATATTTACACAAGCAAGCACACACACATATGTATATATATGCATACATATGATGTACATGTTTGTACATATGTGGGAAAATGGGGCAAGCTGCACCTGCAATTCGTTGCATGCCAAAGTTCCAATATTTATACTCTTTTCGAAGAAAATAGTATATTAAAATTGTGCTGAAGTTTGTAACGCATAGAAGGAAGCGTCGGAGACCCCCAAAAGTTACTGCCAGTATGCTTAGAATGACAAAACAAATCGATCTAGCCATGTCCGTCTGTCTGTCTATCTGTATGTATGCACACTAGTCCCTCAGTTTTTGAGCTATCGCGATAAAACTTTGCACAGACACTTATTATTCCAGGGGACAGCACATTGGTCGGAGCCGGCCGGATCGGACCACTATATCTTATAGCTGCCATACAACTCGAAGTCGGTTTTGGCCATATATCCCATGTTTTTGAATCTATCGCGATGAAACTTTGCACTGATACTTATTATTCAAAGAGACATCACATTGGTTGGAGCCGGCCGGATCGGATCACTATATCTTATAGCTCCTATACAACTGGCAATGAATTAAATATTCTTAGAACAAAAAAAAAATGTTACAGCTTATGAAATTTAAGTGGTGCAGTTGGCAGAGTGAATATTGCCTATAGGTTCGAAAAGAGTATAAAATCTTCGGCACGCCGAAGATAATCCTTCCCCACTTGTTTTATACTCTTTTCGAAGAAAATAGTATATTAAGTTTGTGCTAAAGTATGTAATGCATAGAAGGAAGCGTCGGAGACCCCCAAAAGTTACTGCCAGTATGCTTTGTATGACTAGCCATGTCCGTCTGTCTGTATGTATGCAAACTAGTCCCTCAGTTTTTAAGCTATCGCGATACAACTTTGCACAGACACTTATTATTCAATGGGACAGCACATTGGTCGGAACCAGCCGGATCGGATCACTATATCTTATAGCTGCCATACAACTCGAAGTCGGTTTTGGCCATATATCCCATGTTTTTAAAGCTTTCGCGATGAAACTTTGCACAATACTTATCAAAATGACAGCACATTGATTGGATCGGACCACTATATCTTTCAAAAGAAAAATTTAAATTCATATGATATCAATTCTTAGAACGAACAAAAATAAATAATATGCGATAAAACGAATTTTTGCAGCATATGAAAGTGGTGCAGTTGGCAGAGTGAAAATCGTCTAAAGGTTCGAAAAGAGCATGAAATCTTCGGCACGCCGAAGATAATCCTTTCCCACTTGTTTTTCTTTTTGGTTAACTACAGTTAATAAATGTAAAGCGGCCAACTCTTTGCGCTTGTAAATATTTTAAACGCTTTGATTGAACTATAACCGCATTAAACTTAAATGTTTGCCATGGCTGTTTGGTTTTTTGTGTCAGAGTTTCTGAAACGAGAATTGGCTTTCAGGGTCGCCAACAAATTTTGTGTGTGCGTCGAGTTTGGCTATTTCATTTGATTTGTTTTTTTGTTTTGTTACATTCTTTGTGGCATCGAGTGGCCGCAAGTAGCAGCGGCAAATGCCCCGCAGCCCCAAATTCCCTTGGTCTACACCATTTGAGCGTTTGCTGATAAGATTTGCGAGCAAGATTTACGTAAAAGTGAAATAAAATTTGATAATGCGCCCTATCACGATTACGTTGTGATACATACATATATATATGTATATATATATATATATATATATATGTGTGTGTGTGTGTGTGTATGTGTGACACACGCTTGAGTCAGTGGTGTGAACGCCTGTGACTCAGTGCCGTTCCATTCCCGGCAAGCTTTTCGAAAATTGCCATACACTGGAATGTTATGCGAAAGCAACAACAAATCCCATCAAAAGTAACACACACATACATATACATATGTACATTAGATTCGTAGGAGTATATTATGCATGCATAAGAATCTAAGTATGTATGTATGTATGTATGTATGTATATTTTTGCTGCGATTACGTATCAGGCGACGCTCACACAGCGCACGGCCAGCCAAGCGATATACAATTTAAAGTTCACAATTAAAATTGGCCCACACACACACACACACACACATATGCTACATCAAATATGCAAAGAAATAACTAAAGTAAAAAGAATTTAAGACAAATAATCAAGGAGGCTCGACAATTCAGTTTCGCTAGATATTTCTCGCAGTGTCTCTTCAGTTTGTAAGAACATACACTCATACGCATGCACACTTCCAGTTAAATTGCTTTTTGTTAGTGTTGTGTCGTTAATCTAAATCCAAACTAGTTTTTTTTTTTCTGTGCGGGTTTATTGCTGTTGCTATCGTCAACCGATTGCCCAAGCGAATGGCCAAAAAAGTGCACGTGCTTTACGCACACAGAGAAGGTCGTCAACATACGCACTTATACACGCAGACGCAAACACTTTTAAATGCAATATGTTAAATGGCCAGTTAGCACCATTGTTGTTGCTTTCTTTTCAAATCAGCTGCTTAACAGCAAGCCGTAACAGTTTGATGCTCAAAGCGAATTTCAATGATCTTGTTATCGCCGCTAAATGCTAAATGCTCAAATGACACTGTCCAAGGCTTATGCTAAAGAGCGTGAGTCATTGTATAAATACATATTGAAACGTATGTTTGCATATACAATATAGAAATACATATGTATGTATTCGTGTGTGTTTTTGTTATTGCAATCTTGTACAATCGTTTGCGTGTTGAATTATCATCAACAGGGGAATGTTCTTTTTGCTCTCTCTCTCTCTGTAATTTGGCATTGCTCACCCACACATGCAAAGGTTTTATGTGCATGTTACCGCTGATAACAGCGGCAATTTCTCGACCTGCTGCTTGCAGCTATCATTTTTTTGTTTTTTAAGCACTGTACAAACACACATATGCACGTGCATTTTGGGTGGCTTTGCGTTTGTCAATAAAATTTTTAAATAATTGCAGCAGTGTTTATCGTAAATGGCTAATCGAGTGGTCGGTCGCACATGCATTGCGACGAATGAATACATACATACAGATTTTTCATAACTGTTATTAGCTGCACGCACATCGATAGTCAAGGGGCCACCACTGTTATCGTCAGCGCTGCCAACTCAGCCTTTTTTTTCGGACAGGTCGGTCCTTTTTAAAATTGCTTCCGCCAGAAAAGTAACTTAACATCCCCTTTCTTGAAATCTCAAAATAGCCGAATTATCGAGACATGCAAAAGTCGAGACAAATTTATACTACAGAGTTCCGAATTTTCCTTTCAATATCAAGACATGAAAAGGCTACTAAGTCCCTAGCTATGCCGTTCTAAGATTGAAAACTCCCATAAAAAACTTTGTCAAAAATGATCGTATTTTGACCCGAGGTATTTTTGTTCATGGTTTGACCTCTACATCAATTTTGAAGTTTTTAAACAAATTTTGCTTTAAAAAGAAACAAGTCCGGATTTTGAAGATAAATAATGTGTCCGTATAACCGCAATGTCCAAATTAGTGGGTGACCAATATGTTGAGATTAGACTGTATTGCCAATTATAGAGCGTACGCCTATATGGCAAAGCTATTATAAACCCTGAAATTAATTTGTTTTATCTATCGCTTTAATTTGTACTTCAACAAAAAAAAGGTGAAGAACCAATGGGTGAAATATGATAAAATATTAACATTTTATAAAAGTACAATAAAGCTATTTTGCAGTATTATCAGCCAAGTTAACAAGAGCAATGTTCAATAATAATTGACACAAACGCAACGTAATGTCGAAAACATAAATTCTCGGCCATAAAATTATTATTTTTTCTATACATAAAATACACTGCCCGACAACCGATTAGCACACTCTCTAAGCTTTCAGTTTAAAGGCAAATATCTCCCTACTCTGAAAATGTTTCATGCTCATTCTTTTTTTCTCATATTCTTCATCATTTTCACTCATTCTAAGAATAACTGTAAGCTCTGGAAGTGTACCGTTAGTTTGCTATGCTTTTTTCTGTGAAGTGCGACAAAAATGCATGCATTTTTGTTGTGACAGCCGATTAGCACATTTTTGTTTTCGTGTCAATTTTTGTGTGTAAGCTGTCTTGTTTGGGTGTTTAAGTTTATTATTTATTTATTGGGATCAATTATCTATGAAAGAAAGTAATAATGGGAAAAGGAAAACCGTTGGATGAGTCTGAAAAAGGCAAAATAAAGGCTTACAGGGAGTGCGGCCACTCGATTCTTCAAATATCGAAAAATATTCAACGCAGCCGTAAAGTTATTACCTCATATTTAAACAATGAGGACACTTATGGAAAAAACATGAAAGGTCGGCCCTCATCAGTGATAACAGCAGCTGATAAGCGAATCATATTAAGGCACGCATCTAATTCTCACGACTCAGCCACCAAAATTAAAGAAAAAACTGGTGTTAAAGCGTGCGTTCGGACTGTGCAAAGAGTTATTTCGAATGCTAAGCATATTAAGCGACCAAAATTAAAAAAAAAACCACCTCTAAACCAACTTCGAAAGATGCAACGGCTCGATTTCTGTCGATCGAATATGACCTGGACCAAGGAGTGGGAGCTTGTAGTCTTTTCGGATGAGAAAAAGTTTAATTTGGAGGGTCCTGATGGCTATGCCTACTACTTTCATGATCTCAGAAAGGAAGAGCATACTTTAGATCGATTGCACAGCCGTGCGGGTGGTGTCATGGTGTGGGGAGCTATTACGTACTTTGGCACTATAGAGCTGCAGTTTCTAACCAGCCGTATGAATGCCATTGCGTACAAAGGTGTACTGAATACGGCTTTCCCTGCAATTAAGGATATTTTTGGACCCTTGAAATGGAAGTTCCAGCAGGACAACGCACCTATCCACACAGCCAGGATTGTAAAGACCTGGATTGAGGGTAAAAAAGTAGAATTGCTAACTTGGCCGCCATACTCGCCCGACCTAAACATTATAGAAAATGTTTGGGGATGGCTGGCACGGAAGGTGTACGAGTCCGGCAAGCAATATTCAACTGAAGCAGAACTCATTGAAGGAATAAAAAGGTCCTGGGAGGCTATATCACTCAATTATATAAAAAAATTATGTGACTCCTTACCCAAGCGGATGTACGAAGTCATACTTAATCGTGGAGGCTCAACACATTATTAATTTGTTTACAAATAAGATCTAAAATATTGAAATTAATTTTAAAAAATAATTTGAGTGAAGTTTGAACCCATTTTCTTTTGTTATTTTAGGTTTTCAAGTGACTGTGCTAATCAAGTGTCGCAAAAATAAAAGTGAATTTTGTATGTTAAGTTTGTTTAAAATAATTGGAAATGTTATTAATAAAGTTAATATCATATCTACTATTTATTTTCGTGTGAAATTTTATATTCTTTTAATGAAAAAAAAACTCATCCTAAAAGCTTTATTCGTTTTCCTGATATTGAGCTCCTAAGACGGGAGCATAGGGTGTGCTAATCGGTTGTCGGGCAGTGTATATGAACAAAACAATTTAAAATTTCTCCTGTCTCTATTCTTTAGTCCGTTTTATCCGGATGTTTTGGTCGATCAGTCTTCTTTTGGTATTCGATAGTTGGCCGTGGTGACTATCTTTTATTATACCCTGAACCCATTAAAAATGGGTAAAAAGGGTATTATGGTTTTGTGCAAAAGTATGTAACAGGCATAAGGAAGCATCTCCGACCATATAAAGTATATATATTCTTGATCAGTATCAACAGTCGAGTCGATTTAGCCATGTCCGTCTGTCTGTCTGTCCGTCCGTCCGTCCGTCCGTCTGTCTGTATGAACACGCGGATATCAGAGACTACAAGAGCTAGAGACTTCATATTTGGAATATAAGTTCTCGTAATGCCGGGACAGATCAAGTTTATTAAAATTTATCGATAACTCGTCCCGTTCAAAAGTTATCGATAAATTTCGATTTCAGACCAGCGTTTTTGGGCTATAACTTACAAGTTATAAGAGCTAGAGGCCCCTAATTTGGCATGTATAATCTCGAATAGCATACACATGTAACAAATTTTTCACTTTTTGGATACCACCCCCCAATCCCCCCAAAAATTCAAAAAACTCATTTTTGAAGGTATGACCTTGCAATTTGGTTTGGTCACACATTTTATAGCCAATGTTATGTCTTACAAATTTCAAAAAGATCGGACAATAAACACAGAAGTTATTTAAGATTTAACTTTCCATTGTGTGGGGCTCAGTGAAAAAGCAAGATAACTGCTTAAACCGTTTTCACAGCTTGCAGTAATGTGTGGTGTGTTTGTTTGTATACACACTATTAGGCAAGTATGAATGGATGTCAGAACTGGGTTCAGGGTATCTCCTAGTCGGGCAGTCCCGACTATAGCACTCTTACTTGTTTGTGGATTGATGTGTGTGCATTTGATTTACTCACTATAGCAGTAGCCGGGCTTCAGCCAGATCTTCTCCTCCTGTTGCTCTTCCGAGCGTTGTTTGACGATGATAAAAAGCGCATTCCCGCTATCCGGCCCCAGCTGGTCACGCAGATAACGTACAAAGTTGAGTTGGCGACCAATGCGTTTCGGCCGGGCCAGCGTCGAGTCCAGATTGTAGTAGTCACGCCTGATGCGCCGCAGCGCCAACCAGTGCCTGGAGCTTCTGTTCAAAATAAAACCATATATGGCGCCAAAGTTGAGGTAGCTGGGATCGATGCGCCTATCGAACCAATTGGCTTCGTATCTTATTTGCTGCACCGCATGCATGATCACGTTCACATCGTAGTTGCCACGGCCCAGCCGCGAGCGGTGCGGATTCAGCGAGCCACGCAGCGTCATCGTGTAGCAGTACTCGTCCAGCTGCTCCTTGGTGAACGTTCGGCGCTGGAACAAGTTGTTGAGCGCGTGCAGTGCGCACAATTGCGACACCTGCCGTTCGTGATAGATTCGCACCGGCATCGGAATTTTGTTGTTTTTTGCTATCGATATTTTATATGTAACTCTCGAAACAGACACGCAGTTGTGTGTTTGAATTTTTGGAAACAATTCAATTTACGAAATGCTACTTTGTTTCTTTTGTTTTTCATAATTTGTATTTGGGTTTTTGTATTATTATTGATTGATAGAGGTGGTGGGGTGAAAAAGCTGCAGCACGCGCTATTGGCTGCTGCCCATAAGTGGGCATTACAAATTCTAAAGTTGTCGCCATACATTTAATTATGTAGAAGCATATACACATACATGCACACATTTGTACATATAAATGCGTACTGATGCGGGCACAAGTGTTGAAATCTATTAGAATATAAAACTTGTGCCGGTCTGTCCTAAAATTCAATTAAATGCGGCATATTGAATATGCCACGTTTGACACCACTGATGGTCGTCTCTCAACTTTTCCACCGAGTCTCAAGTACAGACTTCTTTCTTTGTGTATTTCAATTTGGAAACACATTTCAATGTGCAAACTCTCACTTGAAGAATACCCATGTCGAATAAACTACTTCTGATAGTTTTTTCATATATGAATATACATATATTGTTTTCGATTATCAAAAGAACATTTTAAATATTTTCGGTTTCTAAAATGATCGATAATTATGAAACTAGCAACTAAAATTCAATTCTGCAAGGGTATATAATATTCGGCGTGCTGAAGATAGTTGATCTATCTTCTTTTTTTGAATGCTTGTGTTTTGAACTTGAACTTGGCTCAGCTGCGAGAGGTTAGCAGAGAAGTTGAACTCTGTGTAATGCCCCAAAGCAGAACAGAACAAATCAAATCGAGCTAATAATCATTGTTATAATTAAGATGAAGAGCGACCCATTGGCCCCTCTGCTTGACAAATGTAAATATGTACATAAGTACTCTGGGGCTATTCATTGGTTTCCCTAATTCTAATTTTGGGCATGTGCCATGGGATGAGGGAATGAGGAAAACAGGCGATGATGACAACTTTGAGAGAATCAACAGTCTGAAAAACAACTGATTTGAAATGCTAGACACAAACCGCAACGAATCTGGGGGCACTCAGACTTTTAAGGCCCGGCCATTTTCGATTTCATTAGCAAATTAACTTCCCGAAAAGCATCGCCTATACTCAAGCTATATATATATATATATATATATGAGCTGCGCCTATGATGTGACCACTTGCTTATGCAAGTCGTCGTTGTCCATTGTTGCCATGCTCCACACGTGCCAGACACCAAAGAGCCACCACAGACGACACTAGACAGGCTGGATGGACGATGGGGCCGGCCCATATTTAGTTTTTGCTATGGAATGCCAATGTGCTGCAAAACAAATTTCCGCAATGCTATTTTAGTTAAGGCCTAGTTGAAGTTCTGCTTGGCTTATTTTTGTTGTTGTTGTTTTTTTTACTGTCCTTTTTTGCAGTCAAGTTTTAGTTTCTTGCACTGTTGCCAAACTTCCCAAATGCAAATTTTAAATATTCTTCAGCTATTTTCCAGATATTTATACATCGGATTTTTCTGAACGAATAAATCAAGTATACGTGCATATAGCAAGGCAGCCTTTCGACTTGGAATTTAAATACAGTACTCGCTTGATAATAAGAACGTTTGCATGCCAGAATTGATTTTAATGTAAAACAAAACCTTACAAATTTGTAGGTATTTGCATTTTTAGAAATGTAAAAAAAAAACCTAATTGTAGAAAGGTGAATTTTAATTATCTTCGGCGTGCCGAAGATTATATACTCTTTTCGAACCTTTAGACAATTGTCACTCCGCCAACTGCAGCACTTTCATTAGCTGTAAAGATTTATATCATATGAAGAATAAATTTTCTATTGAAATATTAGATTTATTTCCAGTTGTATGGCAGCTATAAGATATAGTGGTCCGATCCGGCCGGCTCCGATTAATGTGATGTACGTTTGAATAATAAGTATCTGTGCAAAGTTTCATAGCGATAGCTTTGAAAACATGGTATATATGGCCAAAACCGACATCCAGTTGTATGACAGCTATAAGATATAGTGGTCCGATCCGGCCGGTTCCGACCAATGTGCTGTCCCGTTAAATAATAAGTCTCTATGCAAAGTTTGATCACGATAGCTCAAAAACTGAGGGACTAGTTTGTATACATAGAGACAGACAGACAGACGGTCGGCTAGATCAATTTGATTTGTCATTGTAAGCATACTGGCAGTAACGTTTGGGGGTCTGTGACGCTTCCTTCTATGCGTTACAAACTTCAGCATAAACTTAATATACTATTTTCTTCGAAAAGAGTATAAAAATACAATTTTAATCTAATATTCCAAGCTCAAGCATTGTAAGTTTGTTAAACAAAATGTATATAGAAAATAACTTTTAAGACCTTTAGCATATATTATTCGCGGCACTTTAACTTGTTTCATTGATAACACCCGACTTTATACTTCTAGCTGTTACGTTTATTACTTTTTGGTCTAATTTCTTGATTGCGAATCATGCATAACAATCAACTTGCATATCTATACTCTCCCAATAAATAGCTTTCCATATACTATATGCACCAAATAATATGTTTTTGTTGTTCTTGTTGTATTGCAGATTTTGGATATCACCAGTTGGCAAATCATTGGGCATACGAAGCTCTAGACCTAAGAAAGCGGCAAATGTTCCTATATTAGAGACGGCATATGCCAAATCATCGCATTTGGATCACAAGTGGGTGAGTAGACGATGAACACTCGAGACACTCGATACATTCCAGAAGTGATTCGAACTCGTGAATATTTTCAATTTCGAAGTTCTTTTTCTCCTCTCCATATCTAACTAAAAATTTCTTTATAAAAAATAAAGTTTGAAATTAAAATTTTAGATGCGTAGCGTAGAAGAAATAAATAAAATTATTATTATAGAGATTTGCAACACAAACCTATTGAAAATTTAATGTGAATTCCTGCTCTTTTTTTTATCAGAAAATGTTTGGTAGAAGCTAGCTACGGCAAAACAATTTTAAAACATTACAGAATATATATATAAAAACCCTTTATTGAATAAGAGTTTGTGTGTCATTATAATTGATCACTTACTTTTCAATTCCCATTGAATTTGCATGTACTATATTGAATCCAAATCCGTATTATAAATTCAAAATGTAGATTCATATATAGCGTATTCATTACGTTGCCAAAATTCCATATGAAAAGAAAAAGAATTTTATATTTATATAAAAGAAAATATATGCTAGCCTCTTTTCGAATCAAAGTTAAAGCATTAATATATGTTATGTACATTATCTGAGAGGAGAAAGAAAATCAACAATCCCGACCATTACCAATGTTAACAAGAATGTTATTCGAATTGAAATTGACTGAGTTTTGTCTTTTTAGCTGGCACCGCTGTCCAAACAGGCTGATATGAGCGAGCGCCAGATTGAGCGCTGGTGGCGTCTGCGTCGCGCCCAGGATAAGCCATCGACATTGGTGAAGTTCTGTGAGAATACATGGCGATGCATCTATTATCTGTATAGCTTCATATTCGGCGTGATTGTGCTGTGGGACAAGCCTTGGTTCTGGGACGTCAAGAGCTGCTGGTATGGCTATCCGCATCAGGTGAGTGTTTCTATATCAATAGTAATATGTGAATAATGAATAACTCTGTCTCCCTCACTCTGTTGCTAGTCGGTTAGCAATGATATTTGGTGGTATTATATGATATCGATGTCGTTCTACTGGTCGCTGACAGCCACCCAATTCTTTGATGTTAAGCGCAAGGATTTCTGGCAGATGTTCATCCATCACATGGTCACACTACTGCTCATGTCGCTCAGCTGGGTGTGCAATCTGCATCGCGTCGGCTCTCTGGTTCTGGTCGTGCACGACTGTGCCGACATCTTCCTCGAGGCGGCCAAACTGACCAAATATGCCAACTACCAGAAGGTTTGCGATGCAATCTTTGCCATCTTCACTGTTGTCTGGATTGTCACACGCCTGGGCTTCTATCCGCGCATCATCTATAGGTAAGCTATCCAAATTTATCCATCTCCATCTTTCAAGAGAGAGAGTACTTATCGATTTTTGTTCTTTAGCGCATCGGTGGAGGCACCTCAGATTCTGCCCATGTTCCCGGCATATTACATATTTAATTCGCTACTGTTGATGCTGCTGGTGCTGCACGTCATCTGGACCTATATGATTCTCAAGATTGTGGTCGACTCCTTGCAAAAGGGTCTGGTAAGTTTAGTACGTGTGCATCTGTTTCATCTAATGCTTGCATTCCATTCACAACATAACACTGCGTGAGTTATGATTGTGAGACACTTGAGTAGTACAGGCGATTTAGTGTCCGGTCAATGTCCGAATTATCGAAGTGGTCAAAAATCGAGTAAAATGTATGTTACAAAACTTCTCATTTGAACAAAACTCAATTAGATGGAAGTATTTAGAAATATTCAATGTTTTTTTGCTTTTTCTTTTTGTATACTATGTACATATGTATGTCTGTCAGACTAACCAGTTTTAAAATGTCTTCAGTGGGAAAATCCGGCTGCGCGCATTTATATAATTGATCAATACAAGATAAACCAGTATAGGGCTTCAGAGTGCTAAACTATAGCATTTTATCTAAATGTTGACCACAAGTGTTGTGACAATCAGTATCAGTATCTGAAAATATGCATAGTTTATTGCTTACAAGTGATTAGGAAACATGAACTAGGATCATATTGAAATAAAAAGAGATGAGAATACAAATATGAATCGTTTTCACCATCATACATCATGCACACATACATTTATCACACTTGCGATCTAACGCAGCACTTGGCACAATCACTAACCTATACTTGTGTGCTCCTGCAGATGTCCGGTGACATACGCTCCAGTGATAGTGAGGATCTCACAGATAGTTCGGGCAATGTGCGCGTGGCCAACGGATCTACGCGCTCCAAACCAAAATCGGGCAATGCGGCAGCCACAGGCGGCGGCGGCGGCGGCGTCACCCAGCGCAAAGGGGGCAACAACAGCAATGCGAACAACCACACGGCCAACGAGGCAACAACCACAACAACAACGACGGAGGCAGCAATGTAAACGGTTGCACAACGGATGGCTGGATGGGAGGTGGATTGTAGAATTGTAGGATTGTGGGATTGATGGATTAGCGCGCAGGAGCAGGAGCAGCAGCAGGCGCAAAACTAACAAGCCGAGAGACCAGTAAAACGAGGATTAACAACAGCAACAAAAGCAACAAAACACTAAACACAAAAAACCAAACCAGTTCAGAACATTTTTTTATGTTAACTATTATTTTTTTATATTTAAAGAAAAAGAAAAATTTTATTATTAAAATTTTTGTTTTTGATGAAAAAGAATTTGAATAAACGCGAGCGCAATTATAAATTCAAATTGTTTAACACAGTGTATTTACAAACGCGACAATTCTTATTTATAATGTTTTGTGTTAAACCAAAAAAAAAAAGAACAAAAACAACAAAAAATAAAAAACAAAGTTATTATTTTTTTATAATTTAGGCAAGGGCAAGCTAAGGTTATTTTAATTGCCATTGTGGAAGCAACAACACCAACAAGAACAACAGCAACACCAAACAATGCGGAGTAACAAAAGAGAAGATATAAAAACAAAATATAAAAACAAACAACAACTAAAACCAATTAAACTTTAAATTCGCTACGATTTCGCTTAGACAAAAAAATACCAGAAATTTAAAACAAATAATAATAAATACAAATACATTCAACTGCTATTGTAAATATTTTAACTGTACGTTTTCCCCAAATAAATAAATGTATGTATGCCAAGAAAAAATAACAATAAAATGCATCTTTTTGATTATATATATATATGTATATATGGATGTCGTAGATATAATATTGCCATTTTTAGCTACCCGATATTGGAAACAACATAAATTGTCCAGCAAACCATCAAGTAACAAACAAACCATTGCAAAAATTTTAAGATTTCTGTTTTTTCTTAGTTCTTTGAATTAGTAGAAGAACTTAGCCCCACTTTCTCATCTTCTAAGCTTAAAGTTGAGTTTATCGCCCGAATTAATTTTGTCAGGCAGTTAAACCAGCTGATAAACCTTATAAGGCACCTTTATTTCAGTCTTGCCCAACTACATTTTCTTTTCAATGTTAGCAAATTTATCATCATACTTAATAAACACGACATGCAACGTGAGAGAACAGGCCTTGTTATATACTTTTGATGATAAAATACTAGAACTAAATTTAGTTTCTAGAGGGCAAAACAATGATTAGAATGGCATTACTTGATCAAATCGGTGCAGCTATGGCAGTCTACATCAGGATTGAATAGGAAAAATGAGACTTGCATTAATTTGTATTGTTCGCAAATTAGAATCAGTTCTGGAATCAAATTGCTGCCGTTTCCTAATTGAAAACTTTTGTGTAGCCTACAAAAAACCCGAGATAGAAAGAGAAGTAAATAGAGAGAGATGGAGACATACTTTGCAGTGCCAATGCTTGGAAATAGAAAACCTCACTAAACCAGTGAAGTGTAAATAACTGATATCTCAGTCATGAGCTAAGAGCTGAATAAATATATATGTATATAGAATATGCTTTGGTATCCGTGCTTGTCTAAATTTCCCCAACTAATTGCCAAAATTGTGCCTAATGCCCAAATTATCACTGAGTGGCGAAGGAAGATTTTATGCTCTATTCGAGTTTGTGGATAGTTTTCACTAGCTTGTATTTTACGTTAATGCATATGCTATATAATCGTTCGCGATTAATTCGCAGATATGCCTTCAACATGCGTCTTTCAAAATATTTTCAATTAAAAAACATTTCAAATAAATTTCGGCGCGAGCGAGACTCTACCATTTACACCACCGAACTGTTTTGCAAGCCGTTGGCTAGCAAATCCAATTCCTAGTTGGTGGACAGCTATAAGATATAGTGGTTCGATCCGGCTGGTTTCGGCCAATGTGTTGTCCCTTTGAATAAAAGATCTCTTTGCAAAATTACGTCGCTATAGCTCAAAAGTATGGCTTACAAATGGAGTCAAAACGCCTGTGGAAAACACTAGCTTAACTGTATGAACATCGGAATCGAAAAGGATAGGAAAGGAAAGGAAAGCCGATTTCTAGTCGTCAAACACAGTTAATTTTTAACTCAATATTTAAATTGTTCGTCGTTGTTTTTTCCATAGGTTATTTGAAATTCGAATGGAATTGATCAGTCGCTGTTTAGCGCCACTGTCGTCGTTGTCGTTGCGCCGTTCCTACAGCCGCCGCCGGGAGCGCCTGCTGGCGACCTTTGACTTCGACAAGACAATCGTTGAGGGTGATTGCTACGATGCGGTTAGTCGACTGCTGGCGCCCGCGCAGCGCACCCAGCAGCTGGTGTCGCTGATCCCCGACCAGGGCTGGATAGCGTACATCAGACGTGTGCTTCAGCTGCTACAGCAGGAGCAGGGTCTGACTGCCGCACAAGTGAGCAAACAGGTGCGCCGGCTGCCTGCCGTGCCGGGCATGCTGCATCTGCTGCGACGCCTGGAGCAACAGACACAACTGGACATGTGCATCTTGAGCGATGCAAATAGCTATTTTATAGACGAATGGCTAGCGGCACATGGCTTGACCAGCATGTTTCCGGCGATCTACACAAATCCGGCGTGCCTGCAGCCGGACGGCGGACTGCTGGTGGCGCCCTACGAGCAGCAGACGCACTGCGACCAGTGTCCGGCGAACCTATGCAAAGGTGGCGTCATGCACAGACTAATGCACAGTCGCCTGGCGGTCTACAGTCGCATCATCTATGTGGGCGACAGCTGCAATGATCTGTGTGCCATGCGCTGCCTGCGATCGCAGGATGTCGCCTGCATACGGCGTGGACAGGAGCTGCACGAGAAGCTGCCGGCGCATCGGCATGAATTAGCGTGTTCGCTGCTCAGCTGGCGCGATGGACACGAATTGGAGCAGCTGCTGTTTGAGTGTCATTTATTTGCGTAGTGTGTGCGATCAGAAAAATGTTGGTGGTAAGGCAAAATTATTAATGCTGCTGTTTTATTCGACTTATAAATATGTTGTTTTCTTGTTTCCTTTTCTGTATGTATATGTATATATATATATATATATATATATCTATGTGTATATGTATATGTATAATATTTCACTTATTAAGGACTTATTGCGTAAAATTCAATGGAAAATTAGATTTTTACCAAGTGCAGCCTGCCAAACAACTGCTTCGTTTTAAGTATTACATAATTAGTTTATTTAATCGTTTAGTTTTCATAATTAACGCGAGCGTTGCCAGCTTTCTCGGCGCTTACGTTTTCTTCTCTTTTCTTTTCCTTCCAAATTGTTCTCCTTATTTTCGTTTTAACTACATAGTTCACACAGTATTTGTTGTTGTAACTTAAGTGTACTTGTTGCTTGTGCTTAACGGTTTTTTTTAAATATATATATATATGTATATATAAATATATATATATACATATGTATGTATATATATATTTATATATATATATATATGCAAGTGTGTGTGAACGTTAGTATAAATTACATGTATAATACAATTTTTAGCTTAATTAAATAGTAAATGTTGTGGTTGTTGTTTGTTGTTGTTGTTTGTCGTCGCTGTTTTGTCAACGCCTTGCCGTGTAACAAAAGAAACGAAACTGGCCCAAAACAGCTGATGCCCAACACAAAAAAGACACTACTTATACATACATATGTACATACATACATACATATGCATTTGCATTTTGCGCTTAACTAATTTACATGGCTAAACTTACTGATTACAAAATAGTATTAGAATTAAATATACAATAATTTGAATAATATTAAAGAAAAAAAAAACAGAATTCGGCCCAATTAGCGTAATTCATTTATTACATACATAATGTTATTTGATTTATTATAATTATTCGTATAGTACAATTTTTGTAGGCTAAAGACAATACATATGTACATACATAGAGACATACATGTTGCTTGACATTTATATATATTTCGATGAAACACAAACACAAAAGAAAAAACAGTATGGCCGCCACAGTGTAGGCGGATGTATGTATGCGTGTGTATGTGTGTGATGGATGAAGAAAAGAGAGACGATAAAAGTTAACAGTTACAAACATATACAAAGCACTTTCAACGGTAAATGAGTTATTTCAATTGGTTTTCAGTGTTCGTCAGACGACGAAAAATGGCGACCAATGCGCCAATGCACTAATAAAAAATTGCATAAAGTGCGCGCCAAAAAAGAACGCACACAATGTAAAAGAGAAATTTAACTAAAATGCAGCTAATGAACTCCACGTGTGAGTTTCTGTGTGTGTGTGTGTTTGTTTGTAAATATGTTTTTGTGTGTGTGTGTGTGTGTTAATGTGTGTGTGTATTGTGACTTAGGCGCTAATTTAAACAATTCAACTTAGGCATAAACATAGATTTCTTGATCATTTTTTGTTGTCATGTGTGTTATCATAATAAACATAATTTAGCAGAATCTTTTTTGTTGCATTCTTGCACACTTAAGTAGCCATAAATGGTTAAGCATTAAATTAAGTTATATTTTATGAATATATAAAAACAACATATGTAGTTTATAGTTATTAACATACGCCAAAGCGCGCATACATACATATACAATAGCTTTTCATTAATTTCTTCTTTTTTTTTATATTATTATTTTGCTTGTTAATACTATGCACGTGTGTGTGTGTGTGTTTTGTTTTGTTTTGTTTGTATTGGTGCTGTGATAGGAAGAGTGGGGCGGGAGCAGGGTTGGTTGGGGCGAGGGGGGGGAGGGATGTTGGGTGCCGCGACCCGCGCTTACTACAAGTCCGTTAAAGTGCGCTTGGCACAATAACGAATGACCCCCACTCAGGCAACAACCGGCGGCGGTGCTATGCCAATTGTTGCTGTTGTTGCCGAGTTGGAGTTGCTGTTGCTGCTACTGTTGTTGTTGCTGGCGACGGGCGTTGCAATCGCTGGTGTTGCTGTTGCGGCAACGGCTGCTGCCGCCGCTGCTGCTGTGGCATCCTCATTGCTGTTGCGATTAAAGCTGCTGCACTGCATCGTTGCAATGTCGTGACTTTTGCTTATAAGCATCCGTTTCCCAGTTGCAACATGCGGCATTGTTGCACCGCCCGCATTCGCCTCAGCGGCCAGCGGTGGCGCCATTAATGCGCCGCTGCTGCTGCTGCTACAGGTTTTTGGACTTAGCGCGGAGGCTGCTGCATCCGCTGCACTGCTACTGCCATTGGGCTGAGCGGGCGACTGCGCTAACTGGGCTGGTATGTGAGTTGAAGGCGACGACTGCGACTGCGACTGCAAGCAACTGTTGCTGCTGCTGCTACTGCTGCTGTTGCAACTATTGAGACTACCGCTGGGCGTCGTTGGCGGCGTACGCTTGGCGGGCTTGGCGCGCGCACAGGGCACACAGAGCATGGCGCAGTGTTCGCGCAGTTTGGTGATGTGATCGATGCGATACTCGTTCATCCATTTGACCTTTTTGTGCTTGACAGGCTTGACGCTCTTGTCGCTGCCATTGGGCGACAGCAGCAGCGTCTGCGGCAGACCCTCCGGACGTGTGGCGCCGCAGCGCATGCAAATTGAGCAACGTTCGCAGCTCCAGCGACCTAAAAATAAGTAGCATTCATTAGTATTTCTGTTACGTCTTGTGACCCGACCGTTTAATGCATTTCTTGTTTATATACTGAGTTTACTGAGCAGACAAACTTAACGCTGTGTCCACCAAATTCTTGAGAACGCATTTTGACGGAATTCCAAATTTAACGGATATACACTGATTCAAAAAATTTTAGTACCGTTTTCTCATGTTGCTCAATTTAGCATATTCTCATGTGGTTTTCTAGAATTTGATTTACTCATACCCACGAGATAGCAGCTAGTTAGTTTTTTTTTTTTTGACAGCGGCACTCTAAAACTTTTTGTTATTAGCATACTGTTTAAATTTTTGAATAGATTAAAAAAAAAGCAATTATGAAATTCTACCATGTCAAAATATATATGCTTGAATTGAAAAACAAAGCGAAAACTTGACCCCTTAGTATTCAATACTACTCACCTTCGGGCACTGTTTTGACGCCCAGGCAGTAAATGTGATAGCCGCGATCGCACTGCTCGCAGTAGAGCATTTTGCCGGGCTGCTGACTGCTGCGGCACTTGATGCAACATTTGCATTCCGCACACTGCCAATTGTAGTTGCGCACACGGCCGACCATTCGCTGTGGCATCTCAATGCAACTGGGATGCACTGTAAAACAAATATTTCCAATTACAAAATCATCCTCCTCAAAGAACGCAGTTCAATCGTATTACAATTTCAATTTCAATTTACATTTAGTTAATGCGACTGTTTAGACTTACCTCTGCGCCGGCAGCTATAGCAGCGTATATAGGCTTCGGGCATATTGTTCGCATTGCGATGCTGACTGCGCAGGCAAACGCCGCAATTGGACGACAGTCGGGCATCCTGTGCCCGCTTCTGTTCACCTTCGCTGCTGGTGTCGAGGGAGCTTCGGCTGCTGTTGCTGCTGCGACTACTGCGGCTGCTGGCGCTGCTACTGCAGCTGCTATCGCTTTCACCACCGTCGCTGTCCTGTAGAAGAAAGAACAAACAACATATTAGAGTGTGTGTTGGTGTGTTTTGAATAGAGTCGAACTTTCTAGTTCTATTCAGTATCAGTATCGTTCAATCTTTCATTTATATCATAATTAGTACTAAGTGCTAGTCTCATTCTCTTATGCATTTTTTTTTACAATAACTTAATGCTTTTAGAGGATTTCAACTGTAATTTTGTTGTGACTAAACGATCTGAGCCTCAAAGCGACTTCAATGAGTGTGAGCGCTTACAGATTCACTGCTGCTGGCGTCGCTGCTGCTGCTGGCGCTGGAGTAAGCAGCGATGCTGCAGCTTTTGCCCAACTCATTGTTGCGTCGCGCACGCTGACTGCGCCGGAGAGCTGCCGCTGCCGCCGTCGCTGTTTCGGACTTGATCTGCGGCTGCGCCTTGACAGCATCGAGTATCAGTTGCAGCTGCTCCTGTTCCTGTTCCTCCTTCTCCGTCTGTGGCTTCTCCAGTGCTGTGTTCACCGGATACGCTCTGCAAATGTACAATAGTTTTAGTCTCACAATCACAATCACAATCGCAAACTCAGCTTGCATACCTGAGCGCGGCGGGCGTTAGCTGGCGATAGTTGGACGTATATTGGCCTGGCACCAGGGCCAGCGGATAGGCATAATCGTCACGCTGATAGCCGCCATCGTAGACACGCGGCGCCAGCAGCTGCGGCGGCGCCAACATATTCTCGGCCAGCGCCGCCGATCGCACAGCGTTCGTGATGGAGCGATGCAGCAGCGTTGCAATGGGCGCTGCTCGCGCCACCGGCAGATTCATGGTGAACGTCTGCAGATCCAAGCAGGCCAAACGCTCCTCCTTGCGCCTGATACCGGAACAAGAAAACAAGAATAGTTATCTTTGGCTTGATTTGTGATAATGTGCAACTCTTAACAATTGGTCAATTCTAGGCCGATTCTTTCAATAGATACCTGACCCTTTGGAAAAAGCTCGATTATTTCGGCATTAATTCAATTTTGTTTTACTCAAGATAGAATACAAATTGTATAATTATAAAAACTCGAATTCAGCCGAATAAGCCGAATAAGCATTCTTGTGAATTATGAAAAAGAGCGTGAAAAAATGTACCAAGTGTTATCTTAAGTTGATCGAGATATTTCAAAAACAAATGTTGCCATATGATAAAGCTGTCCGATCCAGTTAATATTGGCACGTGAACTGCTTCACAAGGAGACAGACGCACATGGCTATATTGATACTGACCAAGATGTCTTTGAATCTGCCAAGCATTTATATATGTATATCATCCCAAATCCTCCACTTACGTCTTGTTGAAGTACACATTCCATTTGCTGGTGGAGAGCATCGCACGATCGCGCGCCTGCAGGCCACGCCCATTGCCGACGGTGAGTCCGAGCGCCTTCTGCTTGGCCTCGATGTCGCGCAGATGCTTCAGGCGTATGTACTCCTTGTACTCCTCGTACTTGTCATGGAAATCGGTATACATGATGTCCAATATGTCGGACGCCCAGACGGCTGTTATGCCCAGATCGCACATTTTCTCGCTGACAAGTCCCTTCTCCTGCAACCAGTTGCGTTCCTCCATGTCGACGGCGCGACGCGGCAGATCCGGATATTTGCGCTTAAAGCTTGTGATGCCCAAGTAGAGAGCCACCTGCTCTTGGATCATGAAGGTGTCGCGATTCTTGGACGGACAACAGCCCTTGGGCGGCGGCCAATCATATTCCGCTATGCTCGACGCCTTAAAGTCCGTGCTGCAAAAGCGAAAAGGTATATGAGTAAAATGTACAGATCGCACTTTGAGTTTTGAGATGGGCGCGGGTCGCATATTTCTATTTTTAAAACACGAATCGTCAATTGAGGAAATTTTAATTATTAAAGTTTTGTTGCTTGTACGACTTTTTTTTCCTAATGTTTAAATGTTGGTAGAATTTCTAAAAACAAAAATACTTTCTTTGATAAGCTAAGATTCGAAAATATTTTCCTTTATCATTTGAGCTTCTGAAATAGTTGATCATTTTTTTCGTGCTGTTTGAGCTGACAGCTGGTGATTCTGAATCTACAGTACGTTAAGAATTTATTGGTAAACTCTAAAGTAAATATTACAGAATTTTTTTGAGTTTTAATATCACTTTCATTCAATTAAATTTCTATTGCTTGATTCTCAAATTTAGTATATTGCAACTTTTTCGTGTCACGAAATAAAAAACGACACGCGCCTCGCTCTAATTGCGAATTTCAACTCACTCTTCGGCCACACAAATCTCCATTTTCTTCTTCTTTGGACGTTTGAGCGCCGAACCGATTATGGCATCCACAGATGATTGGCCCTGATTTGAGTCCATTAAACTGACGCTGCTCACCATCGAGGATTGCGACTCCTCGTTGTTAAGGAAGTCCGGTTGCCTATAAAGAGTGTGTAGCATATACGAGTTAGATTGTGTTTCACTGACTTTCTTTCGTAAAAAAAAACTCAAAACAAAACTCACTTTTGTGGCGTCAGCGGCGGTTCCATGCTGGTTACCGATTGATTGCTGTTATTCAGATCGGCGCTCATGCGTGTGTCCTCCTCAAATACCTGCGGTGACTGCAACAACAACAGAATACAATGAACAAACATTAACATACATCAATAATAGCATACATATACATACATATGTATATATTTTGGGTAATTGTAAATTTGTGCATTGATTTTGGGTAGCGGCAGTTATGGCAGCAACGCCGGCAGCGCCAGCGTCCAATTGGGCAGAGATAGAGAGAGACAGCAATAAAGAGAGAGTTCGCTGCTCGAACTGAAGAGAGCGCTGTGTGCACAGCATTGCCAGCATGCAAAATAAAAACTACGCGACTGTGGGGAAGCGCCAAAGAGCAAATTGCTGCGCTCTCTTCTGCCACATAGAGAGATAGAGAGAGCCGCGACGCAGCAGGTGTGGTGAAGTAGGCTTAGCGTGCCGCTGCCTAGCATTGCTTTGCTTTCCCACAGACGCACCAATAAGAGCATGAGCAAATAAAAGACAAAAAAACCAAAAAAAATAACAAAAATGTTCAGCTGATTAAAATCACAGGTGAGAAGAGAGGCGACAACAACGACAACAACAACGCGCGCTGCTGCTGCTGCTGCGGCCGTGCTGCTGACTGCGGTCGCGTGCTGTTGTTGTTGTGATTGTCGTTATTGTTGCAATTTCGTATGCGTTTTTGGTAGCAGTTGGCAATGAATGCAGCGCGCGCGCGCCTTTGATTTTAATTACGACACAACACTGTTTCACTAGCACGCTCGGCTGTGTGTGTGTGTGTGTGTGTGTATGTGCCTGTGTGTGGGTGTGTAGCTGCACACATGTGTGTTTGGTGTGTGTGTGTGAGCAACATTTACGTAATAAAACATAAACAAGTTGCAATTGTAAAGCAATGAAAAATGTAGAGTATTATTGCAAATAAAGAGCACAAGCAAATAACAATACACACGCACACGCACACACACACACACACATACACGCGCATACAGACACAGACAATGCGGCATCCTTTGAATGAATCATGCCGAAAAAGTTTTCGACACACTTTGCAGCACACACCGAATTGCAGATACTCTATAAGGTCAAACTAATGTGACTTTTTTTATTTCTTGTTTGTTGGAATTTTCCAAAAGTAATAAGTACTAAACATAAAGAGAAATGTTTAATAACAAGATTGTTTACAAATAAATAGTTAGTTAAGTCGCCTAATTTGGGAATAGTTCGAATTACATAGTCCAAATCCTTTATACACAAAAGATCAAAGTGAATTGGATTAATCAATAAGAACAATGTTTCTCTAAAGCTCGAATTTTCAATTTAAGATTCTGAAATTTATTATATTGCCTGTGAAATCAGCATAAAACTGTGTATCACAATTTGCAATAAACTAAATATACTAGCTAAAAAAAATATTTATGAAATAAACAAATAAAAACTAATAATTTTTTTTTTATAGACTTACAAAATAAATATAAATATACACACAAGAACAATTAAATAAAAAAAGTTGTGTTCATACAGACAGACGGACACAAGCAATATACTCTTTTATCGTCGGCATCAGAGTATGAATGATACCAATTAATAAGTTACATCAAATATAATTAAAGTCAGTATTGTTAACCACATACATACATATAATTTCAAATTATATAATAACGTAAGCCTAATATGTAAGCAATTTGTGTTTTACTCGAGCACAATATCTCGATTACGCACATGCAATATAGAAATGATATATGTACATATATATATATATGTGTATTTATAATTACCGGACTTACCGGACTGAAGAAGCCCTTGATGCGATCCGGATCGGGCTGATGCTTGAGTCCGCCAACGCAACGTGGCCGACTGAGGGCGATGGCTTTGGCAACGGCGCTGGCGCCGCGACTCATCCGCGGCACACGCGGCTGTGCAGGATTTGTGGGGTTGCGACTTGCGGAACCGGAACCGGCACCAGCACCGGCACCACCGCCGCCGCTGCTGCTGCGTGCTGAGCCACCTCGCGAGCCGCGACCACGTCCGCGTCCACGTGTCGGCGTTGTCTGTCCCGCTGCTGTTGCTGCAGTGCCGCCAAATGCGCCCAACATGTGATTGCCCTGTGACGATTCATCTGCAAAAGAGTTCGTTCGATTCAATTAGATAAATTGAGTTAGATCATTGTTAGCATTGATTGACTTACCGCCAGAGTTGTCCAGCGTGCTGTAGTTGTCCTCGTCGTGCGAATCATGCTGGCTGCCGCCACTGATACTGTTCGCATTGCTGTTGTTGTTGCTGCTGCTGTTGTTGTTGTTGTTATTGTTATTATTATTGTTGCGCAGCTGCTGTGTGGCCATTATCGATGAGAAATCATTGGGCTGAAAGATGACATCCATCAGCGGATCCGATGACGACAATATGCTAGTGGGCGGCAGCATGGAGCTGCTGCTGCCAATTGTGGCCGTTGTTGTTGCTGCTGCGGCCGCAATAGCTGCAGCGCTGCCATTGCTGGTAGATGAGGAGGATGAGCACATGGTCAGATCGATTTGTGCCGCCAGAGCGAAGGCCATGCTATTGTTATTGTTATTATTGCTATTGCTATTGCTATTGCTGTTCGCCTCTGCATCGTCAGCAGCAGCACCAAAGTGCGGCATCAACACAGCAGCAGCAGCAGCAGCGGCACCAGCAGCAGTTGCAGCATTAGCACTTGCTGCATCAGCTACTGCAGCTGCGTCGGCAGCCGCAGCCGCCGCCGCCGCAGCAGCAGCAGCAACAGCTGCTTTACTTTGACGCTTGCGCGTTGCCTTCGCTGGCGTTGCTGCAGCTGCTGCTGCTGCAGCTGTTTTTGGGGTTGCTACACTGCGTCGTGTCGCGCGCAGCGGTCGCTGTTCGTTGCGTCGCGGCGTTGTTGTTGTTGTTGCTGCGGCGGCGGCAGCGCTTGTTGCTGCTGTCGCTGCTGTTGTTGTTGCCGCCAGCGCAGCCATCAGCTGTGTCGCATCGGCATGCTGGATGTGCTGCAGCTCATCGGACTGGTGATTCAGCTCGTCCGACTCCGCACTAACCATATCGATGGCTAGACGCTTGCGCAGCAACTGCACCCGCCGTGACTTGACCGCACTGTCCACATTGGCAACGAGCAAGGCGGCTGCTGCTGCTGCTGCCGATGTTGGTGTCGCTGGCGTTGCTGTTGCTGCATCATTCGCATTACGCTTGGGTCGACCACGTCGCTTGCCTGTGCCGCTCACCAGCGGCAGCGGCGTTCCAGCAGCAACAGCTGCTGCATTTGCATCCAACGTTATTTGGTCGCAGGCGGCTGCCAAACGCTCCGCGGCCAGCAGCAATGTGCCATTGCTGAGAGCATGTTCTAAGTGTGGCTGTTGCAATTGGAGTTGCTGCTGTTGCAGTTGCAGTTGCTGCTGCTGCGGCTCTTCCAGCTCTGTGTTGAGTATGCGTTCATGTTTTTGTTTTCTGCTCCGATGCGTTGGCTGTTGTTGTGCAGTTGCTGTTGTTGGTGTTGTTGCTGCTGCTGCGCCGGCGGCAGCAGCGATTGTTGCTGTCGTGTCATTGCTGCAATTGTGCGTCTGCTGGTCGTTTTCATTGTTGTCCAGGCGCCGCTGTTTACTTGGCGGCAACTGTAACGCAATAAATGACAATTTCGATTTAGTGGCATTAGCTTTCAAATGTGTGAACCGGTTAACGGCAGGTTCAAAAAGTGGTTCAGTTCATAAACTAGGAACATAATGGAAACAATAACTTGCTGACAGCTGTTTTTTGTTGTTGTTATATAGCAACCACACATGGAAAATTAATTTGAAATTTACAAAAAATTCAAAATGTAAGCTATATTTATATAAACATGTTGCTTAAGCGCACTCCATTTATCAGTTTTACTAGTAAGAAGACAAGGTGTTATTCAAGGATTCGTGCTAGATAAATGTGATTATTTTGCTTTAGCTATACATCATTTTGTAACTGCAAATTAAGTTGTAGATGACAAAACAATATGTGAAGTATAAGAATTTGCAAGGATTACTTACGCCACTGGGAGATTCGGCGTCTGTTTGTTGATGTTGCTGATGATGATGGTGATGTTGTTGCTGCTGCTGTCGCTTCAAATGATTCTCATTGTTGTTGATCTGTTGCTGCTGTTGCAACTGTTGCTGCTGATTGTCTGGCTTGTGATTCATATTCATATTCATATTTAGATTGATGTGATTCACATGATTGCTGAGCGGTGGTGGTGTTCGTGTTGTTGTTGTTGTCGTTGCTGTTGTTGTTGTCTCCGACTCGTAGGCACTTTGCATATAGGACATCAGCTGTGGCTGTGAATGTGGATGTGGACTGCCCTCGGGCGTGTCCAGAATCTCAATGGAATCGATGATGGGCTCATCAGCGGCGGCGGCAACTGTTGCTGCTGCAGCGACTGTGGCAGCAACTGTTGTTGCTGCTGCCGCAGCGCCAGCGCCATTCGCCATGAGGCGTTCGGTTAGCTGCGGATATTTGGCGGCAGCTGTTGAATTGCTGTTGCTGCTGCTATTGTTGCTGCTGAAGCTTTTGGGCGGCGCCGTTAGCTGGCTGAGCAATATATTTGAGTTGGGCGAGGCGGGATTGCTGTTCCTATTGGCGACAGCAGCTGCTGCGGCTGCTGTTGCCGCCTGAATGCGCAAACATTCGAGCAATAAATTTTGCGATTGCGCTGCGGACAAATTGCGATTTGTTGTTGCTGCTGCTGTTGCCGCCGCTGTTGTTGTTGTTGTTGCTGCTGTTGCTGCTGCAGCATAGTTGTTGTTGGTTGTATGCGCTGGCGAAGAGCCCGGCGATGGCGATGAAGTCAAATCAACCATATCAACAATATTGTGCTGCTGCTGCTGCTGTTGTTGTTGTTGTTGCTGTTGTACAGCAATGCCATTGCTGCTGTTTGCTGGCGGCAGATTGTGAAACATTTTGGGATCATGCTCCTTGGACAGGGCATCATCAATGTCCATATCATCGGAATTGCGACGCACCTCATCCGCATCGCCATCAGTAACTGATGCTGCTGCTGCTGTCGCTGCTGCATCTGCAAAATCGGTGTCGCCACCATTGGTTAGCGTCAGCTTAGATGTTAGCACCTTCTCCTCGAGCACGGCGCGCACTTTGTGCTTGGGTGAGCATAGATTTTTGATGGTCAGCTTGAGCAGCGGTTGCTGCTGCTCGCTGCAATTGCTGGTTTTAATTGTTAGCTTGGGCACCAGTTGCTGTTGCTGCTGCTGCGGCTCCTGCGGCAGCTCATCGTCCAGCTCAATGGACTTGGTCTTGATGGTCAGCTTGGGTATGCTTTGGGCATTTTTAGCATCGTGCGTCATTATAACCGTATGCTGTGGCTGCTGCTGCAGTTGCTCCTGATTGCCGCTCGTTTTGATGGTTAACTTTGGTATTATTGGTTGTTGTTGCTGCTGCTGCTGCTGCTGGTCGGCGCTGCTAATGCAGCTGCTGCCCGCATGCGTCACTTTAATCATTAGCTTGGGCACCGTTGGCATCGCCGACACCTGCTCGCAGGAGCCGGACGTAGAGGAACTGCTGCTGGCGGAGCTGCTGGATGCCGAGGCTGGCGATAAGGTGCAGCTGATAAGCTGCGTCTCGCCGCCATTGCCATCAAGTTTGGTCGTCTTAATGGTTAGCTTGGGCAGCGTGTTTAACTTTAAGGGACTATTGCAATTGCTGATGTCGTTGCTGGCTGATGCTCCTGATCCGCCACCACCGCCAGCATCGGGCATCTTAATAATCAGCTTGGGCACCACGCTGCTAACACGCTCCTCGTTGGCGGCGCGTATCGTCAGCTTGGGCACAATGTGCGGCAGTTGTTGTTGTTGTTGTTCGTCATCGGCGCACGACGATGATGAGCAGGATGAGGATGATGCATCCGAATTGGCAGCAGCATCCTGTGACTTTAACGGTCTTATTGTCAACTTGGGCACCATAGCTGTTGCTGTTGCTGCTGCTAATGTTGATGCTGTGCCCGCTCCTGTTGTTGCTGCTGCTGCTGCCGCCATTGTCGTCGTCGTCGTTGTTGGCAGCTGTGTTGGCAATTGTATGCGCAACGGTTCGACGCGTCGCTCATCGTTGCTTGTTAGAGATTCGCTTGTGTTGCTGCCGTGCTTGGACAGCTTTATTATAAGCTTATGGCTGCTGCTGCCGTCACCGCCGCTGCTGGCACCGCTACTGCTACTGCTGTTGTTCTCCTCGCCATTCACATCTAGCGCTGTGGCGGCCATTGCTGCTGCTGCTGCAGTTGCTGCTGCTGCTGCAGTTGCTGCTGCTGCTGCTGTCGTGCTGCTGCTGCTGCTGTTGTTGCTGCTGGGGCTAATTGGCAGCTGCGCATCGTCGCGCAGTCTATGCTGCGGCGGCGATGCTGTGGTGCTGGTTATTTGACCCACTGGTTGCTGCTGCTGCTGCTGCCGCTGCTGTTGTTGTTGCTGCTGCTGCTGTTGATGGTGGTGGTGCTGCGTTGCTGCTGCTGTCGACACATTCAACTGGTGTTGTTGCTGCTGCTGCTGTTGTCGCTGTGCCGGCGACGATGTGGAGCTTACTATCTGCTGCTGCTCCTCTTCCTCCAGTTGTTGCTGCTGCTGCTGCTGCCGCTGATTGCTGCTGCTGCTAGTCGTCGTCGTCGTCGTTATGACTGCCTTGCAGTTCGAACCGATGCTGGAGTTTGAATTGGAGCTGGAACGCGGACTGACGCTGGCGCTGGAGCTGCTGCTGGTAGAACTGTTAGAGCAGAGTGGCGTTGCTGCCAGACTAACGGAGGACGATGTTGCTGCTACCTGTACCTGCTGCTGGCGTAAATCATTCATTGCTTTATTCCTTTATCCACAACCAAATTCAGTTGCTGCGGCTACTACCTGCAAATAATGCAAAGTGGAAAAAAAACCGATCAGTTGCGAATTTGACAAATGTCAATCTATCACCTATTGTTACACTATTTATATACATACTACTCCATGTAAGTATCAATAGTTATGACAATAGCAGAAAATACATTAATCACAGACTATCGATCAGTAATATCGATATATTAAAGTGTGCCTTGATTCATTTCCTTTTCCCAAAAAAAAAAAACTCTCATCTACAGATGTTCACTGTTGCTAGCGCACAAATCAGAATAAGCATTACAAACAAAAAAAAAAACTAATATTATATTAGCATTCCTTAATAAGTTTATAGCTAAGCCTCAGGTAACGAGCCCGACGAGGAACGTATATCAAAAATAAGCATTGTTGTTTATATCATCAATAATTATATTATTTTAAGATGTTTCAAAAAGTAATGTAGCAATAGGTATTAAAAATCAAAAATTATAAAACATTTCGAGGCAAATTTATGTTTGTAATTCGTTTCATATTCAAACAATCCGTATTCTTAAATTTTACATTATGTAAGACAAAGCTGTTTTTTTACGATTAATATCGCAACATTAAAAATTCTTTCAATATTATGCTGAATGAAAACAGCTGATCGGGAGTGTTTTAATAATGATACAAGACAGAATTAACAGAATGCTTCACAAAATGGGACATTTTATAAGAAAAATATTGGAATTTCCAAAAAGTAAAAGAAGCCGTAGCAATTATGGTCTTAACCCTATTTTTTCCATAATACGTCTCATATTTAAATGAAAAATGTATGTATAATATACAATAAAATGTTAGATGGCAAAAATATTGAATTGTTCGTGACATTTGTAAACGTAGTATGTAATTCACTGTTATCAACAGTCTAATTCATTATCATTTCAAAATAGGCTTCCGGCCACATATATTTAGCTCAAAATTATCGTTTTCTTTTGGGTATTATTGGCGAGACATAATTTCGCACTGCAAAATCAAATTGTTGGGATGCTGCTGCATGCGATATTTGCGCCACTCTGGCAAGTGATGCGCGATCAATTGAGTCTCTGTCGTGCGCTGGCATCCGGCGGACGCATTCCGGGCACTAGTCTGGTACTAATGCCGGCCGCAGTGGTCAAAAGTCGCTTCAGCCTGATTGAGCACCTGCTGATGGCGCTGGCAGGCACCTGGCTACTGTTCCGTGTCATCTGCTGCGAGCTAGCCGTCGAGGACAAGCAGTCTGCGCAGCGTAGACGAAGGAAGCGCCCTCCAGCGTCCAGCATTGCATCGGATGATACGGAACAACAGTTAGTCGAGCGGGAGCGGGAGCGCGAGATTGAGCGGCGGGTTAGGCATGTAGAGACGTACGGTGGCGAACGGGAGGAGCAAGAAGTGTTCTATTGGGAATCGCAGGGGCATCAGCCGATGCTGCGATTTACGCGCGATCAGCTGGATGCGTTGTTGCGCCTGGACCAGGACGACCTCAATGAGGATGAGAGCGATGACGATGAATCGGACAATTTCGCCAGCGAAATGGAAGATAGTGCAGCGTCCATTCAAGAATATTCGGATACCGGGTAACAGCGGGGGCAGAGAGTAGTTTCGAGTGTCTTTATACACATCTCTCATGTTACTTCTTCATTTTGCTGATGTTGAGTGCGGGCGGAGTTACAAATGCAAAGGGGAACACACACAAGTAAATACATGTATATACATACATACATACATATGCATATGCATGTACGTATGTAAGTGTATGGGGCGCTCGCTCGCTCGCTCGCTGGCTGCCAAAAAGGAGAACGAACTCAGCACACACACACACACACACACACACACACACACACAAACAGACGCACAGATACATACATATGCATATGCACGCATAAAACACGAAACGTATCAAAAAGAAATTGGATTTGACTACTGACAAGGATTTCAATAGGAATTTGAATAATCTACAAAATAATTTCAATTAAATGTGCGTATCAAAACAACTCGCTATTTCTTTCGCTCTAGCTTGCACCGTTATTTCAAAGTGCCACCCCATTAATATGTAGATGTATATACATACATATATATCCAACTTTAAGGTAATTATATACATACGCAATCTAATTCCATACTTATTAGTGTGTGCGTAAGTTTTGTTTTGTTTTCGTTTTCCCATAACAGTAACTAAAGCTTTACGCTCAGAGCTCACACATACAAGCAAGCCGGCAAAGTAGAAGCCACGCAATTTACCTATTGTTATGCTATTTATTATTTATAGGCAAAAAATGCATAGGCTAAACAAATGAATTTGTTTATGGAATTGGACTGAGAAAATGCCGCGTAAACAGTAAGGGTGTTAAAGCAACAACAACAACAACAACGTTTGCCGTCGGTTAACAATACGCTGCGTAAGCGTGGAAACATGCGCGGCACACAGCTGTCTCGTCGGCAGCGGCAGAAATTGAGAAAACCGCGCCACATTAGTACGCACTACTACTACAGCAGCAACAACAATCGACAGTGGCAGCGACGGCGACTGCGACGTGGTGTATGTGTTGGCAACACTGTCAAATTCACCAGGGGCCCGAGCTTCAAATTCACCACAGCGCACACACGCACACACACACACACACTAATACCAGCATGAAAGGCAATCGCCCGTGCCGCTGCATGGAAAAAATACATGTATGTATGTAGTTATATGCACAATGTACATACATAGACACATACATTGCATGCATGCATCTGCATCTGGCGACCCCCCCGCGCAGCTGGCGGCGATAGCGCCTGTGCAACAACAATATTAACAACGGCACAGGCAACAACAAATGAATGCGTTGCGCACCTATGGCAATGCAAAAAAAAAGAGCAAGCGAATAAAAGAAAGAAAAAGAGAAAAAAAAAACAGAAAAACGCTGCTACATAGCGAAAGACGCCGAAAACTGACCCAACAACAACAGCAGGCAGGCAGGCAATAAACTCACCATGCGGCAAAACGTCAGACAAAAGAAGATGGAGTAGAAGTTGAGCGCCTTCTCTTCGCATGCAATTCGCGTGTATAATGGTGTGCGCGTGTCTTTGTCGGTGCGTTAAGACATGAAACATGTTTTGTTTTTATTTGCACACTTTGTAAACATTTCGTTGCACTTTTTCCTATTCTTTATTTAATATACAAAAAAACATTGCCGTGCACATAAGACGGAGACTGTAGTCGGTACAAATTACCCGTACTTGTACTCGTCTCGCACACACACACAGACACATAAACATATACAGTACACACACATAGAACACACATACATTCACAAGCGCAGTGCTCGGTTGTCCCACTTTCCGTGTATTGGTTTCGTACACTTTTCCACGCACATTTTAACGATTGAACAGCAGCAGACGACGACGCATAAATTTGTAATAAAAAAATATCGTTAATTGTGCAATGTTTAGCTGGTCGAAACAGCGTTCACAAACTGATTCGGCGCGCACCTATCGTTTTAACAATTCATTATTAAATGTATGCCCTGCTCGCTGTCTGCCAGTGTTTTTTCTTTTTCGCTTGGAATATAACACTACCGTACTCGTCACGACAAAATGGAAATGAAAATGCAGGGTTGCTGAAATCATTTCGATACATCGATAGATCGCTGCTGCACATATATTATTTTACGATATGTGCTATATAATTCAAGATAACTGCCAATGTTCAACCAGATATATTAAAAAAACTTAATTACAGAATGCAGATATTTCGCCCGATACTAATGTTATTGTTTAAATTTCATTTTAGCTGTTGTTAAAATATGATTGCACAGTGAACGCTGGTAATTAAAGAAATTAGACTAGTTGGTATTATTCGCTGTAGGTATTATTCACTTAAGGCGAAATAATAATATATTAAATACATTGAAAATATTTAAAAATTAAATATTTAAGCTGCACAAAACCATGTTTCTCTCAATCGATAGCATACAAACGAGCTCAAATATCCAGAAAGTGCTATATGTAGCACGCGAATCAAATAGACATCGAAAATCGCCTTGCCTATCGATAATTCACAATAGTACGCCAAAAATCAAACGAAAAAAGCGCTTTAATGTGCCACTGGTGTTGCCATGCCAGAAGATTCCAAAAGCGGAACGGATGGCAACGCTTGTAAAGCTACTGTCAAAGTTGCACAAAGCTAACATCTCACAATACATACACACAAACAACTTGCTATTGCCCACCATCGAGTGGGTGGACGCCGTAAACGCATTGCCAGTCGGGCATTGTCCAGTGCAGCAGACGCACGCACCCGCAACAACAAGCATGTCGTCACCGTCATCCTCCGCTGCAGCCGTCACCCACGCTGGTGACCTTGGCCATCAGCAGCAGAAACCGCAACTGAAGCAGCAACAACAACAACAGCAGCGCCGTCGCTTGGCCGCTTTCGATTTTGATCACACAATTGTCTCACAGAATACGGACACCGTGGTGCGCGATCTGCTGCCCAACGAGCTGATCAACTGCAGTGCCCTCACTGAGCTAATGGAGAACGATTGCTGGACCCAGTATATGGCCGAGGTTTTCCGTTTGCTGCATGCGCAACAAGTACCCGAGTCGCGTATACGCGACGTCATTCGTTGCATACCCGAGGTGCCTGGATTTGTGCGACTCATCAAGCATCTGCATAAGAAGCTCAATTTTGATCTGATTATCATCAGTGATTCGAACAGTATTTTCATCGATGAGTGGCTGCGCGCCCACAATTTGGCCGATTGCTTCAGTGGCATTTTCACCAATCCCGCTGAGTTCGATCCGAACGGACAGCTACTGGTGCGTCCGCATCATCAGCAGACGGACTGCAAGCTAAGCGCCAGTAATTTGTGCAAGGGTCGTGTTTTGGAGCACTTTGTCATTGAGCAGGATCTACGCTACAATATACGCTACGATCATGTTTTCTATGTCGGCGATGGCAACAACGACATCTGCCCCGTTTTGAGGCAGCGCGCCTGCGATTTTGCCTGCGCTCGCCAGGGCTTCGCCATGGAGAAGCATCTGATCAAGAATCGCAACAAATTGAAGTTGCGTGCTAATTTGTTGATCTGGCGCAGCGGATTCGAGCTGCTCGAGCAAATGTGCGCCCTGCCCCAGTTGCAGGGGCCGCCCATTGGATCGCAGTCGATGAGCTTGGAGGCCAGTTGCAAGGTCGATGCCGGCAGGCGTGCATCCGCCATTGCCGGCCCTGCCGAGCGACAGGAGTAAATTGTTTTTTTGACCATCCCAAAGAGCGGCACATCGGCTTTTGAACATATATATATGTATATGTATATATATATATATATATATATATATATATATATATGCGGTTGTGTTGCGACGGATGGCATTTGGTTTTTTCTCTAACTACAGTGATCGCTGGCGAAATTCGAACGCTTCGGCTTCCAAGTGAATTCTAATTGGCTTGCATTTAATTCCAAGATCCTACGTTCTTTGTCTTTAAAAAATTATAAGGTATATACAATTTTAATTAAATATTAATGTACCTTATATTAAATCTGATGATTCTCATAATGCATTTACAGTTAAGAATATTAGATTCAAGGTTTCAAATGCATTGAGAATTACGTTTTTAAATTAGCAATTTTATTTAAAAACGTAATTTTTGATTTATGAACACTTCTCATTATACCCTGTACGCATAAAAATGAGTAAAAAAGCGGGTATCATGAAGTCGCGCAAACTAATTATACACACTCACATACAGTAGACGCTCGGAAATTAGAACCACTTGGTTTCAGGGCTGGTTCTAATTTCTGATCTTGTGTTTTGTTTTTCATACTTTTAAAGACTTAAATGGATTTCTATTCAAAAATACTAAAAATTGTTGTTTCTAATATTTGTAGAAACAGAAATATAAATAATAAAAAAAAAAACAATCGCAATCTAGAATTTTTGGACTTTCTAATTTCTGGAGATTAGAATTTCCAAATGCTCTAATTTTCGAGCGTCCACTGTACCACGAAATATACAATTCCGTAGGCTTTTTGGAAAATGCAATATTGAATATTGTTGACAAAACATTTGCATTTCAGCCTCATTGAAAAAATGAGTTTTCCCAATTTTCGGCAAAGTTCCAACTAGCGAGGGACCACTGTGGTGTGACAAAAAAAGAACTTGTCTTTTTGCAGGCTCACTTGTTAAGCCAAAAGAAAATTTTGAAAAACATAAGAAAACAAAAAAATCTTTGATGTGATCAATGTTCTCATATATTGTCTTTGCGTATATGGATGTACATTAATGTACTAATAAACACTGATGTAAGCGTTTGCACAAATGCACACACAACACACATACACACACACACACACTTGCAGTCATCCTATCTCAATATATTTGCCAATTAGTGGAGTTGTAAGGAATTTGATGTGTTGATATAAATATATATTTTGTGCCCGCAGCTGTTGCTAATTGTAAAATTTTATTAAATGTGTATTTGTAATGTTGTAATTAATATATTGTTTGTATATACATGTTTATGTATGTGTCCAAAATAAATGAATTTAGCCGTTGCAAACCACTCAGAACACACAGCTTCTCAACATTTCGGTCAAGGGTAAAAGGACAGTCGGGCCGCAATTTGAATATACAATTTGACTTTATTATAATCAATCAATTAATAATATATATATATTAGTTATTAGCGTATCTTACAATGTACTTAAACCACTTGTAAATTGAAAGCAAAACTTTTTGAACTTATTCGTTAGTTTTTGTGTTGTTTGTATTTTACTCTTTTTTTGTTCAGTTTTTCATTTTACTTTTTTTTTTGCAAAGGCTCTAATTAACTTCTCACTACGCTTCAGTTCATAAAACACTGTTTATATATCTATATATATATATGTATGTACATATATAGATCAGTAATGTGCATGAATGCAGTGCATTCGGTTTTAACAAGATTCGTACAACAATGAATAGTGCTAAACGCTAAATGATAACTAAACACAATCTTAAGGTGTGTGTGGGCAGTATAGCGATAGATGTGGGGCTAGCGGGTGCCGGGGCGCAAGTGCTCTAGGAACCCAATGGCGACATGCCAATCTGCCGCGGATCTGCGCCCGGCTGCTGTGCGGCGCCCGGTTCCAAGTTCTTAATGAGCATCTGCAGCCATTGCTTGGTAGACTTATCATCTTGTAGGCACTGTGTGAAGGTGCCGTCGCGCAGCTGATCCGGCAAACACTGACCCAGTGCCTTGCGGGCCCTGTATAGGAAACACAGAGAGAGAGAGAGAGGGTTATTGAGAGTTACATAAAAGATGCACAAAAGAAAGAAAAAAACTTACCGGGTATTGTCCGAGAGTCGTAGATAACAGCGTACGACATGCTTTAATAGTCGCGCACATGGATCCTTTGACAGCTGTATCACCATTTTGCCCTTGACAGCGTTACACAAAGTAGGAGAGGGAGAGAGAGAGAGAGAGAGAGAGAGATAGTTGAGTGTTAGAGTTGTACTTTCTCGTTTAATTCATTGAATTAGTTCAGCTGCATACTTCTCCCTGAACGAACTTATCTTTCATTTCAGTCCCTTCAAATCCTTCGCTATAAAGATTCTATGGTAAGACTTTTTTATACATTTTTTAGCTCTGACTCTTTTGGGTTTCTTTACATATTACCATATGTTGATGGTTAATCAACCGATCAAATATCAATGTCGCAAAAAAAAACAAAGGCGATACATATTCCTATATATATATATAGTCATTTACACTCAACATCAAGATTATACTTTGAGAGCTATTGTAACCAATATAAAGAGTGAGTTGACAACATATTTTACAAACCTTTAAATTTAAAATCCCACGAAAATTCATACAAATCCTAGGGTTTAGTATTCTACCAGGATCGTATAGATACATTAATTCGGCGTGAAGCAGGGTATTATTTCTAAAAATCCACGGATAAACTGCGAAGTTATAGCATTTTATAACCACATAACTAAAGTTGCATTTTCCGTTTTTCCCATATGAGGTAAATAAACACCACTCCTAACTGCGTGAGAAGTTGGAGATTGTCGTTGCGAAGGATGCTACCAAGAAAACCAAATTGCAGGTCTGATTATCACAAAAAAAAAAATAAAAATGGATCAATCCATAATAGTTATGTCAAAAGTGTTAGTAACCATGTTTTGCCATAATTATTTTATAAATCAGTTCATTTTCAAGGAAGTCATGGTCAAATATGTAAAGTAACCCATTAAAAACAGCTCTAAGAGTCAAATCATCAATATTTACAGAAAAAAACTCTTACCAAAGAAAATTTAGGAGTCATATAAGGGGTACATTTTCTTACAGTGTTATTGGAGTCATAAAAGACTGAACGCGAGAGTCAAATGAACGAAAATCAGGGAGTTAGTTCAATCGAACCTAGTCCGAACGATGCTGTACAACTCTCTTGAGTTTCTCAAAGAGAGAATCTTCTCAAGCGAGCTTTTACTCACCAGTGTGATGGCCACATGCGAGAATCTCTCGTACGTCTGACAGATATATGACAAACCCGATTCGTCCAACAGTATCTTCTGTATGATGAAGGTGGCGACCGTTTTGCTCAGCTCGGAGCCGCTGTCCATGATGGTCAGGCAGAGCGGCACAATTTCGGTAGTCAGCAGAAACGTGATCACCTCCTGCTCGTCCGTTTTTACCAGGGCACCAATAACACCCAGGCTGGTCAAGCGCAAATACTCAAAGGGTCGCGTCTTCGAGATGGTCGACAGAAACGGATACAGATAGAGCGGTATTTGTGCCTGCAGAAATGCCGTTCGCGTCTCCGGGTGCGAAGCGACGCACTGCAGCAAGGCCAACGCGTTGCACACACGATTCGATTGGTGGGCCGTCAATGTGGGCGGCGTTATCGAGGGGTAAATGTTAACGATCTCCTGGAGGAGGGCGCAGGTTGTGCCAAAGCTGTTCCACAGCATCGGTGCCAGATCGGTTTCTCGCTTTTTGCTCAGCTCTAGCAGAGCCGTCTCTCGCGTATCCGGATGCGCCAGCTCGTTGATCCATTGGTAAACCTAAAAGATACACATATATATATATATAATGTGCATTTATGTATATACATAACAGCTTGGGCAGCTGCTTACCTTTTCCTGCTCAGTAGGCTGTTGTTGCTGGGGATTCATGCAGGGACTCGGCTGTGCACTCATCGTTTGCGGCAAACCCGAACTGCAAAACTTATTTACGAGCTTTTTGCCAAGTGCCGTTAAAGTTTAGCTGCTTTAAGTTTTTTTTTTGTTGGCAACTTTTTTTGAGCGCGCCGCTTTTTACACTAATATGCTCAACTTACATTTGCACGAAATTAGGCTAGTAGTAAATAATGCACTGCAATTGCTTATATTGCTTATATGCTTATATGCTTATATTTTTATACGTTTTCTATATCTAAATATTTACGCGTATATGGGAATAAATGACAAGCAAAATGCCGATTGAAAAATAAGATGTCGGCTCAAACTGCTGGGGCAGCTGATATATTTACGCGAGAGTGCTGCCACTGCGCAAACTGACACTGACATTTCTACATGTCTGGCAACGCTGTTTTTGACATTTGACGTGGACACTCGTCAAAACAAATTCGTGTCGTAGCAGGCCGCACGAACTTTACGAACCGTCACTCGTGTGGAATTTTTCAAAGTGAACGGAGGTGCGTGTAAATTTCTGGTTGTTTTTTTCTTTTTGTTCAATGCAACAAAATATTTATTTAATTGAATTATAAACTAAACTTTTGTGTGCAAATAGTGTAAGCTTAGGCGATTTTTAAAAGACCGTTTGAGATTTTATATATTTTGAGCTGTTGCTGCAGCTGCAAAAGAAACTAAAAGCAATTTGATTTCCCTTGAAGAAAACGCGTATTAATTAAAATTAGTTTATTAACAAATGCAGTTAATTGCAAAGCTATAATTGGGAAAAGCAGAGCCACATGCACTTCAGCACGAAAGCGGCTTTATCAACTAACAAATTTCACCTGTGACGTCGTCGTTGCTTTCGGCTGCCACGTCGTCGTGCCGCTGACGTCGACATCGTGTGTTGTGATTGTGTGAAAGTGCTGCTGCTTGTGTCCCACATTCTTTTTTTTTTATATTGCACAGCGTGACATACATACATATCGTTTCGTATACCATATATTAATCCACTGTTTTTTCCTGCTTGCACCTCCTCAGATATCGCACATTTAAAACGAAGCCATGGACAAAGTTGTAAAATTCGCTGAGCCAGGACGCGCCTTCGCCAAAGATTCGATCCGTCTGGTCAAGCGCTGCACGAAGCCTGATCGCAAGGAGTTTCAAAAGATTGCCATTGCCACCGCGATTGGCTTCTGCATTATGGGCTTCATTGGATTCTTCGTCAAGCTGATACATATTCCCATCAACAACATTATTGTTGGCTCGTAAACCTTGCCCACTTGTCAGAGGCGTTTGGCAATAAGATTTATAGAACGAGAGAGGGAGAGGAGCAGAACAATAATCATCAATTTTACGTAGAATATTTCTTTTCGCGCCTAAAACAACATATTTTATACTTTTTTTTTCTGTATAGTTAAAATGCACTATGTACATTCAACGAATGTCCTTTTGTAAACAAAATTTTCATGTATGTGAAATGTATTGCAATAATGTTCAAAATTCCATTCACAAAAAAACATGAGCGTTAGTTAATAAGCGTCATTAAAAACCGAAAATCGATTGAAATTATTGAATGATTTTTAAACTTTGTTTTCGGTATTGGGAAGGGTATTGAATTAAATGTGACTAATATTCACCATTCTGGGCACAAAGCTTAAATGCTTGTGTATAGAGTGAAGCACTGGTTTATTTTAAGCTAAGAAAACGGTTTTAAAATTAAGTCTGCAAACGAAAAATAACGCTTGATAGCTACATCACAAAGTTAAAGGTTCTAGGCACATCAGCATATTCATTTAAATAAATAGTTGATAAAAAGCAGCTACATATGGTATTTAATTATAGTGTAGAGTATTCAATGATTGGTATCTTGCTGTCATATTATGTGCTCATCACCACAAAGCGAGTGTTCTCACAAATATCGTATATCGATAAGTATCGATAGCTGGATTCGCACTTTTGACGTGGAATGCGTATGCGACTGTTTCGTTACTTGATTCAGTCGGTTCGTCGCTGTTAATTTGACGCAGGATTTGGTAGCTCATTTAGCTTGTAACTAAAATGTTGGACTTTGTGGTCGTGTTCACAAAGGGCGGCATTGTCCTTTGGAATTCCAATGAATCCGACAAGAATTATGCCTCTTGCATTAATAGCCTAATACGTGGCGTCATTTTGGAGGTAAGTCTATCGAGCGCATTTTGTTATTGTTATTAACAATTGTTGTTAGGAGCGTAATACAGAGTCCAAGTACTTTGAAGAGGACCATCTGGCCGTGCAGTTCAAGCTGGACAATGAACTGGACGTGGTCTATGCGGCCGTCTTCCAAAAGGTCATTAAGCTCAACTATTTGGACAACTTTCTGGCCGAAATGCAGGTGGCGTTCCAGGAGAAATTCGGCGGTGTTGCCGCCCAGGAGCGCCTCAGCATCGACTATGAGTTCGAGCAGGAGTTCCGTCTGGTGCTGGGCGCCGCCGAGGAGGCATCCGTGAAGCAGGGCAAGGCACCCAAAGCGATGCGCTCCTACAACGAATCGCAGAAATCGAAGAAAACCGTTGCCTCGATGATGCAGGACGACAAGAAGTCCGGCGGTGGCGAGAAGCGTGTCAACATACAGGAGAGCCCGCCAGCACCCAGATCGGAGCCATCGTCGCCGCCGCGGACCAACGATGACATTATTCAGGAGAATCGCCGCAAGCTGCGAGAGAAACTGACGCCCACCAAGAAGGCAGTCGTGGAGGCGAAGCCCTTCAAGGCGAGCGTGGCGGCCGAGAAGGAGAAGGAAAAGGCAGGCAAGAAGCCGAGGGTGTGGGATCTGGGCGGCAATTCGAAGGATGCGGTGCTGCTGGATCGCTCCAAGGATACACCAGAGGATCAGCAGGTGCAGAGCATCAACAATGAGGTAAGCTTATAATATATATTATAAAACCATATCATTTAGTTACCACAGGATCAACCGGTTACTAATTTTGTTTATGCAATTGATAAGTTTTGTCGTATTATAATGTTGGGCAAAGCCAGAAATTACAAGCGTCAGTTTGTTGCTGCTGTATTATATAGCTATAAAATGAATACTCAGCCCAAAATCGGTCGTACCCAACCTAACAATGTCTGTATGGCTATTTTAATCTGCAGCAGCACAAAATTATGTTAATGCTTATTTAAATCGCTTGATTGGATTCGTTTGCAGCTGGTGGGCACCATGCAGGGCAGGATACGTGATTTGGACGTGGAAAGCGATTCGGCCGGCGACGACAGCGAGGAAAGCGACGATGACGAGGAGGAGTATGAGGAAGAGCAAAAGCAGCGCCGCCCGGTGACCCAGAAGAAGGCCAAGAGCGGTGGCCTACTCTCCTACTTCAAGGGCATTGTGGGCGCCAAGACGATGACGCTAAACGATTTGCAGCCGGCACTGGAGAAGATGCGCGAGCACTTGATATCGAAGAACGTCGCCTCGGAGATCGCTGGCAAGCTGTGCGATTCGGTGGCCAGCTCGCTGGATGGCAAACAAATGGGCACCTTCGACAGCATTGCGAACATGGTCAAGGAGGCTCTCACACAGTCCCTGGTGCGCATCCTGTCGCCCAAGCGTCGCATCGACATCATACGCGATGCACTCGAATCGAAGCGCAATGGACGACCATATACCATCATCTTTTGCGGCGTCAATGGCGTGGGCAAGTCAACGAATCTGGCCAAGATTTGCTTCTGGCTGATTGAGAACGATTTCAATGTGCTGATTGCCGCCTGCGATACGTTCCGTGCGGGTGCCGTGGAACAGCTGCGCACCCACACACGTCACCTGAACGCCTTGCATCCGGCGGCGAATCACAATAATCGCAACATGGTGCAGCTGTATGAGAAGGGTTATGGCAAGGATGCGGCCGGCATTGCCATGGAGGCGATTAAGTTTGCCCACGATACGCGTGTCGATGTGGTGCTCGTTGATACGGCCGGACGCATGCAGGACAATGAGCCGCTAATGCGCTCGCTGTCCAAGCTGATCAAGGTGAACAATCCGGACTTGGTACTGTTTGTTGGCGAAGCACTCGTCGGCAACGAGGCCGTCGATCAGCTGGTCAAATTCAATCAGTCCCTCGCCGACTACTCATCCAATGAGAATCCTCACATCATCGATGGCATTGTCCTCACCAAATTCGATACTATCGATGACAAGGTGGGCGCCGCCATCTCCATGACGTACATTACCGGGCAGCCAATCGTTTTTGTGGGCACCGGCCAAACCTATGCGGACCTCAAAGCCATCAATGTGAACGCCGTCGTCAATTCGCTGATGAAGTAAGCAGCGAGCTTCGAACGATTGCAGCTGGATTAGCTGTTGGTTGGCTGACGGATCGCAGCACGCTGGACTTAATTCTAATGCTCTAACACTAGATTTTGTTTTTATTTTTTTTCTATATGCATAAATATATATAGGACTATTTGTAATATGCGGGTGTATGTATATATGTGTGTGTGTGTGTTTGGCAGACACAACACAAATAAAATACACTTTTTACATTCGTTGTTGCATACATCTAATTGTTCACTCCATAAGGAGTTCAGTTCATTCACATCATGCTGCTTCGTTTATCGTAGTCACAGCGTCCACGATCTCGGCTTTATTCATCTAACAAAAATCTATACTCTTAGGGCAGCAGTGGCCTCCTCCTCACTTCCCTATTGCAGGTCCCCTTCCAGAATGCAAATTTTATGGGCACAATTTGGACAGGATTTTCGATTTTTTCAAATTTGTGTATGGAATTATAATAAAGACCATGCCGTCGTCTGATAAAAATCGGTTCTGTTTTGAATGGGTATTTCTAGGGTCTCATGATCCTTATCATGCAATGATTTTTACTAGAAAATATGCACTCTTTAGTTGCAACAGATTTGGGTTTAATACTAAGTAAGTCAACAACATCTTTTTGTTCGAATGCATACAATTTGTTCTCTTCCGATCCCGTTAGGTTTACAAATTCTTGAATTATCTCGATCCTGAAGAATTTTTATACTCTTTTCGAAGAAAATAGTATATTAAGTTTGTCCTGAAGTTTGTAACGCATAGAAGGAAGCGTCGGAGACCCCCAAAAGTTACTGCCAGTATGCTTAGAATGACAATACAAATTGATCTAGCCATGTCCGTCTGTCTGTCTGTATGTATGCAAACTAGTCCCTCAGTTTTTGAGCTATCGCGATAAAACTTTGCACAGACACTTATTATTCCAGGGGACAGCACATTGGTCGGAGCCGGCCGGATCGGACCACTATATCTTATAGCTGCCATACAACTCGAAGTCGGTGAAAATTGCCCATAGGTTCGAAAAGAGTATAAAATCTTCGGCACGCCGAAGATTATCCCTCCCCACTTGTTTTAATTAAACAATTTGTTTTTATAGTAATACAGACAAAATATGCGTCTAAATATCTTATATTACTAAAAAGGAATGTTTCGGCATGCTTCTACGCGATTACAGTTCTTCGATTCCATCCCATTGTTAGTTTCAAGAAGTTAAACAAACTTAATTTGCTAAGTCTGCACAATCGGGTTTAATTTAGTAATGTGCTTGCGATTTTCCTGAATATGGCAACGTCATTGCGTATTAAGTTAGCTGCACCAAAAACACGTGTATCAATTTAATAAATAAAAGCTTCTAGAATTCAGAAACGATTATATTCTAAATTTTTTTCGAATTAAAATGTGATATGTCTCAATAGAGTCCAGAGATATTCCAACGAAACTCTACATTTATTTTTAAAAAAAGAAGATATGCTGAGAAAAAGCAGTTTTCTCAATTTGGGGTCATATCTGCATAATTACTTTTAATATACACAGCAAATGTGCTGTTTCTTGAAGTTTTTTTTTAATATGGTACATTTTTCAGAAGTAGCTCCATTTTTGTTAGTCTATAACTAACTTGGTGGTTTTCTTTTTCGGAAACTTTAGCAAAGTTTCTTGGAATATTCCATAGGTCAATTGTTGGGTTTTTAGGTTACAATGTTGAATAAATCAAATTCTTTCAGATTTCCGTCTATATGTAGATGGTGCGCACAAAAAATAATGATGCAGTTAGATTTTTGAGGTCCCGATTAAGGTAAAAAAGCGTATTCCGACTAGCACAGTGAAACTAATCTAGGGAACAAATTAACCAAATTGGCCCTAGCTTGAAAATTGGCATTTTAAATATTTAAAAACTGATGTACATATGATATAAAGATTATATATATTTGTTTTTCAGTGTATTAGTTGTAGGTGTACAAACGAGAATGAAATATTAAGGCTAAATGTCTATTTGTAGAACTCGTGCTCCTGTTCATCCTTCTTGATATTGTTCTTGTAGCCCTTCTCAAAGTCCTTGGCCAGGACAATATAACGATTCTCGCGCACCGCATGCATGCCAGCCTCTTGACAGATGGCATTAATATCAGCGCCCGAGATCTTATCGGGACGCGCCACAAACTCCTCCAGATCGACATCCTCGCTGAGGTTCATCTTGGACGTGATTGTAGTGAAGACCAAACGTTTCTGGCGACGATCGGGCAGCGGGAACTCAATCTTACGATCCAAGCGACCCGGACGCAACAGGGCAGGATCCAGGGTATCAGCACGATTGGTAGCCATGATAACCTTCACATTGGTTGTCTGATCAAAGCCATCCATCTGGTTGAGCAGCTCTAGCAAAATGCGCTGCACCTCACGATCTGCGCCCGTCTGGGCATCGAAGCGTTTCGTTGCAATCGCATCGATCTCATCAATGAAGATGATGGCCGGCGCATTCTCCTTGGCCAGGCGGAAGACATCACGCACCATGCGCGGCCCCTCACCTAAGTACTTCTGCACAAATTCGGAGCCAACAACGCGGATGAACGAGGCAGTTGTGTGATGGGCCACAGCCTTGGCCAGCATCGTTTTGCCGCAACCGGGCGGACCGTACATGAGGACACCGCGCGGCGGATCAATGCCGATCTGTTTATACAGCTCAAAGTGGGTCAGCGGCAGTTCGACGGCTTCGCGTATCTCCTGTTTTTGCATGTCCATGCCACCAATGTCTGCATAGCTGACATCTGGCTTCTCGTCTGGCTGCAGCATGGATATGGAGCTGTCTGCCTCCGGTGGCAGGACATCGACCAGCGCATTGCTGTGCTTGTGCAGTGCCACCGAAGCGGATGGCTTGAGCAGCTCACGGTCGATAGTGGACAGAATGCGCACATAGTAATTGGAGCCTGTGGTGGAGCCAACAATGCCTGTATTCTGATCGACAGCCTCCAAGAATTGGCCAATCACCAGCGGCACGGACTGTATGCGCTTCACCTCCTCCTGGGCGTGAAGATACTCTTTCTTCAAATTGCGCTGCTCGTCTTTAATGTACTCCTCCTGCACCTCAATGAACTCGAGTGTTTTTTGCAATTTCTACAATTTAATGTCGTGTCAGATTGTAGGGAGTTGGGGCAAATTGTAGCTAAATAAATACCTTATAGCGCACATACAAGTCATCTACGTCTAGTTCATCTAGGGAGCTGTGTGCGTCCTTCGGCTTCAGCTCTAGCTCATCCTGGCAAAAAGTCATGAATTTCCAATTGAATTATATTTTAATTAAGCACTTACCTTCTCTGGCATTAGTACATCCATATTTGACGGTTATTGTTGTTATGCTTGTGCAATGAATGCAGGTTTTATTGTTCTACTGTTTTAATGCCGCCTGGCTGCCAATATTAAAAAATTGAGACGAGAAAAGCAAATGACTCGTCAAAAACAAGCTGACAATATAGTGATGGTCCACTTATCGATGTTGCCTGTACACATTACCGATTGCTACTCTATCGATATATGCTTTATTATTTAAAATTGCACCGAATATAAGTTGCTTATCACAAATAAAACATACGTTATTGTATAACTAATGACAAACATTTCAAACAATTTAAGTAATTAAAAAAAAATGTATTTGCATGCTTATCGTGGCCGTCCTGGTATCGATACCCAATCAGATAAATAAGGCCGTTTTCGTATCAGTGTGTACACACTGCTGTCTCAACACGACCATTTTTTGAGACGATTTCGATTCTTCTCATAAGAAAACACATTTATTTTGGGGGCATCTAAATATGTGTGTGTACCGTATGCGTGTGTGCGTGAACAATTGAAAATAATAGTTAATAGTTAACAATAAAACAAAGAATAATAACAACAACAGCAATTAGTGAATTAGATGTGTGCGCAGACAATGGGCTAGCATTAAATGCGGCTACTGCAATGGAAATGGACTGTTTCAAACCGCATACGCTCGTGCCAGAGAAAAATCGTTCACCACCTCTAACTCAGTGTCCTGTCGCCGTCGTCGTCGCCGTCGCCGCTGCTTCTGGTTGGTGCTGCTGCTTTCTGCCTCTGCCTCTGCCGCTGTCGCTGCCGCTGCTCTACGCACGCATCGATTTGGGCTAAACGTTAGATACCTCCTAACGCAGTTGTTAGGGTGGAAAAATAAGTACATAATAATAAAGAAATGCTGTGCATTTTTCAATTAATACATGGCCAAACATATGCAATTGACGTTACGACAATAACAACAATTACAAGTGCAATATTATCAAACGAACTAACAAACAAAAAAAAAACATATAAATACGCCAACACTGGCGCAAGTCAACCAGCAAAACAAAAGGGCCAACAAATAAAAGAAAAGGGAAAAAAATAAGAATTTAACCAACAAAAAAATCGACAAAAGGCGGCAGCACATACAGGCGGCCAATCAGAAAAGCAGTGCTCTAACGCGGGGTAAACTAAATAAATAATAATAATACAAGAAATAGTGTGTACAAAATGTTTATTGTATAATTTTCATTACATCTCTTGCATACATACATACATGCACACATGCAAGTGTGTGTATGCATGCAATACAGGAGCAAAGTGTACATGTGTGTGTGTATGTGTGCGTGCGTGTGCGTGTAGTTTTTGTTTATACGCTGTTTTGTAGTGTTTTTTCGCCTAGTTTGCCACTTGCCCGCACATTCGTCAACAAAATGTGCGCTCGGCTTGAACTTTTCGTTTTGCTTATTGCCTTCTGCCTTATTGTTTGTTCTTTATTGATTTTAAGATGCTGCTGCAGTTGTGGACACACTGACAAACACACGCACACACATAAGAACACATACGCTCGCACGCACACAGACAGTTTTTTTTTATTTAAAGAAGTGCAATTCAAAAATTTAAAATTTATTTGATTTTGTATTTATGCTGATTGTTGTTGCTTTCTGGTTTTTCTTACAGACATTTATAAGCAGAAGTGGCAACACTGAACAAAACAGCTTCCACATGAAGACGATGTCTCGTTTTGGCCTGCGCCGTGGCTTCAAATTCTCCGAGGAGCAGCAGCAGGTCAGCTGCAACAACAATAATAATAACAGCAGCAGCCCAATTGGACCAACCACTCAAAAGTTGGCAACGCCGCCACGCAAAAAGCGCAATCACAGCCTAACCAGAGAACCACAAGCAGATCATCAATTGGAACTAATTGATGTGGAACTGGAGTTGGATAGACAGCAACAGAAGACGCCCTCGCTGATCTGCAGCGTGCCCCTCGAGCGTTTGCCCCGCATTGTGGAGAAGCTGCAGCTGTTGCAACAGCAGCAGCGCGAACTCGATGAATATTCAGCAACGGCTTTTATCAAAGTTTTGTGCTTGTACTGTGATAAGAAGTTCGCGTCCCATAAGCTGCAGGCCAAGCATGTGGATAAGTTTCATACGGAGCGCAAGGAGCGACGCTGCAGCAATCGCTCCACAAACAACAACAACAGTAGCAGCAGCACGGGCAGCACCACCAGCAGCAACGGCAGCAACAATAACAACAGCAGCAGCAGTCATTTTCCGGGCTGTCAGCATTGCAGCAACAAATCAAAGCCTCAGGCAGTAATGCCAACAATATCGCTGCCCGCCAAGCAGCTGCAGCAACTGTTTGCGCATCTGATTGCCAGCCATGCGGACAAATACTTTGGCTGTCAGCAGTGTCAGATGCGTTTTAATGATGCGCCGCAGCTACATAGTCACATGCGTCTGACACATCAGCAACAGTTGCCGCCATTGCAACAACAACAACAGCAGTTGCAACAGCAACAGCAGCTGGCAATGATTGGCGCCGAGGAGCCGGTGCTGTTTCGTTTGGGTCTCACACAGAATCGCTTGCCCGGCCAGCGGCAGCGCAACCGCAAGGCACACCAGCAGCAACAGCAGGATGACAACAGTAGCAATGTAGCCACGCCCAAGCAGCAGCGCAGCAGCAGTCGCGCTGCACAACGACAGGCAGCTGTCAGCACACCAACAGCAACAGCAGCAGTAACGACAACAGCAGCATCAGTAGCAGCAGCGGCAACTGTTGTTGCCACCGCAACAGCAACTGTCAGCAACTCCGTCGCCGCCACCGCCATCGATGATACACTCTTCCGCATGCCCAGCCATAGTCACGTCTTTGACGACAACTTCTATAAGGATGTGGTGGTCAATGTGCGCCACAATTTGCAGCATTTTCTGGATGGCCGACTGCGGAGCGGTCCCGCGCCGCCGCAACCGCTCAGCGACGCACAAAGTCCACCCGCCGCCTGTATGCAACAATTGTTGCTGGGCAGCGCTTACCCCACGCTGCTCACACCCGAACAGTTTGGCGATGTTGGCGGCGGAGTTGGGGTGGAGCAGCTGTCGCTTCCGCTAGCCAAAGTGTCGAGACGGCCGCACACGAAGCACAGTTGGAAATGGAAATGGGACTATGTGAAGAAGTTCACGGTGATCAATGAGGGAGGTCGGCTGGTCAAGAAGCTGAAGCAGCCGTTTATGGGACTGCGCGATCTGTCACGTTTAGACATGTGGACGCAGCTAACGATGCGGCAGAAGCATGATCTGGAACAGGCGCAGCAGCATCAGGCACACAAGCAACAGCAGCAACAGTTGCTGCAGCAGGAGTGCGAGCAGCGATTGCAACAGCTGCATTTGCTGCTCGATCGTCGGCTGTTGCCGCACATAATGCTTGAGCAGAACGAGCAGGCCATTATCAAGGAGGAGCACACGGAGCTGCAACAGTTGCTGCCGCAACAGCAACAACAGCTGCTGCCCGCTGAACTGCTGCCGCAAACATTTGCAGATCAAAGCTTTTTGACGCTGCTACAGCTGCAGCCGCGCAATCGACAGCAGCAGCAACAGTTGCAGCTACAGCAGCAGCAACGTCTGTCCTCAACAGCAGCAGCAATCACGACAACAACAACAACGACAACAACCACAACAACATTGGTGCTAAGCGGCGAGTGGGCTCGTCCACGTTTATATTTATGCATTTGCTGTGGCGCCAAATTTGAGCAGCGCAAAGCACTCGAGGAGCACAAAACATTTCGCCATTCGCATATTTATGCCACACACTATGAGCTCGTTGGACGCGAGCTGCTTGCCGGCAACTTGTTGCGTCATCTGTTTATGCCTAAGCGTGCGCTGAGTCTGTATGCAGCCGAGCACCATCACCAGCAGCAACAGTTGCAGCTGCACAAGCAGGAGCGCACTGTTGTCGAGGATGAGTCCATTAGCAGCTCCTCAAACTGCTCGGCCGTCTCCTCCGCCTTTGGCATGGCCATTGTCAGTGCGTCACCCTGCTCCACAGCAACCACAGCGACAACGGGAACAACAGCAAGCGGCAGCAGCAGCGGCAGCAACAATAACTCAACAGCAACCTCAGCTGAGGATAACGACAGCAGCGACATTAAAACGCTGCAACAGCAATCTTCTTGCTCACCAGCTAGCCTCAGTCACAGTCACAGCTCCAGTTACAATTCCAGTGCGTCAAGCAGCTGCACGAAATGCGGCCGCAAATGTAGCGGTCTCATGGATCTCTATCGCCATATGCTCGACTGTTCCGGCGATTATGTTTGGTCGCTGGCCAAAAAGCGCAAGTATCGTTATTATTGCGGCTCCAAGAAGCGTCGCACCGCCTGCAATAAGCCCGCTAAGCATTTTGCTCAGCTGCTGCGCAAGAACAGCAAAAAGGTTAAGAAACAACAGCAGACGGGACAGGAGCAGGAGGATCAGCAGCTGCCTAACAATGATGCTTCCGAGGAGAGCGGCTCCAACTGCTCCAATTCAAATTCCAACTCCAACAAGACCAAAACGCCGCCGCGTCAACGACCTAGCGATGGTGAGTCCTTAACAGTTAAACCTGTATAAATTAAATCAATACAAGTGGATCGCATTTTATCGCGTTACATTTATTTTTTGTTGTTCTAAGAATTGGTATCATATGAATTTAAATTTTTACTTTTTAAATATTTAATTCATTGCCTGGCAGCTATAAGTTATAGTGATCCGATCCGACCGGCTCCGACCAATGTGCTGTCTTTTTGAACAATAAGTATCTGTGCAAAGTTTCATCACGATAGTTTTGAAAACATGGGATTTATGGCCAAAACCGACTTCGAGTTGTATGTCTGCTATAAGATATAGTGGTTCGATCCGGCTGATTCCGACCAATGTGCTGTACATTTTCATAATAAGTGTCTGTGCAAAGTTGCATCGCGATAACTCAAAAACTGAGGTACTAGATCCAGTACATACAGACGGACAGACAGGCGGACATGGCTAGATCAATTTGTTTTGTCATTCGAAGCATACTGGCAGTAACTTTTTGGGGTCTCCGACGTTTCCTTCTATGCGTTACAAAGTTCAGCATAAACTTAATACACTATTTTCTTCGAAAAGAGTATAACCAGTCGAATATTAGAAATTTGCAACAAATTACAAAAGTCAAAAATTACAAATGTCAAAATGAATAAAATTTTGCTTTGAACATGGAATTTTTTGTAATAGTTGTATAGAAATTATTTGCTTAAAAAGATCTTTTAACACGAAACAATCAGAAAACGTAAATCGGTACACATATTTTAATTAATATTCAGATTTATCATATTGTTCGGTTAGTGTCTTCCATCAAATTTTCTCAATCAAAATCTTAATTTAATTCTATACGATAGCATAGAAAAAACGGACTCAGAATCAGCTCTGGAACTTCTCTATCCCTTTCTCTCAACTTTTCTCACTCATTTACGCTTTCCATCCTTGTTTTTTGCAGCTGAATCCATACGCAAAATGCTGGAGAACCTGCCGGCGAAACGTGTGTGCAAAAAGATCTTCCCGATGGACAACAAGAAGCGCTCCAAGAAGCAAGGCAAACCGAGTAAAAAGCAATTGGCTCGCGGCGCCAAGAAGCTCTACAATCATCATCATCATCATCACCACCATCATCATCACCATCATCATCAGCATGCGTTGCGCAATACGCGTTCGCGACTGGTGCGTGGCAAGCCAGCAACAGCAGCAGTAGGCACTGCAGCAGCAACAGTTGCTATCGAACATCAGCAGCAGCAACGCAATCGTCGCAAGCAACAGCAGCAGCAGGCGAAACTATTGTCCAACAGCGACAATAATACAACAATAACAACCGCAACAACAATACCAACAACAAACACTGCCAGCAACGCTACAGTAGCAACAACTCTAACGGTTGTCGATGTAGCTGTTGCAACAACCACAACAACAATAACAACAATCGCCTCGCCTACGCCCAGCAGCAAACAGCAGCTAATGCCCACGCCGCCAACAACACCAGCGCCAGCAGCAACAACAACGCCCATTGCTGTAGCAATACCAGCAGTAGCAGTGGTCGCCGTTGTAGCACCAACAGCAGCAACACTTGCTGCCAACAAGCAGCAGCAGCAACCTGTTAAACGCAGTAAGCGTATAAGCGACTGCATTGCCATGCTGACGGGCAAGCTGGAGGAGAAGCTCAAGACTGAACAGCAGCCGCCGGAGAAGGAGCAACTATTGCCAGCGGTACCGGAGCAACAGTTACAGCTGCCGCCGCAATCGCAGCCAAAGACGCCCAAACGCAAAGCCATCTCGCGACGCATTATAAAGCTGCCCAGCGAGACAGTTCCACCAGCAGCAGTAGTTGAAACAGCAGTAACACCAGCAGCAGTTGCAGCAATACCTGCAACAGCAATACCTGCAGCAACAATACCTGCAGCAGCAATACCTGCAGCAGCAATACCTGCAGCAGCACTACCTGCAGCAGCAATACCTGCAGCAGCAAAGCCTGTAGCAGCAATACCTGCAGCAGCAAAGTCTGTAGCAGCAAAGCCTGTTGCAGCAAAACCTGTATCAGCAATACCTCCAGCAGCAATAGCTGCAGCAGCAACTGTTGGTAAGCAGCCAAAGTTGCCGCTGCCGTTGCCTGTCTCGTTGCCTGTGCCTGTGTTGCCGCCACAGCGACGCGCAACGCCCACCAAGGCGGCCACCAAGCAAATGGTCGCACCACAGCAATCACATCCACTGATGCTGCAACAGTTGCCGGCGTTGCCGCTGCCCTTGCCTGTGCCAGCGGCCATGACCGTAAAGCTGGCACCGCCGCCGCCACCAGTAGCGGCAGCAGCAGCAGCAGTTGCTAAAGTAACAGCAACACCCGTAGCAGCAGCAACACCCGCAGCAACGCCAGCAGCAACAGCAACAATGCTGCTGCCAAAATTGCCACCACCAAAATTGCCATTGTATTTGCCTGTGCCAGTGGTGCCCGCCAACTATGTGCTGGAGCCGCTCAATCTCAGTCATGTTAAGCCGCCAGATGCACAACAGCAATATCAGCAGCAACAACAGCAGTTGCTGCAGCAGCAGCAACAACAGCAACAACCACGCACATCAGCAATGCCTGCGCGTCGTCAAACGATTTGTGGCTTTGAGGCGCGCGATTTGCTGCAGTTGGACGAGATGCAGCCATTGGATTTATCCAAGAAATCCCAGCGCAAATGTTCGCCAGCGCCACCAACTGTTGCTGCCGCTGCTGCTGCTCCGCACAACTTGTCCGGCTGCCAGGAGCTGCCGTTGGGCTTAGCCATGCCGCTGGCTAACCTGCCGCTGCCGGCGCACTACTATTCCAATCTGGATCTGCTGAAGATACCGCAGGTGCGTAATCCGGTGCTGCCGCTGCCGTTGCCGCTGTCAACGGTCGCATTGCCCGCTCTGAATGTGGCGACGGCGCTGGCGCCGCTGCCCACTAAAGCGCCAGCCAAAAAGCGCGCCAACGAGCTGGCCAGCAAAAAGGAGAAGCCGTGTCCGACGCGCATGGATGAGGTGATCAACAATCACATTGATGATGCCATCAATTCCGTTATACTTGCCGTGCAGGCCAGTCTGCCGCAGGACGAGGAGGAGGAGCTGTTGCTGCAACAGCAGCTGCAGCTGCACCAGCAGCAGCAACAGCAGTTGCTCTTGCACAAACAGCAGCAACAGCTGCTGCCCAGCGTTGGCGATTCATTCAGCACAGCAGCAATAGCTGCCGCTGCACCCGCCCGCAATCTAGCACCAAAGAAACGCAACATGCGCTCCAAGACCATCGATTGCCGCTCAGCGCTGCTGCTGCTGCCAGCTGCTGAAATGCCCACAATTGCAGTGACGCCGACGCTGCCAGTGCCAGCGATGCAATGCGTCCCAATGCCGGCAGATGGTCAGCCATTGCCGCTACCGGTTGCTGAGGCCACGCCCCTGCCTCTGACGATGCTCACGCCCAAGGCTGGCACGCCCCCGCCAGCGCTGGAGGAGCAGAAGCAAGTGTTGCTGGCGTCGCAAGCACAGCAATTGCAGTCGCAAGTGTTGCTGCCGTCTGAAGCGCAACAATTGCTTTCAGCGGCGCCGACTACATCAGCAATATCAGGAACAACAGCAGCAGCAATAAAAGTAACAGCAGCCGTGAGCTCGACGGCAACAGTAGTTGCTGCACCAACAACAGTCGCAGCTGTTGCTGCCACGCCCACTTCAAAGCCCGCCATGGCTGTCTCTGTCATCTCCGTGGCACCGCCCACAGCGACAACAGCAATAGCCACAACATTAGCAGCCGCAGCAACAACACCAACCACACCAACAGCCCGTCGTAGCGTCACGCCGAACTTGCTCCTGGAGGAGCACAGCAGCAACATGCACAACAACAACAACACATCCTCCGGCTTTCACAGTTTGGCGCCTGCAGCTGAAATCGAACCAGAGCCGGAACTGGAACTGCAACCAGTAAAAGAGCCCAAGACGGAACCGCTGAAAGAACCCGAGCCTGAACCGGAGCCGGAGCCAGTGTGCGTACAGGAACCACAACCTGAACCAGAACCCGCACCGGAACCAGCGCCCGCCAAAGAGGATGCGAAAAAGAAGCAGCGACGTCGTCGCAAAAACGAACTGGCAGCAATTGTTGCCGATCAGCTGCTGGAGAGCTTCAAAATCGATAATGTGCGGCGTGACAATCTCAAGAAGCTGGAGAATCTGGCGTATGAGAAAAGCGAGGATCTGCTACTCACCGGCATGCTGCTGATGTCCAGCACCAAGCGCAATGCAACACTGCAGCAGCAGCCACAAGCGGCGCCGGCAACAGTTGCTGCCGATTCAAAGCGCAGCAAAGTGGACACAGAAACAACGCCGCCCACAACAACTGGGCGTGGTCGCCCCAAGCGACGACAGAGCTGCTACTATAGACGTGGGCGTGGCAAGGCGACGCCTCTAGGCGCCGAGACGAATATAAGTGCGCTGAAATCCTCGCTGGAGTCCTTTTCCATTGGCATTGAGAAGCAGCTGCTGGCCAAGGAGGCGGCAGCAGCAGCGAAAACAACGCCCGCCGCCAGCTGCATACTGCGGCCCAGCATACTATGCACGGCAGCCAAGGAACAGCAGCAACAGAAGCAGCAACAACAGCAGCAGCAACAACAGCAGCTGCAGCTGGAACAACAACAGCAGCTTCAGCAGGAACAAGAACAACAGCAACAGCAGTCTGCGGCAGCAGCAGCAGCAGCAACAGTTGCTGCCACCTACAGTCGCGATCCGCGACTCAATAAAAATATACACAAGGAGTCGACCGCACAAGAGCAACAGCAGCAGCAGCAGTCACCACAGCAGCAGCACCACCAGCAGTCGCAACAGCAGCTGCCACTGCAGCAGCAACACCAGCAGCTGCAGCAGCAGCAACCTGGCGAGGATCTGGAGGAGGAGGACAACTATTTAACCGAAATTGCCAAAAATGTCAACGAGAAAATCATGTCGGCCAACAACGAGGACTTTGAGTTCGCTCACGACGAATTCGACCAGGACAAGGCCCACGATCCCGATCAGGACAAATTCTATCGTCCGCCCACATCGATGAGCGTGCGCAGCGCACCGAATCTCAACGATGAGCACTCGAATTTCGGCTCCGACGATGAGAACACCAACACAGAGATCATGGACATGGATTTGGATGATGAGATGAGTGTCTACACGAGCTACTCACAGGATCTCGGACGCGGCGGTCGCGGACGACGTCGACGGCGACGTCGCAGTGTTTTACTAACGCGTCGACCAAAGAAGCGCAGCACGCGTGGCTCCCAGGAGGATGCGGACAAGTTTGCCTGCCAGCTGTGCGGCAAAAGCTTCTTCACGGCCACCTCGCTGTCCAAGCACAACATGACGCTGGCACATGTCTCCAAGCTGTCTGAGCTGGAGTATTTGCAGTCGAAGAGCAATGCGCCGCCTAGTCCGCCGCCGGTGGAGCAACTGCAGCAGCAGCAGCAGCCACAGCTGCAACAGCAGCAGGCACCGCAGCAACAATTGCTGACAGTGGCGCCGCTGCAGCAGCTGCGCGCCTCGGTGCTAATGCCGCCCGTGCAGCAGCAACAACAACAGCAGCAGACGCTAGTGGCGCCGCCGCCGCCCAGTCATGTCATCACCGAGGAGAGCCTGCGTCTGCATGACAACCAGCAGCAGCAGCAGCATCATCAACAGCAGCACCAACAGCCACAGCACCCACATTCAAGTCCCGCCCACAGCGCCGCCCGCCTTAATCTCAATCCCGATGAGCGTCTCTTCTACGAGTGCTGCAATATTTTGAAGAGCGCCGAGACGCCGCGCCTGCCCACGACCACGCACACAGCGACGCCGCCAACTGCAGCACCTCCATCTGTCATTGTCAGCGCCGGTGCACGCAAGCCATTTTCGGAGCCAACGCCGCCAGCGGCAGCCGCGGCAGAGCCGACACCTTCACCTCGTTCTCCATCTCCTGAATCTGGTCCTGTTCTTCCGCCACGTCGTATTCTACCGCCGCCGCCAGCGTCGCCATCGCCATCGCCACCTGGATCACCAGTGCCAATAGCCAGAACAGCAGCGGGAGCAGCATCACTTCCGGCTGTTTCCCATCAACCCGTCATCCAGCAGCTATTTCGTAATCCACCAGCGGCCACGCCCACGACGACGCCCACGTAAGTGACACACATTTTTGTATAAACGAAAAACAACTAAAACCAAGAGATATCGGCTATCTTACATACATACCCTTGTAGACTGCTTCTTAGTTCAAAGTAACGGTAGATTAATATTTCATGTTACTGGTGGCTTTCGTCCGGATATCTTAGAAGATGTAGTTTCCATCGACATCTTGACAAATTAGATAAAAGTAATCTGTGTCCTAAAATACAATTCCTATCAAGTTTTATAAATGGATTAGAATCGTACTAAAGCTTTTGGGCACTCAGACTAGCTATAATTAGACACTGATCACATTAAAAGTGGATAAAAAGGGTATAATGAGCCGAGTCGATCTAGTCATGTCCGTCCGTCCCCAAAAGAGCAAAAAATAAAACTATTTTCGGTCACAAATTTTATTGTCAATTTTATGCTCAACAAATTTCGTACAATAAACAACAAAAGTTGCTTAAGATTTAAGTTTTCATTGTTCATTTCAACTGCTTGCACTGCTTGCAGTATGTGTGTATTTGCATGCGTATGCACTGATAGATAAGTATAAATGAATGTAACGACTGGGTTCATGTTTAAAAGTGAGAAAGTTGGGAGGAAACATTAAAATAGTCAAAGAGTGCAAATAAGATCAAATAATAATAAATAATATATCCCTATGAATCTCCACACAATGCAACTTCTCAAAAACTACAATGTCTCTTCACGTTTTGATTCGCACTGCACAGCAATCATCACAATCATCATCATCATCAGCAGCAGCATCAGCAGCATCATCAACATCACCATCACCATCACAACCAGCACAGCCAGCAACATCAACAGTTGCAGCAGCAGCAGCATCATTCCCAGCATCATCATCATCATCATCACCATCGCATGTCGCCCAACTACTCGGCAATGTCACAATTCTCGGCGACGACAGCCACAAACATGACGACGTCCCGCTTCAAGACCAAAGCAGCGATGAAGGGCTATGAGACGAGCGTGACGAGTCTGCAGCTGGATATGGATCTGGCTAAATCGGCGCGAGCCGTGTGCAAGCTGACCGAACTGGCGGACATAGCGCTCGGCAGCGAAAAGCCGCTGGGCGTCGACTATATGCCAAATCAGGGGCAGCTTCACTCGCCGCTTGTGGTGACCAACACAGAACAGCAGCAGCAGCAGCAACAGCAGCAGCAACACTTGCACCCACAGCCGGCAGCAGCAACTGTTGCCGAGCAGAGCTCCACATCCTCCAAGACCATCATGCACGCGTGCTCCATCATTAAGGCCACTGCGGCAACAGCTGCCGCCAGCAGTGCCACATTACCGCCTGTCTCGGGTCGCATTATAATACCTGAGCGACCATTCAAGAATATTGGACTGGAGGAGAAGGCGCCCATTACGTTCCAGAAGCCCAAGACGAGCGTTAATTTGCTGACGGATGATAATAACAGTGTGTCTACGGCGAGCTATTCGGATCGCGATGATTATGACTTTGGCACGCTTAGCTGCGAAGATGTGGATGCCGAGGGAGAACCTGAACCCGATGTGGATGCTGAGAGTGTAAAGCTAGCCGAACTACAACACCAGCAGCAGCAACGCCAGCGGCAACAGCAGCTCAAGCAGCCAGCGGGGGTTATTGCCTGCTCGGCAGCCAGCTCCTCCGGCACGAGCAGCTCCTCCTCGTCCTCTTCGAGCACGCAGCACAGCAGCAGCAGCAGTTCTAGTCGCGCCACAGCCAAAACTTTTGAAAACAAGTCGCTTATTATGGGACGCATCTTCAAGGCAAAGGCAACAACAACAACTGTGGCTGCCGTGGCAGCTGCAGTGCCCGTTAAGAGTGCGCCAAAGGACAAAGCGCAGCTGGATCTGCTTTTCGATGAGTTGCGAGGCGCAACAGCCAAGCCGCAGCCGCAGCCGCAGCAGCAACAACAGCAACAGCAGGAGCAACACAACAATGAGCTGCCGCCGGCAGCAATTGCTGCCACAGCCACGTCCGATCCTTGGCTGGCGACCATCGTACCCCTGGTATCGGCGGCCGCAGCGGCCACTCCCAAGGCCGCTATTAAAATGAAAGCGCCTGCGGTGCCCAAGCGCAAGCGGAACACCAAAGCAACAACAGCAGCTGCTCGCAAAGCTAACACCACTGCTGGAAAAGCAAAATCCGCAGCTCGCAAGCCGCGCAAGGATCTGTCCAAGCTGCAGACGGAGCTGGGCATGAGCACCGCTGAGATTGAGCAGCTCATCGATGAGGGGCAGCGCAAGTCGAAGCGACGCTGCGCAACCAATCGGCCCAAGAAGCTGGTGGAGACGTGGAGCTCCGACGAGTACGAGGAGTTCCTCTCCACCAAGGACATCATAGCGCTGATCGAACAGAAGGAACAGCAGGAGCAGAAACGCAAGCGCAAGACCAGCGAGGTGGCCCCGCAGCCGGAGTTGCCAGAGCGCCCGAAGCTCACGCAGCCAGCCAAAAACAAAAAGAATCGCAAAACGGAGCAGCAGCAGCAACAGCTGCCATCGGCGGCAACAGCGACGCCCAAGCGCAGCCGGCAGCGTGTTGTTGTGGAAACACAGACAGATCCGCTGCCAGCAAAAACAAAAGCAACGCGCACCAAACCGCCAGCGAAAGCCAACAAAGCAGTCAAGGCTGTAAAAGCGTCCGTTGCTGTTGCTAGCAGAAAGCGTGGCAAGCAGGCGGAACCGGAACCGATACCGGAACCTCAGCCGCAACTAGTAGCAGCAGTGGCACCAACGCCGGCAGCGCAGCGCCTGGAGCGTGCTAGTCAGCGCACACGCAGCAGTCGGGTGCAGCGCGTGGAGGCAGCGGCAGCGGCAGCGACAGCAGCAGTAGCAGAGCAGCAGCCGGCGGACACGAATCACCAACAGGAAAGCCAGGAAAAGGCAGCTAGCAGCAGCAGCGTTAATGTCAAGCAAAAGCCGCGCAGCAGCAGCAGCAATATTAATAATAACAATAGCAATCGCAGCAGCGTCACCGCAGCAGCAACAGCAACCACAAATAACAACAACAACAGCAGCAGCAGCAACAAGAATCTGAAAGCCAAACGCAAATCGCAAACGAATCGACAGTCACCGGCGCGCCGGAAGCGACCGGCGAGCGAAAAGCAGCTGTATTATTGGAGCAGCTCCAGCGATGATGAGTTTGGGCGCATCGATGTGGAGGACGCTGAAGCAGCAGAGGCGGCAGCGCAGGCGGACGCTGCTTCAAATGAACCACAGCAGCTGCAGCAGCAACAGCATCAGCAACTGTTGGCGACGCCCAAGCACTTTGATGACAGCGAGCAATACCAGAAGCACGGCTGGATCGTTGGTGACTCGCACAAGAAGCTGGTGAAGCTGCTGGCCATAGCCAAGGGCAACAAGAAGGTCGATAATTGCGGCGTTAAGCGGCGCACGCCCAAACGCAAATGCTAGGAGCGAACCAGTCGAGCAGCGGAACCAGCTGTGTCGCTAACCGGGAACACTGCCAAACTCCTGCGCGACATCATTTCTCAGACGACAAGGCTTATTATGCATACGAGTATATTAAAGCGGCAAAACACGATATACATATATATTTTACTTTCTTAAATGAAAACAAAAAACACATCTAAGCGTTACATTATTTAGGTTTTTTTTTTATTAAATGTATTTATAATTAATAAACAAAAATGCGCAAGCAACAAATAAAGATTTGAGCACAACAAAATTAAGCTATCGGACTTATCGAATTTCTTGGAGCTGGTACGCAGTGCGCGCCCTACCAATGCAAGTTGAAGCTACATTTTTTAAAATATAAAATATTGTGCTACTACTTAATTATAATTCGTTTTTGAAATTTTCTAATTTTTAAAACATTTCAAATCTTAACATAAATCCAGTCTTGTGTTATTAATTGGTTTGCCAAGCCAACTCTAAATATCGATAGCTTGCTGCCATCGATTGACCAGAGCCAAAAAGTGAAATGTGCATGCACATCGATAGTATCGGTTAGTTGCCATCGATTATATTTGTAGCTCAGATTGTTTTGCAGATTGAAGCTCGGATGAGGAATATATAAAAAAAAAATATAGATTTTAATAATTTTTATAACGTTTCATAAACGCATTGGAGCTGTGCAAGTGCAATAATTGTGAGTAAATGCCCCAAAGCTTCATACAGGATGTGAACAGAAACAATTCCAAATGGCCGTTTACGCCTCAACATTTTTCACTTGCGTCGGAAGTTTTCTTTCTCTCTCTTCGCTTCATTTTTTTTTCTTTTTTTTTTGTTGTATTTTACGATGCTGATTCGTAATTGTCTTCTTGTATACACGTTCGCTCTCACTGGTCTGCGCGCGTGTGTCTGTGTCTGTGATTGTTTGTGTGTAACTGCTGCTGCTGCTGGCTGGAAAATAATTAAAGCAAATAAGTGTACAACTCCAATTTGTTGCACATTTCTGCCGTGGTGCCTAATTGCAGTGCAGGTGTATAAACATAACGCAATCTGTGCAACTCTCTCTGTTTGCGTGAGCGTGTGTGTGCATGTGTATGTGTTTGTGGATGCTGTTGCTGCCAAAGGAGCATTAGAAGAAGATTTCGCTTGGATGCCATTCACAGCATCCACATGCACGAAACAAAAGCCAAAGATAAAATCGACCACTAGCGCCTGTCTCTTGTTTGCTCGTTTCTTTGGCTGCCCAATCGGCTGCTGCTTCTTCTTTGTGCGCAACTGCAGGTAATCACAGTGTCGCCTCGCCCCCCGCACCAAGTAAGTTTGCTAAAACTCAATGAAGTTACTGCAATTGGCATGTTAACAACGCAGCAGGCGTTGAGGCGCATTAAAGATTCGCTGCACATGCAGTTTCGAAACTAAACCCCTCCCCTTTCCCCCGCAACGTCACCGTCCTCTGCTCTCTGCAAGCGACAATTGAGACGACTCAAAAACAACAACAAAGAAGCAGGAGAGAGTTTTTTTTTTGTATATATTTTTTTTGGAACAAGGGATAGCAACGACGTTATCGTAGTTGTTGCTTTTGTTATTGTTGTTGTTGTGCAGCCCGGGAATGTACATACAGGATTGTACAGGAAATCTGTTGCTGGAAAATCTTGGATTCTGCGTGCGCTGCAGTTGTTGTTGCTGCGCAAAAGGTGGCAACGCTGCGGCGGCAGCAGCTGCAACTGTTTCGCATATTTGTGTAATTCTGGTATAGCCGGAAAAACTCAATTAAAGTTCGAGTGTTGTTGCTTTTATTGAAGTACACACCCACACACATACAATTGCAATTGCTTGTAGGATTTTTGTGTTCATTCACAGCGCCCCATCGAGAGAGGGAGACAGAGTGCGAGAGTGAGAGAGAGAGAGAGAGAGAGCACACACTCGCTGCGCTGCAAAAGAGCAGGATAACAGCGACAACAAAAAATGCACGAAGCATAAAATCAACAACAACAAAAAGCCACCCACATTTGACATAGCTGAAAAGTGACTTGCTCTCTTGCGCTCTGTGCTTACGCTCTCCCATACTCTCTGTCCCTGTCTGTACGTTGCTCTCTCACTCATTCAAACGCTTTGGTCAGTTGTGTTCTCTGTTTCCAGCTTAGTTGCGTTTGTCGCAGCAGCAGCGCAGCAGCAGCAGCAAGCGAAAAGGATTTTCAAATTGTTGCAGACATATCGCTTTGAAAATTATATTTCACTAGCATTGCAATTAAATCAAAATAATGTTAAATTAAAGGTGTGTGTGTATAAGACAAACAAACATAAGTGCAAGACATTTGCAAACAAATGCAATTGGAAAGTGTGTAAATCTTATAAGTGGGCTTGGCAGCAAGGCTCGGGGGGCGGCAGGTGGCAATTTGCATTTGGCTGCGCCGGCTGTGAGTATGTGTGTATGTGTGTGTGTGTGTGTGTGTGTGTGTGTGTGTGTGTGAAAGCTCAGCGCAGACTCTCCACTGCTCTCTCAGCGGAGATGTGTCCAGCCGTGGATGTATCCCTGTGCGGCCCAAGTCACAACTGCGTAGCTGTTGTTGTTGTGGTTTTTTTGTTGTTGTTGTTATTTAAGTTTTTTCTTTTTATGATATACCCTGTAGCCGTAAATGGCAACATTTTTTCGATACGACAGCATCAATTGTTATTCGTCTGTGTGTGCATTAGAAACCCAAGGAACTCCGGGATTCTAGCTGACAAAAGCTGGAAAAATTGGTTTGTCGTTTCTCTTGTGATTATTATGTGGAATAGTCTAACTGCAGTTGCACATCGTGTTTCGTGTCTGTGTGTCTTATAACCCTAGGAACAAAGAGATTTCGGTTTCGATTTTATAGCCAGGCGAATTATTATATACATATGTATATAGTTTTTTATAAGCAGCTGCGGTTAAAATAATAGTAACAGTTCATATATTTTGGAAAAAATTACAAAAATGTATATAAAGTTAGAAATAAGTGAAAGCTTGAAAATTAATGTAAAATGTGCCGATCAAAATAGAGATTTGAATAGCTTTCGTGGGGGCCCAATAATATTTGTAAATATTGGATATGATGGGTTGATGCAGTAGAGAATATACAATAATTAGGCAGTAATTTGGTACTTGGTTTCACAATTATATAAATATTATGTGAAAGATACATTTACGGCATCCGTTTTATTAACTCTTAAAGTAATTTGAATATTAAACACTTTACTAAAACAAAATGAAGAAATATGTACGTTACGGAATTCTCGAATTTCGTTCTAGTTTTTCAAACTTGTCTTCAAATATTGCGTTACTTATTGCGTTACTCTCTTTATGTGGCAGGTACAACAAGATGCGTCAATTCAACATTTCGGTCATTGGACTATCCGGGACCGAAAAGGATCGCGGGCAGGTTGGCGTTGGCAAATCATGCCTATGCAACAGATTCATGCGGCCAATGGCCGATGATTATTTTATAGATCACATATCAGTGCTTAGCCAGAGCGACTTTAGCGGTCGCATTGTGAACAATGATCACTTCCTGTACTGGGGCGAGGTGCGCAAGACAACCGACGAGGGTGTCGAATATAATTTCAACATCATCGAACAGACCGAGTTCATGGACGACTCAACATTCCAAGCCTTCAAAGTGGGCAAAATGGATCCGTATCTGAAGCGCTGCACCGCCACCAAAGTCTTCTCCGCCGAGAAGCTAATGTACATATGCAAAAATCAGCTGGGCATCGAGAAGGAGTACGAACAGAAGGTCATGCCCGATGGCCGCCTAAGCATCGATGGTTTTGTCGTTGTTTTCGATGTCAGTCCCGTGCCAAATCGCAGCGTTGAGAAGCAGGTGGAATTCGTGCAGAATGCCATTGCCAATATATTGAAAAACAAGAAGCCGCTAGTGCTGGTGACCACCAAGAATGATGATGCCTATGAGGTGTATGTGCGCGAGGCGGAGAAGATTAGTCAGCGCAAGGATTACAAGAGTACCGTGCAGCTAATTGAGACGTCGGCGCATGAGAGCATTAACATTGATTTGGCCTTCCTGATGCTCGCCCAGATGATCGATAAGGTGAAAAATCGGGTTAAAATCATCTCGTATCAGGAGTCGGCCAAGTCGCGCAAGGAGCTGCTCGATACGCGCTCCGAGGCGGTCACCCGTCTCATCCGCAACCAGATCACCGACTATCACATACTGTGGTCACAGGGCTCCAAGATGCTGTCGCAGTATCGTGAGTGGAACGAGTTCCTCAACATATTCGGACACGAGGCCGGCCAGAAGCTATTCCGTCGTCACATGAAGAAGCTGCGCGACGATTATCTTAGCAAGAAGCTGCATCAGTATTTGGACAAGTTCGCACTCGCCCTAGAGTATCTGCTGCCCGATATCAGTGCGCTCAACATTATCGATGATGATGCGTGGGATTGTGCCCGCAACTTTCTGCAGAATCACATCGAATTCGATCAGTATTTCTATGAGTGGCCGCAGGTCACCTGGACAAATCTGCTCGACATGGATGCGCCCGATGATGAGGCGCGCATACCCTTCGACGTGCTCAGGACCAACGAGGCGGAGACTGTGTTCCGTAACTACTTAAATTCCGTGCAGCAGGATAAGAAGAAAATTGGGTAAGTTGTGCATTTTGACTAAAACAGGCCAACAATTATTATTTCGATTTAGTGTTTAGCTACTTATTTCTCGATAAGATGAACTACTCTTTTTATTTAAGATTCATAGTGCTACAAGATTTGCTTACATTGTATGTTTTGTCTAACAGACAAAAATGGGTTCAATTCAAGCTAGTCCTTTAGCAATACAACTTTTGATGTTTCTTGCGCAGAGTTGGAAGTTTTGAAAATGAGAATACTCTCCAATAGTTGCGAAAACCAAAAATTGCAGCTTTACATAAACGCAGACACAAAACATACATATATTTTCAGTATCCTTAGCTACTTTTAGTCATATTACATTTCGATGTTATACCCTAACTAATTGTTGACGTTTGTGCTGTATTGATTTTATTGCGTTTTTCAGCTGGAAGCAGCAGTTCAAGATGCTGCTGGAGGAATCGGGTTTTGTGACGCCCGGCAAGCAGCTGTCGGAGGTGCGTGTCCTTTTCATGGGCAGGGAGTGCTTCGAGGCGTTGTCGGAGCACGATTGCCAACAGATCTATGACATACACCAGGACGAGATCATTGAGAAGAGCAAACAGAATTTCGTTGAGCTGCTGCTGGAGCATGCGCAATATTTTCTGCAATTCAAGAATGTGGACATTATCACACAGGAGGATGTGCGCCAGATAACGGATGTCATCCAGGAGGATTCACGCTACAAGATGCTCGACCGATTAGATCAAGAGCGCCGCGTAATGCTCGTGCAGCACTTGCGCTTCATTCATTGCCCCATACGCGATCATTGCCCGTTTTTCAACAACTGCGTGGATAATCTGATCGAGGAGGTGCTCTCCGATAAATCGGCGACCAACCATAAGACGCTGGGCGGCGTTGGCGGCACTGTGGGCGTTAGCGTCGGCGGCGGCGTCGGCGGCGTCAGCGTCGGCGGCTGGAAGACAACCGGCAATGGCAGTGATCGCACATTGAATCTGTTGATTGTCGGCTCCGAGCATTTGGCTAGCGATCTGCTCAACGATATACGCATCTGTACGGGCAGCAAGGGCGAATATATATACGAGAATCAAACATATTATCTCAACTATCGCATTGCCAACGGCGATATGGAGGCATTTAAGGCCATTGATGTTTACTCAAGCGGTAAGCCCAGTGCTATTTCAGTTAACTGAACACTATGTTTAATTATCATTTATGTGTCCCATTTGTTTGGCAGGTCTGATTTGCGTCTATTCGAATCAGCAGTCGTTTGAGACGCTCAAGGATAATTTGGAGCGCACGCTGCTCTGCAATCTGGAGCTGGAGGACAAGTTTGAGAATTTACCCATTGTCCTGGTCTATCAGCCGCAGGATCTTAAAGAGAACGAGATCGAATATCTGCGCAGCGAGGGCATGCGTCTATCCGAAATGCTGCACTGCGATTTCATCGATCATACGCAAAATCATCAGAAATATGTCTACGATATACTCAATATTGTTATACTGTCGCTGAAGCTGAGCGAAATGAAAAGCTACGAGCCATATCCATCGTCCAATCACACCGATCTGCGCATCCTTCTCTGCATCTACTGCGGCGATCAATACGACATTGAGAACATCGTTCAGCCGCTCATTGCCGAATCGACGGTCGTCAAGGCCAATGAGCACTGCATTATTGTCGATGTCTTCATTGGGGATGCGAAGCGACGCGTTGAGTTCATATTATCTTCGTATCATGGCACCAATCAGTATCGCGATGAGCTCATCCACGGATACATTTACATCTACTCAGCCAAGCGACGCTCCTCTCTGGCCAATCTCAAGTGGGTAGCCCATATAGCACGTACCAACCCAATATAACTCACTTTTTTAATCATAACTTTTTGTTGCAGCATTTTGGCCGCCCAGAATTCCAGCATTCCATTGCAGTTAGTTGCTGTGACGGAGAGCGGTGGCGTTAATGCGTTCTTCAATAACGAAATTTGTCAGTTTCTCATCACCGAGGGCAACGCATTGGCCGATCGCGACAAGGGCAGCTTCATGACCTTCTCGTCCGATCAATATGTCAAGTGTATGTAAACCAATGGACAAATCTAACTTTTAATTTCATTTCTAATATTTTCATCGAAATGAGAAAATACATATATAGATTCTATAGGTTATAAGCTTAAAAACTAGCTGCTTAATGAAACATAGCTTTGCTGCACACTGACTATATGCTTATGTCAGGTCGATCTGAACACTAAAGCTGTTTTCACTCAACAATAATCGATTGCCAAGTTTTATTCCACACTCGGAAAATAATAGCTATTGCAAATTTGTTTGTTATTACAAAAGTACACATCTATATAATCTTTGGCTTTCCAAATATTGCTCTTTTGAATTTCTTACTTTAATTGTAAAACTAATCTATTTTTGTGCTGTTGCAGTTGCCTTTTATAATCCATTCCTGAAGACCGCCTGGGACAACAAATATGAGGTGGAAAATCTGCATGTGGAGGAGTCAATTACTTTAGATTCGGGCGAGGGTACGCTCGAGAATTCGGTTAATCAAATGCCGCGTCCACCGCCACGACATGAGAGCTATATGCTCTCCAATACGCTCGGCACCGATGGTTCCGGCAGTGAGAATTACGAAATGCTTCCTACACGATCTCTCAACTCATTAAATGGTTAGCGAATCCTTGTGCCACACATATTCACCATACATATTCATTCCTATTCACTTTTTGCCATTGCAGAAGAAAGAGATATTTCACTAGATGAAATCTATGATGACAACAACGAAAAGCCCAAACACCTGCATCAAAGTAAGTTTCATCCTGGCTGCTCCAGTCACTCTCTCTCTCTCTCTCTCTTTCTCTCTCTATCTCTTTCTCTCTCTGCCCGCTCCAAACAACCAAACTGACACCTATAAAATACAAAAGTTCAACTACCCATATATCATATACGACTATAATCTATAATCTGCTACGTTACCCAATCAAAAATGTTATCATATGTATATAAACATATTATATATACTGTGTACCATGTACATGATTATTCATTGGTCATGCATTGCGAGACTTCCTGCAAGCGTATACCCTGTAATCAAAGCTATAAACTGGCTGGCATGGACAATTAGGGCTTTCCGAGTGATATAAACAAAAATTATTATGCCTTTATGTATAATAAAAACAATTGCTGATAAGCATATTTTATTATTGTCAACTTATACCCTGTAAACAAAACCACTTAAGTGATCTTACAGTCAAATGAAAGCTTTCGAAAATATACAACAAATACATCTTTGATACTTTCTGCAAACAAAAAAATTATATATTTTAATAATTGTTACAGCTTTGTTATATTAGCACTATAAACTCGTATAGCCTACAAATCTTGCGTAAAGTAAATATAAATTTAAGAAATGATTTAAACTGTCTGCCGCATAAAGCACCTTACAGGGTATTTGCCTAGTCACGCTGCATATCATTCATGGGGCATAATTCATGTACACTGCTTGAAAACGGAAACTGAAACCAAAACAATCTCCAATTTTCAATGCAAAAAAAAAATATCAAAATGCCATTTATCCAATTATTATCATATTATCGAGCCCCCCACATATAATAAGTACAACCATACTCTTTAATACTCTATAAAATGATTACATATTATTAATGATTAATCATAACAATTGTTTTTTTTTATATCAATTTACCTCTGTGTGTGTATTCGTTGTTGTCATTGCCTATTGCATACCAATAATTATTATATATACTAAACCAAAAAAAAAAAAAAATTTCTATAAAAAACTGAAAAAAAACCGAAAAAAAAAACAGGATTCCAGATATTCCCTCCTCCAACAACTCCTCCAGAGCCAGCCCCTCCAGATCATCAGCTCATTACATGCACATATAAGAGTCAATTCGTTTCGGCTTCAGAATCAAGTTTGGAAGAAATAACATGTAATCTAACTAATTGAATATTTTCTTATATACTCGTTTATATCGTATAAAAATCGTATATACATACCAATTTACGTTTAGTAATTTCATTTATATTCCTTTTATTACTTTTATTTGTGCTTATACTCGTTTTAGTCTTCGTTTTACAACCAAAACGTAAACTGTAAATGTTGTTCGTTACGTTCATCATGATTAATTCCAACCCCCAATTCATGCTCTCTCTCTCTCTCTCTCTCTCTCTCTCGCTCTCTGTCATTATCACTCTCATTCTCTTTGTACAAATACTTCATGTTTTATATAAGTATATATGTATGGACCTTCCGCCTCCCCGAGCCCCTCATATATATAGCATATATCATTCATCACCAGCTCATAAGTTCCTCCATCTCTACTCTCTTTCTCACTCTGTCTATTTTTTGTTGCTGTTTTGTAAGCGCCACATGTATGTAATATAACGCATTATAAAATATACATAACAGAATATATGCATATGTATATACCATCGAAAGTATATAGTATATATTTGTTTTGCTATTATTTGAGCTATGGTTTTTTAATTCCTTTACTTTTTGACAAACTTAGCTGCGCTAACTGCTGCGATTCTGATGCGTATTATATTTTCGTTGTTCTTGTTGTTGTTTTCTTTCGTCTTTTTCCTTTTCTTTGTTCTACTCATGCATTTCATAAGCAGCGGACGTCAGCGGGTCGAAGGATTCATTGGCCACCCATGATGCAGGTTAAACTTATGTTCCACTCTAAATAAGTCGCTCTCTCTCTCTCTCTCTCTCTCTGTGTGTCTCTCTCTGTTTTCCCAGCCCTGCCCGCCCCTCACAACCTTTTCTCCACTTTAAACAAAACAAGATTCCCGCACGATCTTTAGCGATGCGCCCTGATCCCACATACACACCACACACCTGATATAATAGTTGCCAATGTTTTTCCCTCTAGCCTGGCACTTAGTTTATAGCGCAAACAAAAAATCCAAGCACACAAAAACAAAATTCCTTTTGCCTGTTTTTGTTTTTTTTTCGCCAAAAAGAAAAGCCTGTCTCCCGCCACCTCGTCCTGCACTGCTCGCAATTGTAGCTGTTTTGTTGTTAGCCTAGCCTAGCGTTCCTTTTGTGCCCCACTTTTGGCTGGAAATCAAATGATGAATTCGATTCTCGCTAATTGCAGAATGGCTGGAGGATAAAAGCGATGCGCGCCGCAATATGAACAAGAACTCGATCTGGAATAATTTTAGCGGCTCAACGCACGCCTATACGACCGGACGGCGGCACATTGATTCCAATTTGAATAAGATACGGCCCAAGGGGCCCAGCCAAACGTTGAAGGTGGGTGAGGCGCCCAGTCGAAACTGTGCCATGAGCTCCTCAACTTTCACGCTACCCACACAGCAACCGGGCAAGCTGAATATGAAGAACTTTCAGTTGGTCAGCGATGCGGTCGCCAAGATGAATTTCAGCGGCAGCATGGGCGAGTCCTTTTTGGCCGGCTGTGAGCCCGGCGAGAAGGATGCCAAGCGCTATGATCATGCCCAGCTCGATGGCGAGGACGAGGACTCCGAAGAGCTGGCCGAATACGAGCAGATCTATGAAAACGAAGGTGCGTACACTCAACTTGGATGGTGGCTAGTAGTAGCGTCGAGTGCTAGATTCCAGACTTGATTCTCATACGCCAGTAATGCGCCAGTTATGCTCTGAAAGTCCTATTTTTACTCTCTAGAAATATTGACAAAATGTATGATTTGCATATACTCTATACTATATACATATATTTAATTATAATCATTCCCATATAGCATATAAATGTATTGTTCAAGAGTGCTTAAAACACACACATGTCCCTGTATTGTAACTGGCTCTTAATTGTTGCTTAATCTAACCTAACATTTGTGTCTATTGTCCGATTGTTATACATTTTTCAGGCCATTAGGATTGGCATTCAAATATGTGCATGTAGTATCAACAAAATCAAAATGATTACTGATTACTGATTTTGGAGTTAGCTTATAGTATATACTTGATCCAAGCTCTTGTAAACCTGGAGTTGAATATGAATATTTATCGATTTTGGCTGGAGCGGGTAGAGTTGTTATCGAAAATCTACAATCAAAAAAATATATGTATGCAATTTCCTAGCAATTTTTATTTCTAGCTTCGCTTCACCAAACAGAACCCTTTCAACTGCAATCCTTTGCTATAATCCTTTCAGCCATGCAAAACTAATCGCATTCAATTCTAATTGAACAATTATCCATGTGCTTCTCCCAAACAGACTGCACCGAATCGGACAGCTGCGCCAGTTCCACGGAGAGACGCGTGCGTCAGCAGAATGCCTACTACAAGGCCAACAAGAAGGCAGCCACCACCAAGAAGAACAAGAAGAAGAAGGTCGCCATACCGGTGCAGACGCCACGCGTGCCGCCATTTGGCGCCTACGTCAGCCCCCTGAAATACCGTTGCACTATCAGCGAATGGCCGCCGCTGCAGCCGCAGGTGAGAAAAGTATGTGTCGTGCTTTTCATTTTGCATTTGATTACCATATTGTTTTGCTGCCAAAATTTGCTTAACATTTTTATACCCTGAACCCATTAAAAATGGGTAAAAAAGGGTATTATGGCTTTGTGCAAAAGTATGTGACAGGCATAATGCAGCATCTCCGACCATATAAAGTATATATATTCTTGATCAGTATCAACAGCCGAGTCGATCTAGCCATGTCCGTCTGTCTGTCCGTCTGTCTGTCTGTATGAACACACAGATATCAGAGACTACAAGAGCTAGAGCCTTCATATTTGGAATATAAGTTCTCCCAATCCCGGGACAGATCAAGTTTATTTCATTTTATCGATAACTCGAAACCGTTTAAAAGTTATCGATAAATTTCGATTTCAGACTAGAGTTTTTGGGACATAACTTCAAAGTTATAAGAGCTAGAGGCCCCAAATTTGGCATGTATAATCTCGAATAGCATACACATGTAACAAATATTTACTTTTTGGATACCACCCCCCAAACCCCCCAAAAGTTCAAAAAACATAAAGATACGACCTTGTAATTTGGTTTGGTCACACATATTATCAACAATTGCTTGCCCCAAAAATTTCAATAAGATCGGACAATAAACACAGAAGTTATTTAAGATTTAACTTTCCATTGTGTGGGGCTCAGCGAAAAAGCAAGCTAACTGCTTAGACCGCTTGCACTGCTTGTACTGCAGCATGTGTGTGTTTAGATTAGTATGAATGATTGTAAGGACTAGGCTCAGGGTATCTCGTAGTCGGGCACTCCCGACTAGAGCACTCTTACTTGTTATGTATTAATTTGTCCAAATATTTTGTAAGCGTAGTGTTTTTTCTTTGTTGCAAGTTTGTGATAGTATGTAAACATTTATATTTAGATGTGTAACAGCACTTGAAACAAGTCCTTGAATTTGATAAATAACAAAGAATTATTGGATACGTATGTTAGCTTAGTGAGATGTCAGCAAAATATCCTGTTATCATAATAGACTTTAGTTTTGAGCCAACTCAAATGCTATTGCGGACAGTTTTTCTTTCTTTTTATACCCTGAACCCATTAAAAATGGGTAAAAAGGGTATTATGGTTTTGTGCAAAAGTATGTAACAGGCATAATGCAGCATCTCCGACCATATAAAGTATATATATTCTTGATCAGTATCAACAGTCGAGTCGATTTAGCCATGTCCGTCTGTCTGTCTGTCTGTATGCTAGAGAGCTAGAGCCTTCATATTTGGAATATAAGTTCTCGTAGTGCCGGGACAGATCAAGTTTATTTCATTTTATCGATAACTTGACCCATTCAAAAGGTATCGATACATTTTGATTTCTGACTTTGGGGATTAGGGCGTGGTATCCAAAAAGTGAATTATTTGTAACATGTGTATGTTATTCGAGATTATAGATGCCAAATTTGGGGCCTCTAACTATTATAACTTTTAAGTTATGGCCCAAAAACGCTAGTCTGAAAACGAAACTTATCGCTAACTTTTGAACGATACGAGTTATCGAATAGTTAGTTTTGGTTTGGATTTTTCACATTAATTACTTTTCAATTCCATTAATACTTGCATGTGGATTGAATGCGAATCCCAAAATTTGGGATTTTTTTATATTTGTTTGTGTATATATATTTTTTTTAAAATTGTTCCTGGAATGTGAAACTTTTCATGTTAAAATCTTATTTGCTGTTAAAAAAAAACAGAAAAATGTATTTTTCAACTACATACATATATGCTAATTTTATCTTTTATAAAGATTATATTATGTAATATTAACATATGTGTCTCGCTTTATTATCTCTATCTTATTATCTATTTAGAAAAATCAGACGGCGGTGTTGTGCCCGAGTTCTTAAAAAGTGACAAGTCACCAGAGGTAAGTCCTTATTAATCATATCACAATGCATTATAATATCCATTGTACTTACTGTTCGCTCAATTGAATACGAAACAGTATTCTATGGTCCCGGAGCTGACAGCTGCAGGAATATTCGGTGCGGAAAATCTGCCCGAATACAATATGAATGCCAAATGCTTGAAGGACTTCGAGAAGCTGGAGAAGCGTCGCATCAAGGAGGAGACGGCACGTCTGCGCAAGCTGCAGGAGAAGGAAAAGGAGCAGGAGAAGAAGCTCAAGCGCAAGCTCAAACAGAATGCCAAGGGTCTCACAGAGACAACTGAGGCGCAATTTGGCAAGCTAATGATCACGTCCGACAAGGACGAGATACCCGTATTCCTGATCAAGTGTGTCGAGTTTATCGAGAAGGAGGGACTCGACTCCGAAGGCATTTATCGCGTGCCAGGCAGCAGAGCTCATGTCGACATGCTCTTTCAACGTTTCGAGGAGGGTAAGTGGACCCAGCCTAATCTTTGATAAACATAAATTACAGTCCATATTATTATTCCCTATCATAGATCCCAATACAATTATTGATGTGCTGGATATACCAGTGAATGCGGTTGCCACCGCACTGAAGGATTTCTTCTCGAAACGCTTGCCGCCGCTCTTCAGCAAGGACATTATCAAGGAGCTGGAGGAGATTGCAGGTAAGTGCTGTGCGACAACTATTTAAGATAATATGTATGCAATATGCTTGCTTTCATATTTGTTTCGTTTGTAGGCTCCCGCGGCGTCGGCTCGTCCAAACTGAACGTGGAGGTGAAAACCGATCGCAGCTGCCGTTTGATAGCTTTAAAATCATTGCTACAGAAACTACCACCCATCAATTTTGCCATACTCAAATACATATTCCAACACTTTGTGCAGTAAGTTCGCCAATCAAAAAATACTGTGGTCCTTTGACAATTGAAACTTTCAGAAACTTAAACTGTAATTTTGATTACAATATGTAACTGATAAAACACAATATGGTTAAACCAATGCGCTCCCTACTTATGTGTCTATTGTTTCATTTTCTAGTGTCTCGGACAACTCGAAGCTAAACAGCATGGATAGCAAGAATCTGGCCATTTGCTGGTGGCCCACATTGATACCCATTGATTTTACGGACATGGGACACTTTGAGCAGCTGCGGCCATATCTGGAGGATATTGTCCAAACGATGATCGATCAATTCCCGTATCTTTTTTGCGGCAAAGATGCTTTTGTTATGGTTTAGGCTAGTTAGATAGGGACGGCAAGCGAGACGACAGAGATAGTAGATGAGGCAACAGTAGAAAGAGAAGGCATATAGTGGCATTGAAAGAACCCATCGATCGATTTAAAGATCATTAAAAACCCGAAACATGTAATCGCAACCAGGCAGCAAAGTCTCGTAAATTGTCGTCGTCATTTTTTGTAAACGCAACAGTATGAGAATGCATATATACTCTATACAATATATATGTATATATGTATGTGTATCGTGCATGCATAGATATATATATATATACCATATATATGTATGTGTATGTCTGTAAAGTATTTGGTATTGCAAAAAAAGTATAAACAAACCAATTAGTTAAGTAGGGTATATTTATTTTTTTATATATATGTATGTGTATATCTATATATATTATTTATATATAAATGTTTGTGTATGTGTCTATATTTATTTATATATATATAGGTATACATATTATATTTTGTATTAATGGCTTTGTTGTGTTTCCGTGATATATGTAAACGCATAGGGTTTTGCGTCCTTAAGCACCGCCTCACCTGTAAGTTCTATATATAGTAAATGCATGCATATATATATATATATAATATGTATATATATATATATATATATATATATGTGTGTGTATTTTGTAGGCGTGGTTAGGCGGTACCGGGAGCAAAGTTAAACAAATTTATTAATTGTGTATTGTATGTTAAAATGTATGTTAAAAAAAGTAAACTAATGCATTACGAATGATATATTATATATACTATATATACATATATATATATATACATATGTATGCTAAGTTTATATATGCATATGTGTATGTCTAATTAGAAGAAGCAGAGGCAACTAGACGAAGCAGCAAAAGAAAAGAAAATTATAATATTAAAACAAGTATAAAAGAAAACAAAAATCAATTTCCAGCTACTAAATGTGAATCTCTTTGTATTTGTATGCATGTGTCGGAGAGTGTCTGTGTGCGCGTGTGAATGTATTTGTATGCTTGTCCTTCTATGTGTATTGATATGTGTAAGAAATTTAAAAATATATATACATACAAATATATATATATATATATATATATATACATTTATAGAATTGTGTCTAAAAGATGAAATGTATTAGCGCTAATGATTATGGTACTCCCCTAAACCGATAATCCTCCTCTCCCCCCACCCCCTCACCAACCCCCCTCACAGGATCAATATTGCAAGCAAACAAAAAAAAAACTCTTTGTCTCTAGCTCTCAGCTATTATAAATGTGTGCTCTACTCTACATATGGAAAATAAAAAAGAAAAACATAAGAAACAAAACCAAAAAGGCATTAACAAAATACATATACAACTTGTATACATATATATATACATATATATACTTATATTAATGTATGTATATATATATGTATTTTAACTAAAGAACAAAACATTTAACAAAATGGCAAGCGTAAAGCAAACAAAAACAAAAAACCGTAGGCAACATAAGCGTAAGTGTTATTTCTTGTAATTGAGCATTAATTTTTTATAAACTTAATTATATAATTGTGTATCTTGTGTCTGAACGGACCTCAAACTTAAAGCAAACAAAAACAAAAAAGCGAAAAATCATTTTAAAACAAAATGTGCGGAAACTGTTGCGCAACACAGAGAGAAGAGAATGAGAAACAAAAAAAAAAAACAAAAAACAAAAACAAAATAACCAATATATAGTATAATTTGTATAGATGTGTGTCTATTGCATTATTTGTACACGAATGTACATGCATATATATATACGCAGGATTAACGGTATATATGTGTATGCATTTATTTATATACGCTAAAAAGAAAGAAAAAAAACGAAAATGCAAAAAATATGTCTCAACAAAATGTAATTCGACGTGATGTGTAATGATATTTTTAAAAGCAAATTTTATGGCCCGCCCCAACCTCCAAGCCCCTGCTCCCCCCAACCCCCAGGGCCCCGAAAATACCAACTCTCTCAAGCATCAGTATATGTATATATATATATTATATATGTACATATACATATATGCAACTACATACATACATACATATATGTGTCAGGCTATGGAGTGCAAAAAATAAATTTGTGGGCATTTTCCAAATATTTGTGAAGCATTTACATTTGTTGTATTTATTTAATATATAAGGACTTTTCCTCGGCTTGATTAACTATCTAGCATATACATATGTATATATCTAGCTGGCCAGCAAATTGGCTGCAATGGCTTCCGTGTCTAGCAGCGTTAATCTGTGCGTTATTTTTGACTTTTTATATGCAGGCTCATCGTCGTCATCATCATAATCATCATCATCGTTGTCAGTATCTTCATCAGACTCGTCCTGCTGTTGCTGCTGCTCCTCCTTATCATTATTGGCACGCTTGCTATACACCTTATCCGGATCGGGTAACCAGGTCAAGTCCACTGACTGCTCCGATTCGCTGTCGAATTCATCCTGCTGCTGCTCCTTGTCCTGCTCCTCCTCTTCCTCATCGCTATCTTGCTGCTCGGTCTTTTTGCGCAGTTTCTCGCGCTGCTGCTTGTGTCGCTTCTTGACCAACTCTCGGAAGCGCTGCTTATCATACTGATCTTCCTCGTTGAGCAGCGCCTTGGACAACATTAGATTGATGCCGCCATCGTCGTCCTTTTGCTTTTTCTTTGCCGCCAACGCCCTCATTTGATTGCGCTCATCGGCCAGCGTTTGGCCATCCTCATCGAATTTCAGCTTTGAGTTGATCTGCAAATTCTTCTTTAACGCCTTCTTGGCCAGCGCCGCTTTGGTCACCAGCTTCTCACGCTTTGGCACCACTAGTGGCCCCTCCGTTTCTGAGTCCACCTGCTCATCCACTGTTGGATTTAGTCGCTCCAAGTCCACAGCTCCACCTTCGACATCATGATCGCGTCGCTTGATTTGTATGAAGTCATCCTCATCCTCATCACTGTTATCAGCTGCGCCGCCAAAGTTACCAGCCGGCTGTTTCGGTTGTTGTGTCTGATCCTGCTGTGGCTGTGGCTGCTTCTGTCGCCACTGGAGCTTTTCGATGAAGGGCACACGTGGCGTGACGGCCAGACCCAAGGACTGCGCATACGCATCCAAGTCCAGACTGAGCACATTAAACAGATGCTTGTTGCGCATCAGGAACACGGACTTCAGATAGGATAGGAAAGCGCGCTGTGCCGAGGCCCGCAACTCCGGAAACTGTGCAAGGAATGCCTCAATTTTAACGCGCGGCGAGAACAGCTTTTTCGAGTCGATGAGCACACAGCGTATTTCGGTATTCAGCTGCTCACGCAGTGCGCCAATCATGTGGTCCTCCTCGCTGGGCGTCAGCACCAACAGACACTCGCCACGCGTCTTGTTCCGCGCCGATCTGCCCGCCCGATGTATATACTGGGAGACATCTTCGGGACAGTCCAGCTGCAGCACCCAGTTGACGGCGGGAAAGTCCAAGCCGCGCGAGGCGACATCTGTGGCAAACATGACAACATGACTCTTGCGCAGAAAGTCCTCGTAGATAGCAATACGCTTATCCTGATGCAGTGTGCCATAGAGTGCTAGCAGACCGACGCCTGGGCGCAGTTTGCAAAATATTTCGTATAGATATTTGGCCTGTTTGCAGCTGGACACAAACACAATGATCTTCTGCTTCAGGTGATTCTTGATAAACGACCACAGCATGGTGATCTTCTCCTCCAGCGGCAGCACCACATAGCTCTGTTGCAACAGCTCAGGCAACGCCAGAACAGCTGTTGAAGTGGCAGTCGTATCCGCAGGATCAGCTGTGCCATAGCCTACATAGATGGGCTGCTGCAGATTGAGACGTGCCAGATCCTCCAGCGTATTCGTTTGCGTTGCCGAGAACAGCAGCGTCTGACGATCCGGCGGAAAGTTCTCAATGATTGAATTTAGCGCCTTTTGGAAGCCCATGTCCAGGCAGCGATCGGCCTCATCCAGGACCAGCATCTCCATGGTGCTCGTATTGAACAGAGCATTCTCGTCCATGTGCTGCAGCAGACGTCCTGGCGTGCATATCAGTATGTTGCACTGATCCATGCGTGTCCGCTCGAACTTTAGATTCTTGCCGCCAATGATGAGACCCGCGGAAAAGTCGTGATGTTTGCCCACCTTCTTTAGCGTTTCGAATATCTGGTAGGCAAGCTCACGCGTTGGCGATATTATAATAGCGCCCACTCCATCCGAGCGTGACCATTTGTTAATGTACAAATGCTCCAGGACCTGCAAATAATTGTATAAATTTAGTTTCCTTTTCAAAAAGAGCTTGCAAGCATTTGGTACAAATGTACCAAAAATTACAAGATCAGGTTCCTTATATAGTATTAGACAGTATTAACAAGCCTTTTGCCCATATTAACATTTGTAAAAAGTAATTTCATTATTTTAATTTGTATAATACGTACGAATCATCTGTACGCTCGAATCATCTATATTAACATATGTTCACAAGCATTTGGTACAACAATATGGTAAACAGTAGATTCCTCTTAGTACGACAGGGAAATTTAATTGTCTGAAACTGGTCAGGTTGAAATTAATAGAAGATAGTTTAATAATTTTGACTTGCAAATAAAAAATACGCTTAACGTTTTGGAAAGTTAATAACGTTAACGTTAATACTAGTAAAGGGTACCAACGGAAAAAGTACCAGTTTTGGTCTAATTATGCTGCATGTGGCAATCGGCTAGCACTTACTGGTATGAGAAAGGCCAACGTTTTGCCGCTGCCCGTTATCGCCGCTCCGAGGACATCCTTGCCCTGCAGAGCTGGTCCAATGCTCTGGCGCTGCACTTCTGTCGGCGTAGTAAACTTTGACTCGGCCAGTGCCTTTTGCGTTTTCTGCGACAGTGGGAATTGTGCAAATGTTTTCAAGCTGCTAGCATCGATGTCGTCGTATTTGGAACGCAGCTCCTGGATTTCTTTGTCGGTTGCGGCCAGTTTGGAGTGCGATATTTCCCGGGCACGATACTGTTTGTTCTGTTTGCCCGCTTTATTGTGGCTGTTGCCCGGCTTGGGCTTCTGTGGTCCCGGTTTACCAGGACCTCTGGGTCTTTGTTTTTGCATGCCGCTGTTTTAAAAATTGTTTAGGAAGCAAAACACGTTTAGTTCGCACGGCTGTTGCACGAGGGGAACGACTATCGTTATTGTATCGATATTTGGTAAACAGCGATAACAGCGCTATCGAACCATCGTGTTTTGACCAGCTTCAAGTTACCGACGGTTACTTGGCGTAGAATATCCGTAGCTTTAATCGGTGTCGGCTTTAAACTGGAGCTTTTAATGTATTCAATATATGGATTTCAAAAACTACAATTCTTACAATATCTTAACTAACAGGAGAAGGTAAATGTAGAATACACGATTAAAGTCCTGAGGAGATTTTCTGAGATATTTACAAAAATATGCACAAATAAGCCCAACACAAAATCGATTGAAAATATCAGTCTTAGATTCGCTCACAAATTTCTCATCTTTGAGAATACAACTCCAAATTGAAGATACTTATTTCATGCAAATTTTAGAAACGTATGAACATTTTGACATGTTAAATTAAAGAGAAAAATAATTATTTGTAACCAGCTTAAAAAAGTTCAATTACATGAGAATATCGAACTGCTAGTTCGCGCGTGAACTGAACCAGTGAGAGGATTCAGGGCTGAAAATTTTTACGTAACTGTTGGGCGGGAAGCATGAATTTCAAACAATATATATATAATAAACAAGCTCAGATTTGGAAATAAGTATCAAATACTAAAATTTACATTTTATATATTATTCAGTTGAATCCATTGTGGCTGGTAAAGGCGGCCATAATAACTGTTTTTTTATTTTTTGTGTCCGCCGTCTCACATTCATATACATTTTTGAATCCATCTTCCATATCCCGCCCCAAAATGAAAGGTAAACTATTAATTAAGGCTCGCAAAAACAATTATACTTCCATTAATTTTTTGGGCCATTGAGAAATTTGCGTTTTTATATTTCCAGTTTTGTTGAATGGCAGCGCCTGACCTTAGCATAACTGCGCAATTTACATATTTTTGTCCATTACGTGCTCCAAAATGCACAGTAAATATAGATTAAAGTTCTAGATGCGTCGATAAGTGCTATCGCTTCGTACTTTATCGTTCTAGGCGATACATCGATTGACTGCATGACATTGAGTTGACATTTCGGTGTATAATTTTAGCATTTCTAACGATATAGTTCTTAATTTTTGCAATTGAAACGTCGACAAGTGTTTTTAACTGGCCTATTGCAAGCGCAACCAGTGTCCAAACGATAATGCAACAGTTTCCGAGCATTGACAACGATTACGGCTGCTTTTGACTGCAGCCAGCTGCTGCTGCTTCTGCCGCTGCTGCTGTGTGGGTGGGTTGTGGGCTGCGGGGGGCGGGTCCAAAGACATTGACAACAATTACATACGCATAGTAACATCACGCCGCATACGCGACAACAAACAAGATACTTATGTAAGTGTACAAGTCGAGTGTAACAAAGCTGAAATACTGAATTTGCTCACCTGCAGCAATAAGCGGAAACAAGGAACAGTCCGACAACGGGAGCAACTGAGATGCGGTCGCGCAGCAATTCAGGCGTTCGCCTGGACTACTACCAGCGGATAGTTCATCGCTTAATCTTGGCACACCAGGAGCCAGTGACCGGCCTGTTTCCCGCTTCGAGCGTCAACTCGCACGCCTGGATCCGGGACAATGTCTACTGCATCCTGGCAGTGTGGGGCCTGTCGATGGCATACAAGAAGATCGCCGATCAGGACGAGGATCGTGCCAAATGTTACGAGCTGGAGCAGAGCTGTGTCAAGCTGATGCGCGGCCTGCTCATGGCGATGATGAACCAGAAGGATAAGGTCGAGAAATTCAAAATGACCCAGAGTCCCTTCGACTCGCTGCATGCGAAATACTCTAGCAAGAATGGTCTGCCCGTTGTCGGCGACAACGAGTGGGGACACTTGCAAATCGACGCCGTTTCCCTATACCTGCTCATCCTAGCCCAAATGACCGCTTCCGGTCTGCAGATCGTCTTCTCACTAGACGAAGTGTCGTTCATACAGAATTTGGTGTTCTATATAGAGTCCGCCTACTCCATACCCGACTACGGCATATGGGAGCGCGGCGATAAGACCAATCATGGTGAGTGTTCCCCTGACAGAGGATGTACCATTTAGCTAACTGTTTTTATGGTATAGGTGAACCAGAGCTGAATGCCAGCTCAATTGGCATGGCCAAGGCCGCCCTGGAGGCCATGAACGAATTGGATTTGTTTGGCGCACGCGGCGGACCTGCCAGCGTCATTCACGTGCTGGCCGACGAGGCGCACAAGTGCCAGGCGGTGCTGCAATCGATGCTGCCGCGCGAGTCCAACAGCAAGGAGCTAGACTCGGGCTTGCTGTGCGTCATTGGTTTCCCGGCGTTTGCCGTCGACGATGCCCAGCTCATTCACAATACGCGAGATGCGATATTGTCGCGCCTGCAGGGCAAATATGGCTGCAAGCGTTTTCTGCGCGACGGCTATCGTACGCCCAAGGAGGATCCATCGCGTCTCTACTACGAGCGGTGGGAGCTGCGCATGTTCGAGAACATTGAGTGCGAGTGGCCGCTCTTCTTTTGCTATCTGATACTGTTTCACGCCTTTCAAAACGATATGCAGTCAGTGCAGGAGTATGCGGATCGGCTGGAGAAGATAATGGTGCGCTCTGAGGATGGCACTCTGCTGGTGCCCGAGAGCTATGCGGTGCCGCAGGATCTAGTTGCCAAAGAGTATCAGAAGCCCGGCTCACAGGTACGCGAAGTTGTGGGCCGATGCCCTTTCCTCTGGGGCCAGTCGCTCTTCATTTTAGGACGCCTGCTGCAAGAGGTAAGTGCACCAACAACAACAAGTAAGAATGCTCTAGTCGGGACTAGGGGATACCTTGAACCCACTCTAACTGCAAGCAGAGCCTTTTTACCCATTTTGAATGGGTTCACTGGATAAAACGACCTATTCCCATAATCATCTTTGAAATCTTGCAGGGCTTTCTGGCTGTAGGCGAGCTGGATCCGTTGAATCGCCGCCTAGGCGCCCAGAAGAAACCGGATGTCGTCGTCCAGGTGGTGATCATTGCCGAGGACAACGAAATCCGTGACAAGCTGGCCGAGCACGATCTGCACGTGCAAACGATTGCCGAGGTGGCGCCCATTGAGGTGCAGCCAGCCCGTGTGCTCAGCCATTTGTACACGTATCTGGGTCGCAATCGCAAGCTGGGATTGAGTGGACGCAAATCGCGTGATGTGGGTATCCTGAGTACCAGCAAGCTGTATTCTCTGAAGGATCGCATCTTTGCCTTTACCCCGCAGGTAAATTGCACGGGTCACATTGAAATGAACAGTCCCTTTTCCTGCACTCTGTTCGCTGTCTCTCTCTCTCTCTCTCTCTCTCTCTCTTCTATTTGTCTCTTTATCTTTCTGATTAATGATTATTGTTTACTTTTTATGATTTATTTGCTTATTATGATTATTTATATTATTATTGTATTATGCATTAGTTTGTCGACTTGTCGCGCTTCTATATCGCCTCCGATAACGAACTCATGATTGACATCCTTAAAGGCGAGATAAATTTTCTCAAGTCCGCTTGGGATCTACTGGGGCGTCCCTTAGTGACGCTGGTGCTGAAGCGCATCCATTTAGGTCGGTCCACCTTTGCATAAATCCCAATCAAATCAGTGTTTCTTTCTTTACACATGTATATTATTTATTTTTAGAGTAAATATCTGTATATTCTTGTCATTTCAATTCTTTTCCGCCTCACCCCAGTTATGTTTCCTTATCCTTTTTTTTTTTTTTGCTCTGAATTTGGTAACTGTAATTTGCAAGGGTTGCATTTTTTTACTTTCTTTGTTAAGTTATGTATATAATTTATACACATACACAATATACGCACACACATACACACCGATTTTGGTTTAGATTAGCTTTAGTTGCGTTGACTTTAGTTCGTTTGTATTTAGTTTCAGTTGCAAATGCATTTGGTTATTTTTCTTTTTGGTTGTGGACACCTAAATACAAACACACACACACACACACACACACAAACACACATTCATAAGTCCGCAGCCAAAGCATTTTATTATAAAGTATATTTTTCCTACACATACACACATTTGTATTTAGTTGCTTAGTTTAGTTAAATTTTGTGAACAATCTCGCTCCCATTTATCTATTAATTTCTCTATGCTTTGCACTGTCCCTACCAAAAACAAAATATATACAAAATAATCAAAACAGAGATCCATTCCCTATGAAAATTGGCCAAAATGCATAAGAAAAATACTCAACAAAAACAACCGCAAACAAAAAACTCTCTGTTCTCTTTTTGTATAATTCGTGCCTAACCAATCAACAAATCAACAAATCCAACACACACAGCATATCGACTATGAAGAATACTACACAACACGCGATCCCGATCTGCTCGCAAGCAATTTTACCACAAACTTAGCCTTCTTGACCAACAATTGGCGTCACATGTTGGGCAGACCGACAATCACATTAATGGCAACGCATTATATGCTAGGTAACTACATATTAACTACACCCACATACAATGCCAACCAAAAATCTAAATCAAATCACAAAAACAACAACAACAGCAACAACACGTAATATGATATATTGTATGATATGATATGATATGGCTACGATTTCCGATTATGATTATGACTTTGATATATATGTATGTTTGTTTGTTTGTTTGTATGTCTTGATCTACCAGCTGCTTCTTTCCGCTATAACTCTTCTTCGTCTACTAGCACTACACCTATCAAACTTTATCAACATGTTCCGACTGTTGTCCCTGTTAATATGAATTGCACATTCCAGCGTTAATCTAATTTTCCAGCACTGTGCTTCTAATAAATAGTATGTTTAATGTTCCATTCCAAAAGTGCGATTTAGATTTTTTTTAAGTACAGTACTTAACATTTTTTTGGATTCGGATTCGATCCACATTCAAATAGAATATGGATTGAAAAGTAGTTGCCAAAATTATATTGAAAAGCCAATCCATTTTATAAAAGGGTACTTTTTTTTTTGTATAAACATCTGCAGATTTACAAATAAGTTTTAATAAACATTTGTATTCATTCATTCATTAATGGAACTTAAAACACTTTCAGCCACTTTTGGAACAATTGTTTATTGTATTGTAGTAAAAAATGTTTGTTTTAGTATTTACCATTGAAGTTCATATAAAAGAAGTTCCAAAGATTAATAACTTTAATAACTCTTGTGCTCAATTCAATTTATTGAGTATGAAAGAATTTCAATTAACTTATTATTTTGTAAATGCGTGCTGGAATTAAGAATAAAAAATACTGAGTCTTTCTAATGTTAAATCAAACTCAAATCTAGCTAGAAAATATCGTGAATTATAGATGACGCACTAAGCGAATGTCATGATGGTATAAGTGGTATATATATGTAGTTTTTTTTTCCAATTATTAAATATATAATGACATCATCAATAGTAGATAGACTTTACTGGTAGAAATCGATGTTTCTTGGAACTTCCACACACTGCTTAGTCTCGAAACGGTTTCAGCTAGCCCCTACTTTAGGATCTTAATAAACTCTGCAGACTCTGGGAGCGTCCCTTTACCCTTAACGTAAATACAAACTATGCTATCTAGACTCCTTTCTCAACTGCACTCTGCTTGCTCTGCACACTAAAACTCATCGAATCGATATACTATGCACAATTTATCATCTGTTAAATGGTTACTCTTTGAGTGAATCTTCGCATCTGTCGGTGGCTGTTATTGCTTTTGCAACTTAGTTGTGTGATTAAAACGTAGACTTAAGCGACACCTGCTAACAACGCACCCACCATTGTTAAAGCAATCCTAATCCAATCGAACATCAAACGACCAATCAAATATATAGCAACAAACCCATCAACATAAATATATGAGCAATATTTCAATGTTCCTAACGTATTTCGTTATGGCACACAGACCAGGACAAGATACCGCTTGCCATGATTCAGACGATGAGGAAACTCAAGTCTGGCTACATAAATGGCACTCGGGTGATGCTGGGCAGTCTGAAGGACTTTCTCAACACCTCAGCCATCACGGATCTAAGCTTCCTGGGCAGCACCGAGGACGGCTATCCGGATCGCCTGCATCCGGACGTGCAGACCTACCTGGACGAGCATCTGTTGCGCTCGTTTAGCAATCGCAGCACCATGAATCTGCGTGGCGGCCAACTGCGTCCGCGACATCTACGCCGACGCATGTCCTGCAAGGGAGCCATCAAGAAAACGCGTTCCATCAATGTGGACTGTGAGTACTTGAGTGGCCAGGCAGCTTAGGCCACAATGCCACAATCGTTGTTCTCTCTCTATCTCTCTCTCTCTCTCCGTTCCTTCTAGCTGACAATCTGGGCATGGAGGGTCCATCGCCGCTGACCGAGCGCCGTCTCTCCTCGATTGTGCCACCGCCGTGGCTGCAGGCCAACAAGCAGGGACATGTCAGCGTGTTTGCGACCACGCCCGAGGAGGGGCCCAGCTCGCCGCCGCAGCTGGGCGGGGATTTGGGGCTGCGCGAGAACATTTATCCAATGGACCCGCATCATAGCCGCTCGGCCATTGATCGCCGCAGCGAGTTTGTGCGCCAGCAAGAGAGTTAGTCCCGCTCAGATTTCTTTTCTGTTTCATAGTGGCTTTTATTTGGTTTTTGTTTTATTTCTTTCTTATTTTCGTTGTTTCCTTTGGCTTTCGTGTACAACTAAAGTAACAGTGCCCAAAATTCTCATTCAACGCCATCGCGCGGAAACAAACTTTGCGGACACAGAGGTGGAGGAGCTGATCGCCATGCTGCGCGAAACGGAGAATCTCGAGGAACAGGGCGACATCCTGCAGTATTTGGTCGATACTCAAGGCTTAGACTTCAATACGGGTAAGTTGCTGGCGCGACACAAGCGAAGTGTGTTATCCTGCAGCGACATGACCTATCGCAACTGGTTACATAGCGAACAGACCCGTTTCCACGATGCAATACTGAACCACACACACACACACACACACACACACACACACACATGCATATACGCTACAGCTATACCTAAACTAATATATGGGTTTTTTTGGACTATACGTTATGTTGTTAGTGAGCTTTAACGGGTTTCTTGCAGATTTTCAGGATATGTTTTGAATTTAATGCTCGATTCCACAATGGAGGTGTAACAATAGCATTAAATAGTTCAGAAACTTTTATTCCAAGTCTTTAATCTTTTCAACATTCTAGAAAACTATAAAACATTCGACTCGTACCGAAGATATATCCATCTGTATTACATTCAAATGTGTTTCAATATATTTTGTATCTAGTTCCCAAATATATATTATTTAATAGTTGAGTCACAAGCATAAAAACCCTATAAACTTTCCAGTTTGGTATACATACGTTGAAAAGAATATAATTGTTCATCTTACAATCTACAGTTTATATTGCAGTTATTATTTAGTGGTCCAAACTGGCCGACTCTGATAAAAATAAAAGGATACACATATTGTATAGCTGTATCTACCTAATTAGTTTCTTAGAGCTTTTTTCTTAAATTAAACATTTGCTTAGTAAATTTTCTATATAGATTTGTTAAATGAAGATACCACAACTTAAATTCAGAATATTTCGATAATTTAAAATTAAAAATATGTGTATATTTCAAAAAGTGATTCGTGCCGCAAATCGATAAGCTTGTCTTAAGAGTATAATAACTAGATTCGAATTGCTCATTCTTCGTATTGTGAAATCCTCCTGGGAGATGTGGAAACTAGGCTTACCTACATGTACATATCTGTTGCATTATTCGACTTAATTCACATTTAATTGTTTTGTGCCTCGTTCTTTGTACTGTACTACGTGCTTTGTGCTCTCGTCCTTGTCCACTCTACTCTACTTCACTCCGCATTCGCATCTGCATCTGCAGCTGGTCTGGGTTTAAAGCACAAAACCGATGATAGTTCCGCTGGTAAGTGTGAAATTGTACCCTTGATCCTTGACCTTCCGTGTGTCCGGGCTATTTGTTTGATGTTGTTGGTATTGTATTACTTAACACCCCATCCCCCCCAACCCCCTTCCCCCAATGAATCCGCCTCCCCATATTCCTTAACTATATGTCTACCTGTTCTACGATCCGGTCCTATCCTATCCTTACCTTTGTGCATCTTTGTGACGCTTTTCCCAATTCATAATCATGCTGTCATACGAGCTATGGTTATATTACATGTTTAATTCATATTAGTGCTGCTAACAATCGATTCTCAAACCCAAACAGACCACCAAAAAATAGGAACAAAATAAAGAGTAAAGATTTCTAAACTTATAGAAAAAAGCTAATCATTTTAATATAGCGTATTTTCTTCTTCACGATTAAATCTAAAGTTGAAATATGAATTGTTATAAATATTATGTATACATATAACATATTTTTTAGTCCAGTGCCACATTTAACGGTACTTTTAATATTCTCCCTCAAATGTATATCAACCACAATGAAAATCGTTTGTTTATAAATCTATTTTGGCATATTTCACTGATTGGTTATTTTTCGTTCTTTGTTGAAGTTATAAGGCTTAAATTGGTGATGCCATATTGGCATGTACTCTATTATATTGAAAATATATTGTTGTTAAAAAAAGAGCGTTCATCTCAAAAACTGACAGACTTCCAGATATTCTTGGTTACTTTACCGGCTGAAGCAATTTAAAAAAAAAAAAAACAGATCTGTCCTGAAAAAGGCTTAGTTGGCAGCACTGATTGAGAAACTAGCTGGTAAACTATTAAACAAGCACACACACACACACATACATATACTAAAACGCATACAACTTTAGCTGCATACTGCGATTGATTTTGATGCATGTCGCTTTTGATTCATTGATTTTTAACCCATATGTATTTCTCTTATATTTTTTTATTTTCAAATGCACACACACACGTAACACACACATATACTACTACTCTCAAATACGCTTCATCCTGCCATTAACCTGAAATCTCTTGCATTGCCAAAAAACCATCAACCACAACTCAACGTCAACCTAACCCCCGTCAAAACAAACCCAACTATTCCACACCAACAAAAAATAAAAAAAAACCAAAAAAAAAATAAACAGAAGAACTCGAACTCGATGATGTAATGCTTGAGTTGGCCAGTGCTGGTGGTGGTGGTGCTATTGGTGCTAGTGGTGTTGGTGATGGTGCCAAGCGGTCTGTGCCCAAAGTGATCATCGATGCCACTCCACCCGCAGCGAGCAGCGCCATCAAGGATGAGGACAAGGCCAATGCGGCCGTCGTGACGACAGTCGCCACCGCCGCCGCCGGCTCCAATCAAAGCAACAACAGCTTGAATAACAACGATTCTTCCCAATCTGAAGGCATGCTGGAGGAGGGACGCGTGGTCACCGTTAGGGATCTGCTCAAAGGCCTCTACGAGAAGGCCTGCCAGCAGAAGCTCTGGGGCCTGGTGCGTCACACCGCCGGCATGCTGGGCAAGCGTGTCGAGGATCTGGGCAAGGCCGTCACCGATCTGCTGGTGCGCCAGAAGCAGGTCACCGTCGGCATGCCGCCGAACAATGAGCACACCATAACGGCGCCGCTGCCAGAGGTGGAGCTGCGACAGCTGATACACGATGTGGGTGCCATCTAAGAATCTAAGAAAATCCACAAAATACAAATTTAACAAAGCTTAGCCTTTTTTCAAAAGTGTTGACGCACCTAGTAACAAAAGTTATGCAAAAGGGTTTATTTTTATATTTTGGTATTTTTTAGAGTCTTGTTTTTGGGTTACTTTACAAATTTAACCATAACTTGCTTGCTAATTCACCGTATTCAAAAATCAATACTGCTATTTAATTATAATTTATACATTTTGCATCAAGTTTATAGATTGGCAGTTTTAGATATACTTTATACAAGATATACTTTATCGAAATCCATGGATAAACGGCCAAGCTATAACAATTCATATCCAAAATTGCATTTGATCTATTTTCCATGATTCATAAAACAGAAAAGCCACTTTAACAAGCAAGTTATGGTCAAAAAAGTTTTATAATGCTGACTAATAACAGTCAGGCACAGAAAATTAAATATAAAATTACATGAAAAGTTTTTAAAAATTTAAATTTGAATTTAAGATAGTTAGAAATGAACATTGAAAGATTCTGCTGGAAAACATAAGTTAGAACTTGGCTAGTAGTTAAAAGTGAGTGCATTTATTAAATTAGAAACGGCAAAATTAGATGAATACCTTAAATATTGAACTTTTAAAAGCGAGACCAGTTGAGAGCGATAGATTAAAAAGATTGATCTTAACCATATTGTGTTGACCCAGCGTAATCAACATTAAAAACCGTTTGCAGGCCTATGGCGACGATGAGAGCACAGCAATGCTGACCCAGGAGCTGATGGTCTACCTGGCGATGTTCATACGCACCGAGCCGCAGCTGTTCCACGAGATGTTGCGCCTGCGCGTCGGTTTGATCATTCAGGTCATGGCCAAGGAGCTGTCCCGCACGCTTAACTGTGGCGGCGAGGCCGCCTCGGAGCATCTACTTAACCTGTCGCCGTTTGAGATGAAGAACTTACTCTATCACATACTCAGCGGCAAGGAGTTTGCCGTCAGCAGTGGTAAGTGTGAACTGATCTGATCTGAAATGAAGGCTCCTCTCATCTCCATTTGGTTTGCAGTGGCGCGTGGCAATCTATCGATTGTGAGCTGCAAGTCGAGTCGCGTTAGCAAGAAGAGCCAAATCGGTTTGGGCGATCCGGAGGGCGAGGATGCGCTGATTGCCACCATCGATGACCGCCAGGGTCAGTGGCTGCGTCGTCGTCGTCTCGATGGCGCCTTGAATCGAGTGCCACGCGACTTCTATTCGCGCGTCTGGACCGTGCTGGAGAAGTGCCAGGGTCTGGCCATTGAGGGCCGTGTGCTGCAGCAGAGCCTCACGCAGGAGATGACGCCGGGCGAGCTGAAATTTGCGTTGGAAGTGGAAACGGCACTCAATCAAATACCACAGCCCGAGTACCGGCAGCTGGTGGTTGAGGCACTCATGGTCCTGACACTGGTCACCGAGCACAATATGGTGCCGACCTTGGGTGACATTATCTGTGTGGAGCATCTGGTGCACAAGGCAAATCAATTGTTTTTGGAGGATCAGCGCAAGGTGATGGGCGATGCGACGCTGTGCTGTGCGAAGCTCAAGGATGGCAAGGAGCAGCAGCAGGCGGCATCCGGCATGCTGCTCTGCGGCGGCGCCGCCTACATCTGTCAGCATCTCTACGACAGGTGAGTGCACAGAACTCTCGCACTATAGACACCTCAATTGATGTTATTTCGTTCTTTCAGTGCACCCAGTGGCAGCTATGGCACCATGACGTATATGTCGCGCGCTGTCGCCTTGGTGCTGGACTGTGTGCCCAAGCATGGTGAAAAGGAATGCGCAATCTCCTAGAGCATAAGTGCAATCGCTACACTCGACCTGGAAACAAGCAAAGCGTCTGTAGGACGACGCTCACTTAATGCCATGTACTGTTAAACCGACGGCCTGGTCTATTTTCTCTCCATCTCTCTCTCTTGTTGTCTCCCTCTCAGTTGCACTTTCCCCCCCTCTCTCTCTCTCTATCTCATGCCCGCTCGCTTCAGGCCGCGTATTTAGCCCAACGATAAGTTAAGTCTGAGGTCCGCCCTGTCCCGGCAATGCTGTATATACTTATGTATCTGCTTGGTAGACTATCTTCGCCTACTAAGCCATTTGTTAATGTGTTTCGTTTAGATTCTTGAGCGGCTATTCGGCTGCTATATAGTGTGTAGTCCCAATTATATGCTATCTATATCAAATATGTATTATCCGAATAATAGAAATCGCTGCGCGCCGCAAATTAATTTCATACTCGCAACTGGCTAATGCAGATTCGATTGATCCCGCCGCACTGCGGCTGTTACAATGTCACGATTCAAATACTATGAATTTTTTTTTAGCTCCCCCTGCAAGTTATGAAGAGAAAATTTATAACAATAAAGTGTGTTTTTGCAATGTTATCTGGAAATTGTTTTGATTTGGGAAAATGGATTTCAGTAGTAAAAGCACTATCTGAAAACATATAGAACAGAGCTGGATTCAAGTCCTGAACGTCTTAAAACGCTAAGATCCTGGGCAAAGCCAGAAAACTTGCGCACTATAGAAATACTCGGTATGTTTGCAGATATCCTGGCCCATAAGTAATATTCATATATAAAACAAGTTTAAATTTTTAGTTTTGTTAAGCATAAATATCATTCTTTTATTCTTGTTGCTGTTGATTTCGCTGCAATTTCCGCACATAAAATGTTTACAAAAATTGTATTCATTAACAAGTTGCTTGTGTGTTGAGTGTGTTTTGTTTTGATGATTTTAGACATTTTTTAAATGTGTTTGTTTTTTTTTTTTAGTTGTTTTTGTTCGGTCCACTCTCTCTGGTATGTTAAGCTGGGTGGCTTGCGCAATAGTTATTCGTGTTACAAAAACAGAAACGCTCACGAAACAATTTGGGGAAGCTAATTGTGTTGAGTGTGCCAAGAGGAGGGCGAGTTTGTATGTGTATGTGTTCGTGTGTGTGTGGTTATAAGTTTAAACAGAAACATAAAATTAGCGTTGGTGTTAAACGAGAGTTGTAAGGCTTTTAAAAAAATCCTAGACAAAAATACTTAATAAGAATTGATGTTTAGCAGTAGCCCCTGTCGGGCACACGACGACGTGGCGCACACCGGATGATATTGTCCACACGTAGGATCATCTCCGCTGCCTCGGCGGCGGACATGAGCACCTGACGCTTCACGGCAAATGACTCAGTGATGCCCAAAGCACGGACATCGGCCACCTTGGCTTGATCCATGTCCAGACCCAGCTGATGATTGCCCTGGGCATGACCGGCACGCAGCTCGGAGATCAGTTGAGCCGAATCGAAGCCAGCGTTGTCGGCAATTGCTGTGGGCAGCGACAGCAGAGCACCTGCAAAACATATATTTATATATGTACAGTATTAGTGTTTGCTTTATTTGAAAAACGATAGCATATCATGTATAGTGGATATCGCTTATATACAATTGATATAATGCAGCGATGCTTTTGCAAATTAGCGATATTTGCCAGTATTGTGCATATAAACAATATAAGCGATATATAATATATTTAACTTACGTGCAAAGGCCTCAATGGCAATAGCTTCCTTGCCAGCTGTTTCGGATGCCTTCTTGAAGACGGCATTGGCCATGAGGGCCTCGGCGCAGCCGCCGCCGAAAACAATGCGCGACTCCTTCACGGTAGCAGCCAGCACGCAGAGGGCATCGTGCAGGGAGCGATCAGCCTCGTCCAGGATCTGTTGTGTGGCACCACGAATGACAATGGTGCAGGCCTCGCCTAGCTTGACGCCGCTGAAGCGCAGCAGCGTATCCTCGCCGATCATCACTTGCTCAATGACCTGGCACTCGCCCAGCTTAACCAGAGCGGGATTCTCGAAGGTCGAGACAATCTCTCCGCCGGTGCAGTAAGCCAGACGCTCGATGCCATCGAAATCGGCGTGCTCAATGGCCATCACTTGGGCATCGGCGAAGAGCTGCTCGGGATAGTTGTAGATCAGCTGGCGATTGATGAACACATTGCATTTGTGACTCAATATCTTGTCGACTTTCTCCTTCATCTTCTCCTTTTCGGCCATCTCCAAGTCGGCGATCTTGGCCAACGAGTCCACCTTGATGCTGCTGCCAAATACTTTGATCTTATCCGTGTCCATCGGTGTGTTGGCAATTAGAATCTTTGCATTTTCAATCTAAACAAACAAAATGCGAATTACAAAATCAACTTTATGCTGAGAATTATATTTTTAAAAATTTAGCTACTATTTATATTTTAGCACGCTTCAATTGTTTCTATTAAAGCATCTGTTTTTTTGTTTACTCATATTCAAAATTGTGTTAAAAAAATAAAAAAAAAACCAGTTTCTTATGATACCGCTTAAAAAAAAAATATGACTTATTATATTTTTAAGCTAAATTAAAATTATTATTAATTATTAAACTTTTTCAAAGTTAAAACTTTCAAGTATTTTTCTACTTATGTGTACTACAATTTGCTTCTTAATCATTTCTAATAATTTTCTCTTTTTCCCGAAATAAAATAAACACTTTAACTGTGTGAAAAGCGCGTTGACTTCGTTTAACTGCACATTGTTTAAATTAATTTTGGAATAAGAAGAAAACTATTTTATAATCCTCAACAGATCTTTCGTCAATGTTCAGCAATTTACACAGCAAGCATATATTCGAATCGTGCTTGTTTGAAAGTTTGTAACATATCAAGCTCATATGACGCCAGGCCTGATGTCAGCGTCTGAGTCACGTGGTGAAGAGCAGAGGCTCGTGGTTTTTTTTCTTTCTTATTTTTAAGGGGTCAGTTGCTTTGCAGATGGTGGCTGCCACATCAAACTCGTCAAAATGGCTGTGATATGAATGAGAAATGAAACCACATAACTCACAGTCAATTTGACGCGCCAATGTGGAGTAGTGACAACAACGACCAGAAACACAAGGCTATAAAATATACAAATAATACAATTCACTTACGCGCTGTGGCTGATGCACGCCGGGCTTCTTGTCCAGCAGAAAGCCATCATCGAGGAACGAGTCATCCAGAGTGCCACCTGACTTCTTGATAATCTGTATCGACTTGAGCTCACCGGAGCCCTTCAGGCGCAGCACAGCGTCGACGGCCAGATTGGCAAAGAAATCCTTGTGTTGATGCAAGATCTTTGAGGACAGTGTGGTGCGTGCGATGTTGAGCAAATCTTCCTTGAACTTCTCATTGTTCGACGAGTTGTCCTGGGCGGCAGCAGTGAGCGCCTCAAGTGCTGCTTGGGCAGCCACACGCCATCCGGCCACAATGATCTGTGGATGCAGCTTCTGCTCGACCAGCTTCTCGGCCTCGCGCAACAGCTCGGATGCCAGCACCGTGACGGAGGTGGTACCATCGCCCACCTCTTCATCCTGGACACGCGACATATCGACCAGAATTTTGGCAGCCGGATTATCGACGCCAACGGCACGCAAAATGGTTGCACCGTCATTGGTCACCTCAACCTGACCGGCATTGCGGCCGGTGGCTACGAGGATCTTGTCCATGCCCTTGGGTCCCAGTGTGCTCTTCACTAGATCACCAATGGCGATAGCGCCAATGAACGACGACAAGCGCGCCATTTCGGCTTTCTCCTCCTGCGCCTCATTTTTGAGCACGCGCACGGGATTTAAAGACATCTCCTATGAGAAGACCAAACAAATAAAAGTATTGAATTTATATTTTGTTTATGCATCTGCAGCATATATATATATATATACATATGTATATGCACAGATGTTTGTGTGCAGAAAAGCTGCGCCATCGGACCTAACCCCAAATAGTTCGTGATTCATCGACAGCACACACACACCTAGAAGCAGCCGCCGCATGCAGCTAAAATGCTGCATTTGACTTGTCAAAAATGCATGACATTGTATTACACTTTGCAAATCATTGCAGTAAATGGTTGAAAAACAAATGTAAACATAATGGAAGTTTCTGGAAGCATTGCGCTCTCACGTGTGCGTAGGCTTGAGGGGGGCTGCTGCAGTCTGTGTGCGTTCGGCGTTTTTTTTTTTTGACACCCGGCATATGAAAATGCTTGTTTGTATGCAATTATCAATGAAAACGTGCATATTTCACCATACACTCATCCGCTATACTGTAAACTAATTATATTGTTTAGGCGATTTAATTTAATTTACCATTTTCAATGCTTATTCACAAGTTTTTTGATCACAGAATTCAGAATACCCCACAGCGCGACAAAGCGACAAAGAAAATGGCGAAATGTTAGGTATGGTTGTTGATCTTGTATCGATGTATCGATATTATTTGAAGCGAGCTTGTAATATATCGTAGCGATGTCTAGCCACAACGATACATTTGTCAATTTTGTTATCGGGCGGCACTTTTCAAATTTATTCTTTAAATGTAATTTTCAGCTATTTAAAATAGGCAATGACAGGCAAAATGTATTGGAATACAGCACATAGTGATGTAGACAATATAAATCAGTGAAATATATCTAATTTTCCTGCTTTGTAAATAACATGCACAATAATTTCGGTTTGCTTTCGTAAACGCTTTATTTCTTTTTCTCTTTTTAATAATAAATAGATGAACAAATTTAAATCTAGGTACTCTACACACAAATAATCTTACAAATTAACAAGCATCTGACCCTCAGCACTCAACCAAATATATTTGAGTACAAACTGTTCAGGCCATTACTGATGGTTGAGAAGATGCCATTGTCACTGGAGGATGCTGCAGCATAGGGCGGGCTGCCTGGCCTATAATGCTGCGGTGCTTGCATCGGCCGATAGAATGATGGCCCGCCAGCTCCGACTCCTTCAATGCGCTGTGAATAGTGGCCAAAAATGGTTAATGCATTAAGTGTTTAAGTGGCAAGCAGCTGCTGCCTGGGCTCCAGTGCTTTTTTTTTATTGTCCACATTAAAAAGGCAAAAATTAGTATTCGATTTGACAACAATGTTAATAACAGCAACAACACTTAATAATATTGGGTGCATTCCTTACATAAGTACATCATACATATTCATTTACATACAATAAATCTGCAATTTTCCATTAATATTATATTAAAAGCCAAAACCCAGAACATTAAAGAAACAATAAATTATCCAACAGAGTATATTATTTGTATAAAAACCATTAAAGCAACCAATGACATGTTTTTGAGGTAAAAGTTTTTGATCAACGTGTCTAGTTTATAGAGTTTAATCCTAAGCATTGGTCAAGAAATTGCAATTTGTCCTACCCATCAGCCATCAAGGACTTGTTAATTTTACGGGGATTATATAATAAGTTAGCTGCACGCATTACAACTAAAGCACTCTATGAATATTTACACGCCAGTTGGTTGCTGGTTTTTTCTTTGTCTTCAATTTCTAATCTGTGGATAGCTGCCGCTTATCGTTTACCAGCTGGCGCTGCGGACGCTGTGTCGTCCCGCCGGTGGTGGCGACGGTCGTGGTCGTGGTTGGGGTTGTGGTTGTGGTTGGTTTGATGGCGCTTGGGGCCATAACATACTGCAAAAGCATCACATATGTACAGGGCACAGAGTTCGGGTTAAATATTGATTAGCCAGCACCAGGAGTTCATAAAAGTTAACAGACACATTAGCAAAGCATTAAACGAGCGCTGGAGCTTACCTTGGAGGCTTGTAATGTGACATTGAGCAATGTGGGATGCTGCTCAACAATGACGAACTCTACTTCGCGTGGCGCGTATCCTTCGGCAAAGACCTAGGGCAAACGGGCAATTCAAATGGTGCTCGTGGAAAAGATTCGTAGTGCTCACCTCGGCCTTGTAGTATCCAGGCAGCAATATACGCCAAAATTCGCCGTATTTGGTCGTCTGGAAGCCAACGTCACGTCCTTTGATCTTGATGGAAGCTCGTTCAATGGGTGCGCCCGCGGGATCGAAGACAAAGCCCTGTACACCACGATGTGCCTCGGCCAGAAACTTAATTAGAGACTGTGCAGAAACAAAACAAAAAGGTTAAAAATCAGTTTTCATAAAAACGAAATTTTTTCTTTTATTTTTGGAATTTTCTGAAGTTTAATTCAAAACAATGACTTTCGTTTGGCTCTTCATTCCTTAGTTGAATGAGTGAAACAATTTTATTACATCACTTCCCAACACTGGCTCGTACTGTCATGTTTTACGTCTCTTCTTAATTTTTTGTAAAAATTGAAAAAAGTTTTAGTTCATTGAACAAGAGAGTCTGCATTCACTGTGAACGGTCGTGACGCGCATGATCTAGCTCATGGTGTAATTACTAAAGGTGGAGTAAACTACTGTGTGGTGAATCTATTCAGCTGCCTAGCTTGCCAGTCGTTTCCTGAACGTCGTTGAAGCAGGTCGACATGCGGATGAATTTTTTTTGTTTTCAGAAATGTTTGATTGTATGCGTGAATGTATTTGTGCTTGTATGTGTTCTACAAGCGTTAATGCACGCATTCATAAGCACATATACACACATACACAAGCATACCAAACGGCAGGCAACTGCTGGCAGCTCGCTCGTAAAAAAAAACGAAGCAACGACAGCTTCGTGAAATTGGCGTGGCAGCTCGTAAAATAGTTTACTCCACCTTTAGTAATTACACCATGATCTAGCTGGGCACCGCGTAAAACGGTGTCGGCAAAAGTGCGGTAAAAAACTAATTAAGCAGTGCGCAAAAACTGCGTGCACTGCCCATTGGGCAATATACTGCCCCTCAACATGCGCGTAGCCGCACAAGAGGGACGGACGTGCCGCGTTGTGTAAAGTTCTAAATAATCACAATCTGCATTAGGTGTGCTTATTCTGCACGGAAATCTATTTTTAGACACTGCTAGCGGTGTCGGTAACACGCGAGAAAACAAAAATCGTAAGCGAAGCAAGCTTTTGTCGAGTGGGCAAGACCACTGCCCTCGCTTTGCGCGAGCAGCAAACGAGGGACAAGAAAAACTGTATCTTATCAGCAAATAATTTCTTGATGCTGGGCAAATTTTGTGAATTGCCCAAATATGGAAGGAGACTCACCTGATCACAGCCAGCTTATTGATAAGCTGCCTGAGCTTGAAAATATGAGGAAAATAGCTGGTGCACCTGTACAACTGCGTGCCAGCTTGGTCGAAGACCTAAATAATGCAATTGGTACGCCTAAATATAATAGTAGCTTGATCGCAACGACTACAAGCACTATTACTACAAGTACATTAACTTTTTCAAGTGGAAACTGTCAATCAAAGTACTCAATTGCAAATACCATAACTGGCAGCATATGCTCTATACCAAACATATCGAACGCTGAAGTCTCTAATTCAAGCGTTGCCAATAAATTACATCAAACAACGGATTGTACATTTCAGATGCCGATGGTCTCTCTTTGTCTAAAACGAAAAAGTGCTGACAAAGCCTCAAAAACAATTAAGAAACTGCACACCCATTTAGTCGAAAAAAATCACGCAATCAATGGCCGTCAAAGTAAAACACCTGCTACCACCTCTCCGGTAGCACTTCAAAATAATCGCTACGCAGCGCTAGCTGAAGAAGCTGATTTGCCATGGATTTGGACGATGATCAAGATGCAGAAGTAGAAGCCAGCGTAGTTGGCAACGAACAGCACACAAGCAAAATGCCTAAGCCTCCAGCTATCTGCGTGCCGCAAGTTAACAAAATGAACAAACTTGAAGAGGCACTTAATTCTGTGATTCCATCTGATGAATATGACATTCGCACATCCAGATTTGGGGTCTCGCGTATATATGCAAAAGACTCCAAAGTTTTTCGAGCAGTTGTCGATATGCTGACAAAACAAAATTGTGAATTTTGGCACCATCAGTTGAGAGAGGATACTCCGTTCAGATTAGTCGTACGAGACATTCATCCAAATGTATCTAAACAGTTAATAGAGCGCACGTTCACTGACAAGGGCTACACAGTCATAAACATCTATTGCCCCAGAAAGCCAGACTGGCGCAATATTCAAATCAATGAGGAGGATGACCAGGACATAAATGACATGAAAACAAGACAGAACATGTTTTACGTAAATCTAAAAAAGACACCTAATGTTGTAGAGGCACTTAAGATTACTCAAATTGGAAGGCACAGAGTAACAGTGACGAAGGCAAAGCGCAGTAAAGATTTGGTGCAATGCTATAGATGCCAAGATTTCGGACATACTAGGAATTACTGCCTTAAAAAGCCAGTCTGTGGCAAATGCTCTGGTGACCACGGCACTAGTTCCTGTCAGCTCTCATTGCCTGACACTAATACGTGCGCAAACTGTGGAGACGATCACATCTCAAGCTTCAAGGGTTGCAAAGTCAGAGTTGAGCTCGAAAAAAAGCTCAAGCCGGCATCACGGCTTCCAAAGGATGGCCACCCGCGCTCTGGCAATAAAACCAACAGCTCCAATGTGAATAGAATGGGTGAATTCATCCCACATGCCGCTGTCAAGAACGGGTTTTCTTATGCTGACATGGCAAGGCAAAATACTAATTTAAACGGACCAGCCAAACAAAAGGACAGAGGCCCAAATAACTTCACAGAAAATGGATTCAGCGATAAGTTCAGTAGCCTGGAAAAAGCAATAAGTGATATAAATTCCAGAATGGATCAAATGTACAAGCTCATTCAGGAAGCGATGGACGCAAACAGGGCTTTCCGGGAGCTTATACAGCATTTCATCACAAAATGAATACCTCATCTATAAAAATCGGATTATGGAACGCGCGAGGTCTGGCTAGCAGCACGAATGAGCTTAGGCTATTCCTTGATGCTAACGCAGTTGATGTCATGTTAATAACGGAGACGCACTGTTGCTCTCAAGATAAAATATACTTGCCAGGATACATTATATATCATGCCCATCACCCTAGTGGCAGCCGAAAAGGTGGTTCGGCCGTTATCATCCGTTCTGGTATCGCACAGTCACAAAACGCACCAATTTTGCGCGGCGACATACAAGTCGCAAGTGCAACTCTACAAACTAATAGTGGAAACGTCACAATTGCCGCATTATACCTGCCTCCGAAAGAGCCATGGACAAAGGACGGCTTTGTAAACATAATAAACTCCCTGGGATCCAGATTCATAGCCGGTGGCGACTTCAACGCTAAACATCCATGGTGGGGCAACACCAGAACGTGCACACGAGGCAAGCGACTGCAAGAAGCAGTAGCCAGTAGCACTTGTCAAGTTCTAGCCACCGGAGACCCAACATTCTACTCATACAACACCCAGCTCACGCCGACAGCGTTGGATTTCTTCTTGTACAAGGGTATTGCCTCGAACAGACTTTCAGTCGATAGACTTTTCGATCTTACATCTGATCATTTACCAATAATGGCTACATTGCACCACTCACCCCAATATAACCCCCGCAGAGACCGGTTGCTCCCACCTAGATCTTCTGTTGAAGTCTTCAGAGCGGAACTGGACTGCAGAATAAACTTGAACACTGAAATACACGGTCCAGAGGATGTTGAGGATGCGATTTCACTGCTCACGAGCAACATAAAATACGCAGCAGCAAAAGCTTCCCCGAGGACCCCACTAATTTCAAGCCAACACCACATGACACAGTTACCGCCCGTCGCTGCTGCTCTTCTTTGCATGAAAAGAAGGGTACGAAAAGAGTACGCCAGAACAGGAGACACTCGCGTGTGGAGTATTTATAAAAGACTGGCAAATCGCCTCCAAAAGGTTCTCGCGAGAAGCAGACAACACCAAATAGACGATATGCTGGACAACGCAGGCCCTAACGCAGACTTCAACTACTCGCTTTGGAAATTAACAAGCCGTTTCAAAAGACAAGCTACTGCAAAAAGCCCATTAAAGGATCCGAGTGGTGTTATACCAGTCAGCAGAAAGCCGAGATCTTCGCTAGCAATCTAGAGAACAGATTTCAACCACTAAGCCTGACATCGGATTATATGCAAAGGCATGTTCAAAATACAATTGATACACCTTATCAAATGGCTCCACCTGCACAGCCGGTCACGCTGCAAGAAGTGACTCTGCAAATTAGGAATCTGAAGGTCAAAAAGTCGCCGGGTGACGACCGTTTGGACAACCGCACTATTAAGCTGTTGCCACTTAAAGCTTTGCTGTATATAGTGCTGATCTTTAACAGCAGCTTAAGACTAGGGTACTTTCCAAAAATTTGGAGGTCAGCGCTGATTACGATGATCCCCAAGCCAGGAAAGCAGCTTACTGAAGTTGATGCGTACAGACCTATCAGTCTTCTCCCTGCAATGTCAAAAATGTTTGAAAGGATTATCCTGGACCGGATCATGCAGTTAGAGGGTGTGGCACAGGCTATCCCAAAATGGCAGTTTGGCTTTCAGAAACGTCATGGAACCCCTGAACAGCTTCACCGTGTGGTCAACTTTTCCCTGGAAGCCATGGATCAAAAAGAGTATGCTGTAGCCGTGTTCATGGACATCCAGCAAGCTTTCGACAGGGTGTGGCACGCTGGCCTCCGTTGCAAGCTAAAGAACTTACTAACACCGCAGCTCTCCGAGATAGTTGGCAGCTTCCTGGAAGAGAGATCATTTTGCGTTGTTGTAGACGGCAAAATATCATCTAGAAGACCGATATGCGCTGGAGTACCACAAGGCAGTGTCTTAGGTCCCACTCTCTACACTATATACACTGCAGACATGCCAACACCCCAGTGTGTAACTGCTGTAGAAGCGAACGACGTGCTCTTAGCCACATACGCTGACGACACGGCCGTGCTAACTCGGAGTCGACTGATCGGCACTGCGGCAAGTGCGATGCAGGAGTACATTAACAGCTTCACAGAATGGGCTTCTAAGTGGAACATTGGCATTAACATCAGTAAATGTGCAAGCGTTACGTTTACCAACAGAAGAGGCACTTGTCCAGTCATATCAATGCTAGGCTCACCTCTACAACAAAAGCCGGCCTATAAGTACCTTGGTGTAGTCTTGGACAAAAGGCTTACATTCAATAGACACACAACCATGGTTCAGCAAACGCTCCGTTGCAAAGCAGAAAAAATGTCGTGGCTCCTATCTGCCAACAACAAGCTCTCGCTATCTAATAAGGTAGCCATCTACAAATGCGTCCTAAGCCCAATCTGGAAATATGCGCTGCAGGTGTATGGCATCGCTGCAAAGTGCCATATAAACAAGATTCGTGTGACCCAGAGCAAGTTCCTTAGGAGAATCTGCAAAGCTCCATGGTACATGCGCACGAGGGACATTGAAAGAGACTTAAATGTCCCTAAAGTTGGCGATGTCATGAACCAACTCGCATCAAATTACCTGCAACGCCTTGGTGGTCACCCTAATGCACTCGCCAGAAGACTAACGAGAAAGCCAAGAAAGAGAAGACTTAAAAGGTGCCATCCACTGGACCTTCCTAATAGATTCCTTTAAAATTCAAATTTTGTAAATAGTGTAAATACTGTAAATAGCATAAGTTTGTCCATATATGTAACATAAGTTCATACCTTTTTTTTTTTGTTTGTAAAGTAAAACAAGATTAAGTTGCCACAAAAGGTAACAGAAAGCCTGTTTAATAAAATATGTTAAAAAAAAAAAAAAAAAAAAAAATTTTATTACATATGTATGTATGTCAAAAACTACACAGAGAAAAAATTGCATTGCATACATTTTCAGATAAAACAAGTAAGAGTGCTCTAGTCGGGAGTGCCCGACTACGAGATACCCTGAACCCAGTCCTTACAATCATTAAAACTAATCTCAGCACACACATGCTGCAGTTCAAGCAGTGCAAGCGGTCTAAGCAGTAAGCTTGCTTTTTCGCTGAGCCCCACACAATGGAAAGTTGAATCTTAAATAGCTACTGTGTTTATTGTCCGATCTTATTCAAATTTTTGGGGCAAGCAATTGTCAATAATATGTGTGACCAAACCAAATTGCAAGGTCGTACCTTCAAAAATGCATTTTTTGAACTTTTGGGGGGTTTGGGGGTGGTATCCAAAAAGTGAAATATTTGTTACATGTGTATGCTATTTGAGATTATACATGCCAATTTGGGGCCTCTAGCTCTTATAACTTTAAAGTTATGTCCCAAAAACGCTAGGGTGAAATCGAAATTTATCGATAACTTTTAAACGGTATGAGTTATCGATAAAATGAAATAAACTTGATCTGTCCCGGGCCTACGAGAACTTATATTCCAAATATGAAGTCTCTAGCCCTTTTGCGTCTCAGATATCCGCGTGTTCATACAGACGGACGGACGGACGGAAGTTATTTAAGATTTAACTTTCCATTGTGTAGGGCTAGGTGAAAAGAAAACTAACCGCTTAAACCGCTTGCACTGCTTGTGCTGCTTGATTTGCAGCATGTGTGTGCTTAGATTAGTATGAATGATTGTAAGGACTTGGCTCAGGGTATCTCGTAGTCGGGCACACCCGACTAGAGCACTCTTACTTGTTTTGTTAGAGATAATTTGATATTTACTGATGTGTATTACTAGGGCTACAAAAATACTCGTATAAATTACTGCACTAGTTACAAACGATTAAATACAATAGTGCAATTCAAATTGTTTTGCTTTTGTTTTAAATAAATTTTGGATTATTAAGTGTAAGGGGCACTCACCAATTGATTGTCCTCCCAGTATTTTTTAAGCTCGTAGGCCGGCGGAAATTTGCAGCAGGAGATCTCCAGTGTGATCTCCATGCAGCCATACCACACATAGTTGTAATCCTGCATGCCACCCGTCAGGGGATACCAGGCGGCCCCATTCGTGATGCCATTCTCAAAGGCTGGCGTCGCCGACTTGCAGGCGACGCCTCTGGACATCTTGGCATGATTGCGGGCATAAACCAGCGAAATGTGCTTAAAGACATCGTCGTCGGGTGTCAGCGACGGCGCTGCCGAATAGGTCTGGAACACTGCGCCCAGGGGACATGCGGGGCGATACAACAAAAAAATCAACGAGACAAACACACAGAAAGAGACAGCGAGAGAGCAAAAGAAGGGGAGAGAGAGAGAGAGAGAGATAGTAGAGGGAAGGATTAGAGAGGTCAGTCCGCAGCTGAGGTTTCCACTCTACTCACTCGCGCACAGGGCGGACGAACGGCAGATTCCTTTGAGCAGCCATATTGGTGCGAAGTGAAGGAGTAAAGTTCAAACAGAGAGCATTGAGGGAGAGATAACTGTATAAATCGGTACTCTCACCGAGGCGAAAGGAGGACAATGAGCTGGACAGGGGCGCACTCTTGAGACTACTTACTGGAGTTGGGCGTATTATCGTAGGGATAGCTGGCAACCAAAGCGCCGCCATGCAGACTGCCACTCAGGACGAACTGTATCTTCGATATCCAGTCCTTGACCGCATCGGTTTCCGGCTGTCCGCGCTTGTTGTTCTGCTTGAAATAATCCGGAAAATTGCGATTCAAATCGAAGCCACGCGCATTGTAACTGTAAGGGGAAATGACATACATAAATGTACATACATATGTATGTATACATAGTAACAAGCCGAATGTCCCGGCTGCCAAGCTTACCGTCCCTGGCCGCCATCGCAGGTGCCCTCCTTGGACACCGCATAGCCATCGGGATTCATTGTGGGCAATATGTGGATGCGTGTGTTATCCAGCAGCCACTTGACATACTGATCCGTATTGTAGCTGCTAACAAAGTACTGTATCAGATGGAGTAGCATCTCCCTGCCCACCGGCTCGTTGCCATGTATATTGCCCACATATTTGACATCCGGCTTGCCCACCATATGCTCATACGGCGACGAACTGACAACCATAACCCACAGATCTCGACCCTGGATGGACTTGCCAATCGAGTAGAGAGCTGTCAGATTCGGATAGCGTGCACTCGTGGCCCTGTGGGTGGGAAGATCATCAAGATCAATGCAATATTGATGTATAGATAGAAATTTCAGTTTTTGATCCTATGATCCCTTTTTATTCTTTTCTTCTGCAGCACATGTTATTGAACCTTATGCAATATTATATTAAGGGTATTCCGTCCATTGATTTTGATTTGATTGTGCTTAGCATTAGCCTATGATTTGCCGTAATATGCACCCTACCACCATTAGTAAAACGAAATAAAAACGAAATCAGCCACTGCCGTTTTGTTTTGATTTTGTGTGAAACAGCTGATTGCTTATGTACAAAGGACGGAATACCCTAATTGATTTAAATCATGTTAAAATTTGTCTTGCAAATTTTTATTTTTAAATATACAAATAATAAATAATGATATAGAAAATATAAAATTTTTTTTTTAATTTTCAAAAATATCAAATTGATAGCCCAGTAAAAAAATCAATTTTATGACTAATTTTCATCATGTTTTTTGTTTTAAGTATACCAGAAATATTATTTTTTTTTATTGATATGTACGAAAAATTTCAAACTGTTTTTTATTTTTTTGTAAATCAAAAGATAAACTTCCTTTTGATATGAACAAAATCCATATTTATGACTGATTGTCATCATATTTGTTATCTGTGTACTTACCTCAAAAAACGTGTCAGCTCCTCGTGATCGTGGTAGACAAAGTCCAGATTTTGTGCATCGGGCAGATAGGCACGCGGCTCCGGCAGCGCCATTGACAACTGCTCACTGGTGACCGTCTTGGCGCTGGAGGGGACCAGCAGCTGGTGTCCGGCGTAGAGCAGCAGCAGCATCAACTGGCCAGCAATCGTATTCCGCAAAATCATGTTGTTCAAGTTTGTTGTTGATCCGTCGCTGGTGACGTTAAGTCTGCAAATGTCGAGAGTGGTCAGCGCCGTCGGTTGTTATAAGCAGATGAAGATGGATGAGCTGCGGCTGCTGTGGCTGTGGTTGCTGCTGGACACACACCAGCAACATGAACCACAACCACAACCACAACCACAACGACAACCACAGCAACCAGTTGCTGCTGACCAAAACGAATTGCCGTACGTGCTTCAATTTGGCCATTGAATGGAGTGGATGGAGTGGAGTGTAGCGGTGTGGAGTGCATTGGCCCCACTGGCTACGTACAATCCCAGCCAGTGTTCCCACCCAAACGTGTTCCCACAGCTGCCAATCAAAGTTCATTGATTTGTCTTGGCTTTACTGCGTGCAGATTCGAGCCTGAGTTCCACTGAAATGGATCAGTTGCTTCTCGCTTGTCTAATCAGACATCAACCGGATGGGACATATCTACTCCAGATAAGATACTGACCAATAGCGCTATATGTAAGGGCAAAAAGTACTATCTAAACACCACTTGACACCCCGCAGCGACTATAAAAGCTAATGGTTTACATCACTTGCGATCATTTAACGAAAATAGAAATGAAGTTCGCAGCGGCATTTGTGTTACTCGGTTGCCTGCTCGGCTGTGCCTTGGCCAATCCCCAAGGTCGCATCGCTGGCGGCGAGGATGCAGTACTAGGACAGCTGCCCTATATGGCGGCCCTCTCCATTGGCGGCAGCTACAATTGTGGTGCGGTCATCATTGCCGAACGCTTTGCTCTAACCGCCCTCACCTGCGTCTGCTCCGAAGGCAGGGATAAGCCGTAAGTAGTCTAAGCAATCTGTGGTGTTGCCAGGATTTGGTTTTATACGGCCAACCATATGAAGAGTACTCGCATTTCGACTGATCCTCTAACGTCTCCATTGCCAGATGGTCACCAACTTTGTTCCAGGTGGCCGCGGGCACTGTGGATCTGTACAATGGCGGTCAGCGCATACGCGTCGAGGAGATCACAGTGAATCCCAACTACAACGAACTGAAATCCGGCATCGCACTGCTGCGCCTCAGCCAGCCACTGGTCTTCAATGAGTATGTCTCCGCTTTGCCACTGGCTACACAGCAGCCACCTCTTGGCGCCTACGTCGACATCTCCGGCTGGGGACGCACCAAGCAGACGGACGACAACATGTACCGCACCCTGCAGGTGGGTCTGGCCATTGTCGAGGCGGAGCGTGAGTGCGCCAAGGCGGACAGTGTGCTGGATAGCAATGATCAGGTGCTATGCCTGGGACACCAGAGGCGCCAGGGCATCTGCAGCGGCGACATTGGCGGCCCGGCTGTCTACCAGGGTACGCTGGTGGGTCTGGGCGCTGAGCTGCTGGGCGAGTGCGGTGGCATGTTGCCGGAGCGCTTCACCAGCATTGCTGCCTACTACGAATGGATCCAAGAGCAGATGGAATAAGCCAACCGTTTCTTTTGAAATAAACATTTACCTCAAGTGCATTCAAATTGATGTCCATACGTGTTTTTATACTCTGATATCGAAGGTTTCAGCAATGTCCTTCATGCTGTCCGTCTATCTGTCTGTTTGTATGAACGCAAGTTTTCTCGATGCTATTGACGATAGAGACTTGAAACTTTGATAACTATACTTGTACTTATCTGCTTCAGACAAAGTCATACGATTTTTATGCCACGCCTAGTAGGAGGCTGGAAAATCGATAACGTGAATATATTCCGCAGCTTTAGAGACCAAACATGAAAGGTTTATTTCTGCATACACCCCCAAACCAAACACCTCCCATACTCCCGCTAGAAGGTTCTCTGCCACCAGTTCTCAGCTGTTCCCACTATGGTATCAGAGTATAACGTCTGCAACGCTGTTGTTCTTTTTTTTGCTATATATTTTAGTTATTGTTGACACACGTTAAAAATTAAGAAATCAATTTTACAAAAATAAAATATAACATTATCTGGGGCCATTTAAACTGTAAATTCTTCGTTAGAACAGAGCAGAAAATTATAAAAATGCAGAAAGTTGATAGCTATTGCAAATGCATGCAAAAACAAGTAAGAGTGCTGTAGTCGGGAGTGCCCGACTACGAGATACCCTGAACCCAGTCCTTACAATCATTCATACTAATCTAAGCACACACATGCTGCAGTATAAGCAGTGCAAGCGGTTTAAGCAGTTAGCTTGCTTTTTCGCTGAGCCCCACACAATGGAAAGTTAAATCTTAAATAACTTCTATGTTTATTGTCCGATCTCATTGAAATTTTTGGGGCAAGCAATTGTCGATAATATGTGTTACCAAACCAAATTACAAGGTCGTACCTTCAAAAATGCGTTTTTTGAACTTTTGGGGGGTTTGGGGGTGGTATCCAAAAAGTGAAATATTTGTTACATGTGTATGCTATTCGAGATTATACATGCCAAGTTTGGAGCCTCTATCTTTTATAACTTTGAAGTTATGTCCCAAAAACGCAAGTCTGAAATCGAAATTTATCGATAACTTTTAAACGGTATGAGTTATCGATAAAATGAAATAAACTTGATCTGTCCCGGGATTAGGAGAACTTATCTTCCAAATATGAAGTCTCTAGCTCTTGTAGTCTCTGATATCTGTGTGTTCATACAGACAGACAGACGGACAGACGGACAGACGGTCAGACGGACAGACGGACAGACGGACAGACAGACGGACATGGCTAAATCGACTCGGCTGTTGATACTGATCAAGAATATATATACTTTATATGGTCGGAGATGCTTCCTTATGCCTGTTACATACTTTTGCACAAAACCATAATACCCTTTTTACCCATTTTTAATGGGTTCAGGGTATAAAGAGCTAACAAATTTCTAATAGAGTTCTTGATAATTTAATTTAATACTTCAAGGCTGTATATATGCATATATAAATCTAATCAATATGTGCCCCATTCAAGAGCTCTTGCAGTTCGTGTTCCCTATCTAGTTATATGCCAAATATTAATTCCATTCTAGGGTCGAATGATTCTTATACCCTAAACCCAATAAAAATGGGGAAAAGGGTATAATAAAGCTGTGCAAAAATATGTGGCAGGCATAAGGAAGCATCCCCGACCCCATAAAGTATTTATATTCTTGGTTAGTAACAACAGCCGAGTCGCTCTTGAAATGTTTGTCTGTCTGTATGTATGAACATTGTAAGGATAACTCGTCCATTTTAAAAATTACCGATAAATTTAGATTTCAAACCAACGTTTTTTGGCCATACTTAAAAGAGTCTTGCAACTAGAGGCACCAAATTCGGCATGTATAATCTCAAACAGCAGACACATGTGAAACATATTTGATTATTTTGGGATACCTCCTCCTATCCCCCCAAAAGTGAAAAATACTCATTTTTGAAAGTATGGCCTTGCAATTTGGTTTAAGACTTAACTTCCCAAAGTGCGGATCTCAGTAAGGAAATAAGCGAACTTGCATTATTTGTGTGCTTGTGTGTATATAAACTGATAAGTAAGTATGATAGAGTGTAAGACTGGGTTTAGGGTATCTCCTAGTCGGGCACTCCAGACTAAAGCACTCTTACTCGATTTTTATACCCTGAACCCATTAAAAATGGGTAAAAAGGGTATAATGAAGTTGTGCAAAAGTATGTAACAGGCATAAGGAAGCATCTCCGACCATATAAAGTATATATATTATTGATCAGTATCAACAGCCGAGTCGATCTAGCCATGTCCGTCTGTCTGTCCGTCTGTCCGTCTGTCTGTCTGTATGAACACACAGATATCAGAGACTACAAGAGCTAGAGACTTCATATTTGGAACATAAGTTCTCCTAATCCCGGGACAGATCAAGTTTATTAAAATTTATCGATAGCTCGTCCCGTTCAAAAGTTATCGATAAATTTCGATTTCAGACCAGCGTTTTTGGATATAACTTACAAGTTATAAGAGCTAGAGGCCCCTAGTTTGACATGTATAATCTCGAATAGCATACACATGAACAAATTTTTCACTTTTTGGATACCACCCCCCAAACCCCCCAAAAGTTAAAAAACGCATTTTTGAAGGTACGACCTTGCAATTTGGTTTGGTCACACATATTATCGACAATTGTTTGCCCCAAAAATTTCAATAAGATCGGACGATAAACACAGAAGTTATTTAAGATTTAACTTTCCATTATGTGGGGCTCAGCGAAAAGCAAGCTAACTGCTTAGACCGCTTGCACTGCTTGTACTGCTTGTACTGCAGCATGTGTGTGTTTAGATTAATATGAATGATTGTAAGGACTGGGTTCAGGGTATCTCGTAGTCGGGCACTCCCGACTAGAGCACTCTTACTTGTTTTAATTGCTATACTTGAGATTATTATAATATGGCACACGCTTCATTAGTTATTCTCCATAATTTCCACTTGAGCAAGTCAGCTGTTCAAATTATCAATGAAATTAATAGCTATAATATTATTAATAATATTTATCTATTTTTTTTGTAGTTGGTACTCCTTTATTCAACACATTATGCTGCAAACATAATCTAAAAACTAAACTTTGAATTTAGCAAGTAATGTGAATTTTCTGGACTATCTAAATACAGCATTATCTTACTATCGATACCACAGCCATAAAATAGCCCAAATAAAAGCATTTAATGAGCCGAAGTCAAGCAAGAAATAAATTACCGAAGTTTGAATACACTACCATAAATACTTTTATGACTTGCATCCCTTATTTTGATCTGGAAAATAGATCTCTTATGGTATTCAAGAGTTTATTTTTATACTTATTTATTATATTTTTAACATATTTCAAAATCGATCAATATGCCGCTCAATAATAGTATTTCTACAGTGAACTCGCAAAAATTATAGCCTCTTTGTCTCAGGAGTTTTTCCAATTTCTGCATAGCTCTAATGTGTATTTTGTATACTCTTTTTGAAGAAAAAAATTTATGAAAATATGTAATTTATCCTGAAGCTTGTAATGCATAAAAGGAAGCATCGGAAACCCCAAAAACTTACCGCTGTGTGCTTCGTAGGACAAAAAAAGTGAAATGGTCAAGTCCGTCTGTCTGTCTGTATGTATGGAAACTAGTCCCTCGGTTTTTGAGTTATCGGTATAAAACTTAACGCAGAGACTTATTAATCAAAAAGACAGCACATTGGTTTAAATCGGCTGGATCTGACCATTATCTCTTTCTTGGCTTTAAAGTTTAAAATAAAATTTGAAAATTCTTTTAAATTTCTATTTACAAACACTAGCCCAAAAACATTGCTACAAAATAAGAAAAACCTGTCAGCTATAGTGAAATTCACAAAAACAAATAAAATGGACGTTGGAAAATATTTCAGGAAACCAAAGAAATTCCGACTAAGAAGAAGATTTGTTTATATACTTCATTTTTACACGTTGGCCGCAATTTCGTAAATTTTCAAGTATGGCATAGGCTCAGATAATTGTTATTGCCCTATGCAACTCCTTTAATTTGGTATCAAAGTAGATTTATTAATAACTTCCTACACTATATCAGATGAACACTTTTGAAACATTCGAATCTAGTTAAATATTTCACACACAGGGCATACGGAGCTCACTTTTTTGTTACATATTCTGATTGATCCAGTCGCGGTAGTAGGGAACGCTCACAAAGCCATTGGGCAGCGAACTACCGCAGACATCCACAAAGAAGCTGCCAATGGCTACCAGCTGCTTATTGTAGACAGCCGGAGCACCGGCATCGCCTTGACAGATGCCACTCGCTGCACTCTCTGTCGCTGCCACCAGGCAGATGATGCCCTCGTGGTCGAGAAACAGCTGGCTCTGGCATTCGGCAGCACTGATCGCCTTGCGGCTGCCCACCAGCATGCGCTGGCTGGGAGTACCCTGATTGCTAATGGCACCCCAGCCACTGTAGAGGACATCAGCGCCAGCGGGCGGCACCTCACTGGCCATGGGTATGGGCTCGGTGTGCGCATTGAGTGTGAGAGGCTGTTGTAGCACTACCAGCGCCAGATCATTCTGTCCATTCGCATAGCCACTGTGCACCACAATGCGGGATACCTCCACCAGCTGACCGCCGGCCAAGCGCTGAATGCTGCCCGCCCGGACAAGAAAGCTGCGCGCCGGATAGCTGTGAATGGGTAGGGGATACAGCAATTAGTTGTGCTCACGAGCGACACTACCGGACTGCGCTACCTTTCAATGCCGCCGTTGGTTACGCAATGGGCGGCAGTCAGACAGACCTGGGCACTGATCAGCGCCGCTCCACAGATGTGCACGCCATTCCGCTGCAGCGAGACGCTGTACGGATGGGAGCCGACCGCCGCAGGTTGGCCGTCGAGCAGGCGACCCTGCTGCGACCGTACCGCAGTAGAGCTCACTGCTGCAGCGAGCAGCACGATTAGTAGGCAACAACTTAACTGAACTGCCGGCATTTTGGGTTCATTGCTCACTAATTGACGGCGGCCCCAGGTGGAAGGCTTTTATACGGGCGCCTAGATTTTATGACCGGCAATCTAATCGTCAGCGGCCAGGTCACATTCAACGCTTATCATCGCTGTCGATTAGCTTCAGCGTGGAGTGGCAAGGCGATTAACAATTGCCAATTCAGTTTCCATTCCGATCGCCATGATTGAACAACGCATGTCGCTCGCCGCGCTTTCGCTGGCCCTGACCCTCGCTGTGACTGTGGCCCTGCCCCAGGGCCGACTGCTGGGCGGCGAGGATGCCAATGTCGCCGAGTTCCCCTATGTGGCGTCGCTGCGTCTCAACAAGGCGCACGTGTGCCAGGCGAGCATCATATCCGAGACACAAATGCTCACAGCAGCCCACTGTGTGTCCGATGTGGGTGCCAAGCCGTAAGTACTACCCAAGCCCTCAGCCCTATGCCCGATTTCCGCAACTTCAATCTATACACATTGTAAATTGGCCATCTTAAAACCATTAACTGTAATTTAAACCATACAAGTTTCACATTCTGCAAGTACAGTCGAGCCTTAGCAAAAAAACGATGTGAGCTCTGCTGCTTTCGCAGTGCAATTGATTGCAACGGTACTGAAGCTTAACGGTAATTTCTCCTTCGTGTTCCACTTTGTCGCCCAAGGCAACAAGGCAGCCTTATCTGGTATTGCAGATTTGCACAACCTTACTCAGCAAGCCCTGAAATTAGGGGTTTTTTCTTTGTGCAATCGGTACAGCAGTTTGACATCACTTTTCCCTTCATTCCTCAGGAACTCCTTCAACTAAGTGTTTGCTCTCAGCTTAACTATAACTAGTACAGTAAAGCTCAGTTTAATATCGCCATTGCTATGTCCGTGCCCTTTTGCCAGTGCAATTAAGTGAATCGGTACTCCTTTTCCCTTCCTTTCCCACTTGGCTTATGAAGCTTAACAAACGATCCATTTACTTCACATCTCACGCTCTCCCTCTATATTTCACAGGGTTGCTGCTAACACACTAACCGCTCGCGTGGGCAGCATCAATCAGTTTGCTGGCGGCGAACTGGTTGACATCCAGGAGGTGCTCATACATCCCTCGTATGGCAACTTCCTGCACGATCTAGCCATACTCACACTCAGCAAGCCACTGAGCTTCGGCGAGAAGGTGAACAAGATTGCGCTACCGCCAGCACTGGAGGAGGGTGAGGTCGCGGAGGTGCCCGCTAATGGCACACCCGTCTATGTGGCCGGTTGGGGTGAGCAGACGGATGGCACCTCAAGCTACAAGCTACAGAAGTCCAACTTCAATACGCAGAGCAAGTCATTGTGTGAGTTCTCCTCCGGCTATGGCTACGACTCCACGCTGTGCCTGGACCGGGCGGAGAAGGAGGGCGTCTGTCGCGGTGACGATGGCGCCGCTGTCGTCGATGATGACAAGCAGATACAGGGCGTTGTCAGCTTCTTCTGGGGCAACTGCGGCACCCCGTATCCCGATGTGTCCACCCGGGTCGCCTTCTATCTGGACTGGATAGCGGCTAACAAGAAGTAAATGGCGGAAACTAGCACCTCAAGTCTTCAGCTTCTAATTTAACTGTTTTTTTTCAATATTTTTTTCTTGTGCATAAAGCTGATTGTTGTTTCAAAAATAACAACGAAAACCAGCAACAAAATGTGAAGCGCGTGTTTTATTCTATTGCCAATTTACGATAGTTTTATGAGCCTTGACTGGACGGGCATTACTTACGTAGGTGAGAACTAACAATGTGTACGATCCGATTATAACGATCATAAATTCTGGTTGACCATATCAGAAGGCAACTGATTGCCTTGTACACATACTTATATGCACTATATGGTCTATTGATAGCGTTCGTTGACTGTAAATTGGCTCGGACAAAGGTTCTGTTTCTTACATTTTTCAGCCACTTGAATAGATAAGCGATCTCGATTTCGGGGAACCAGAGAAAGAGAGAGACAGAGAGAGAGAGAGAGAGAGAGAGAGAGAGAGAGAGAGAGAGAGAGCTAATAGATTAAGTTGAATGTTCAACGGGATATCATATATTAACATATCTCGATCAGTTGTCTGTTTTTTGAGTCATCGTTTGTGGAAAGCACAAGTGCAAAAAATCAGCAGTATTAAGTTCAGATTATTCCAAAACAGTTTTATATTACAAATTGTAAATGGAATACGAAATACTACATAGTTTTAAATAAATACATTAAAAATACATATGTATGTATACACATATACATATATGGTATATGTTAGCTTAAGTATTCTGATCTGAAAGCATAATAATACATGTTGAGGGTGGTTCAAATAACAAACAACACAAGAATTTAACAAAAAAATTTCTGATAATAAATTTTTTTTTTATACATTTTTAGAAACAAAAGAGTATAAATCGCTTTGTTTTTAAAAAAATCAGATTCAAAATTCTAGAATCAAGCACAATTCCTCATTATAGTCATTTCTGCACTTAAAATAAGTGTAAAATATTCTACAAATTTATGTCTTCATTAAAGTACACCATTCGCATTTTCGGTATAAAAGTGAGTAAAAAATTCGTTCTGTAATCAAGAAATTTTGATTTTCGTACAAAATGTTTCTTTTTTTTGGATATAGAATCTAAGCACAAGGAATCGAGTTAGAATATTTTCGAAGCTTGGATCTTTTGCAATAAAGTTTATTGACTGATCTTTCTGCAAATACAAGTCTTCAAAACATAAACTAATGCAAAGAAACTTAACTCTTATTTTTGAGAGAAAAAAACAACTAATATTTGAATTATTATCTGATTTTTATAATAAAAATTAAAAATAGCTGTTAATAATGTTGCTATAAATAAATAGAGTATGTAGGGACAACAAATGCTTTATTCTATTTCTAAATTTAGTAAGACTATCTCGATGCGATTGATCATTGATTTTCGACTCATCGCCTATTCATTGTTAGAACAGAATAATAAAAAACAAGTGAGAACGTTGCAGTCGGGCGGAGCCGACTGCGTAATACTCTGATACCATTTTAAGAACAGCTGAAAGCAAGTGAACAGAAAATTTTTGGTCGATCTTAAGAGGGGGTGACCAGAAGTCTATCTACCAATTTTGGTGACTCTAGCTCTAAAACTGTGGAAGATATAAGCTTTCGCGATTTTTGGGGGCGGGAAGGGGCGTGGCCCCAAAAAATTTGGCCGATCTTTAGAGGGAGTGACAAGAAGTCTATTTTACAAATTTCTTGACTCTAGCTCTAAAACTGTGGAAGATATACATTTTCGCGATTTTTGGGGGCGGGAGGGGGCGTGGCCCCAAATTTTTTTTACCGATATTTAGAGGGGCTGACCAGAATTCTATCTTCCAAGTTTAATGACTCTAGCTCTGAAACTGTGGAAGATATAAATTTTCGCGATTTTTGGGGGCGGGAGGGGGCGGGGCCCCAAAATTTTTTGCCGATCTTTAGGGGGGCTGACAATAAGTCTATCCTCCAATTTTGGTGACTCTAGCTCTAAAACTGTGGAAGATATACATTTTCGCGATTTTTGGGGGCGGGAGGGGGCGGGGCCCCAAAATTTTTTGCCGATCTTTAGGGGGGCTGACAATAAGTCTATCCTCCAATTTTGGTGGCCCTAGCTCTTAAACTGTGCGAGATATAGGCTTCCGTGTTTCGTGGGGGCGGGGTGGCTGGGGGGCGTTCCAGTGGGCGTGGCCGGAAAATCCAGGACGCAATCTTTTGGGCTGGTCAGCCCTAGTCTAAATTCCAAATTTGGGGACTCTAGCTTCAAAATTGCGGGAAATATACACGTGTTATCGAATTGTGCATTCATGTATATCGATTTTCGCGATTACGGGGGCGGGAGTGGGCGTGGTCGAAATTTTGTTTCTGTAATCTGTAGAGGACGTCACCAGTAATATATATTCCAAATATGGTGACTTTAGCTCTAAAACTGCGGGAGATATAAGCATTTCAAATTAATTTTGGAGGGGGGGCTGGTGGGCGTAATAATGGGCGTGGCCGATTAACCTAGGATCCAATTTTTTCGGGAGGTCACCAGCAATATACCTACCAAATTTGATTACTTTAGCTTCAAAATTGTGGGAGTTATTCACGTTTAATCGATTTGTGATTTGAGGTGTATCGACATGTTATCGATTTGCCAGCCTCCCAGTGGGCGTGGCATAAATTTGGAATAAACTTGATCTGAAGCAGATAGCTATAATCATAACGCAAAAGATTTCAAGAGTCTATCTAATATCGTTTCGGAAATACGCGCGTTCATCCAGACAGACAGACGGACGGACGGACAGACGGACAGACGGACGGCCTGACGGACATTCGACAAAACCAATATACTATGAGTACCTTCGGTATCAGAGTATAAAAAATTCCCTAGTTAGAGCTCTCTGGTTTCCTCTCTCTTTCTCTCTCTCTCTCTGCCTCTCTGTGTGTGTGTGTGTGTGTTTAATTTAGCCAATAATATTGCGAATTTATGGCTAGAATCATAACAATTACAGTGGAAATTAGCTGGCTGACCGCGATAAGATTAGATTTAGTGGCCACAGCCAAGCCATGATAAGTCGCCCCACAGCCCAAACGCTGCCACAGAGCTCCACACTTGGCGGCATTTGCGCAGCGCATTTGGCAACGACTTGAGCTGAAAGCCCTGGCAACCATACAACAATACAAATCGCAAGGAGATGACCATGATGCAGCTGCAGTTAATCGGTACACTGGTGCTGCTGCTCGGCCTGGCGGCCGGCGCACCCGATGGTCGCATTCTGGGCGGCGAGGAGGCGCAGATGACTGCGGCAATCTATGCGGCATCGCTGAGGATCGATAATGCGCACGTTTGCGGCGCCAGCATTCTGTCGGAGACACAGCTGCTGACCGCCGCTCATTGCTGCTTCCGCGATGGCAAACAGTAAGTTCATCATCCACATCACTGCGCTGCAGCTTGACTCCATCTCGTTTCTCGCCAGGATCGACGCGAGTCGCGTAACCTGCCGCTTGGGCAGCACCAATCAGTATGCTGGCGGTAAGATCGTGACAGTGGCTGCCATCACACCGCATCCGAGCTACAACAAGCTGGACAATAATCTGGCAATTATTACGTTGAGCAGCCCGCTGGTGTTTACGGACCGCATTGGCCACATTGCGTTGGACGACAGCAGCGAACCGCTGCCGGAGGCAGGCTCGACAATCAGTGTCACAGGCTGGGGCACCACCGTCAGTGGCAGCACCTCGTTTAAGATACGCGAGCTGGACCTGCAGCTGGCCACGGATGCGGTCTGCCTGGATGCGTACGCCGAGCACGATGCCAACAAGGACTTCTGCCTGGCCCACGACCTCAACGAGGGCACCTGCTACGGTGACGGAGGCGGCGCTGCCGTCTTCAACGGCCGACTGATCGGTGTCACCAACTTTGTGGTGGGTGCCTGCGGTTCACGCTATCCGGATGTGTTTGTGCGCACAGCCGGATACGCGGATTGGCTGCAGGAGCAGCTCGGCTATTGACGAGCAGGTTCCGAACGTATTCGATACAAATATACATACTCCACATTTGTAGATTCGAATTGAAAATATCATGTGGTTTCATTATTCTTTTCTTTTTTGCGCTTCCTGCGTGTGGATTTTGAGATTGTAGTTGTGAAAAATGATATGTGGAAAAACAACTATGCTGGTCTCATTCTTATCAATAACAACAACAAACTAAAAGCTTAGTAAAACAAATTTGTAAAACTAAGTATGGCAAAACAATGGTCAATAACTTTTTAATACCCATTGTACTTGTCTCTATATTGAGAGCTCAGATTGGAAAAATTATGTGGCTTCGACTTTTGTTTTTCGTAGGCTTAAAAATGTTTGGTAAAACGTAAAAACGTATAACATTACAAGATATACGAAAAAAAAACCTTCGATATGCGAAAGTTGGTTTTTCATTACAATTTTGTCAAATTCAATCCTCATTCGATTTGTATCCGAATAAGTAAAATGTATATATTATATCTTTATATATCCGTAAGCATATTTTGTTTTCCGTTTGTTTATTGCTCACATTTTGGTGCTTTTCACCGATCAATGAATCATCTGATAAGCAGACGTTTGATAGCGTCTATGTTTAGACCATTGCAATGACATAACTTAAGCTCTATACTATAGCGACATTAGAGACGATAACGATAAGCGCGACACGCGCTTTAATATACATAAAGTCGTGTGACCCACTTACATCCTTAAAGGATGCACCAAATTACCAATTTCTTTTTTTTTTTAAGAAGAGAATAATTTTCTTTTTTCAAATATATATTGTGTAAATTGTCAAAAAAGGACTGTGTACCAATGGATCGGCCAGAAACGCCCAATGGATGCCAAAAATAGGTTGAGGGCTAGTCCATTTCTAAACATTGTTCAATTGACTAACTAATTGTTATAAATCAAATTGTTAAAATCAAACCTACTAAAATCTGACAAAGTATATAAAAAAGTATGTATAATCAGAATTTATGGTTGGATTTAAGGTTGTTCATTCCAGAATATTCGAATAGAATCTTAGAATAATGCTTTGGTTGTAGAACGCTCTGTATACTTATCATAGTTGTGTTCCTGAATCATTAATATATTCGCAATTATACGCATTTCGAAGAAAACAGTATTTTTATATTGCCCTGAAGTTTGTAATGCACAGAAAGGTCAGATATACCCAAAAATTACCTCTTGTGGTTAGTGTGTGGCCAATTTGGTGTGTCTGTATGTATGCAAACTAGTTCCTAAGTTTATGAAGCTATCGCGATAAAAGTTGGCACATATGGAACTATATCGTGTAGCTGCCATACAACTGGAAGTTGGGCTTGCCCACATAGCCCAGGTTTTTTGGGATTTTTTTGTTCAATTGTACACTTTAATAACCCTATTATTCATCAATGTTTAAAATATCAAAGCGATAGATATGGATATAAGTCACAAAAGCAGCTGAACAAAAAATAAATTAAGCAGTGGCGGACCATTTTATAGCATAGTCTTAGGCGAAAAATATAAGCTATCTGCTTAAAGATTCAAAAATAGTATGAAATCTTCGACACGCCCACGAAAATCTCTCCCCCTTGTTGCATATTCTTTTCTGTGTCTGGTGAAGGAACAAACTAGGGAGGAAGGGTTTCCAAAGCAACCAATAACTGGTAATTACGGAAATATATATGTCTCACATGTTCTAACGAATCAAATACATTTATGAGCTATCGCAACTGCTTGTTGGCTGGCTGAGAATCGGCTGACTTTCAATGATTTAGCGCATAGACGAAACTCCCACAATATATCACGGCTAAGAAGTCAGGTAGTAAAACAGTAAATTTATGTTTAGAGGGTAAACCCTTGACGGATAAGCGTAGGAAAATAAAAAACAAGTGAGAACGTTGCAGTCGGGCGGAGCCGACTGCGTAATACTCTGATACCATTTTAAGAACAGCTGAAAGCAAGTGAACAGAAAATTTTTGGTCGATCTTAAGAGGGGGTGACCAGAAGTCTATCTACCAATTTTGGTGACTCTAGCTCTAAAACTGTGGAAGATATAAGCTTTCGCGATTTTTGGGGGCGGGAAGGGGCGTGGCCCCAAAAAATTTGGCCGATCTTTAGAGGGAGTGACAAGAAGTCTATTTTACAAATTTCTTGACTCTAGCTCTAAAACTGTGGAAGATATACATTTTCGCGATTTTGGGGGCGGGAGGGGGCGTGGCCCCAAATTTTTTTACCGATATTTAGAGGGGCTGACCAGAATTCTATCTTCCAAGTTTAATGACTCTAGCTCTGAAACTGTGGAAGATATAAATTTTCGCGATTTTTGGGGGCGGGAGGGGGCGGGGCCCCAAAATTATTTGCCGATCTTTAGGGGGGCTGACAATAAGTCTATCCTCCAATTTTGGTGACTCTAGCTCTAAAACTGTGGAAGATATACATTTTCGCGATTTTTGGGGGCGGGAGGGGGCGGGGCCCCAAAATTTTTTGCTGATCTTTAGGGGGGCTGACAATAAGTCTATCCTCCAATTTTGGTGGCCCTAGCTCTTAAACTGTGCGAGATATAGGCTTCCGTGTTTCGTGGGGGCGGGGTGGCTGGGGGGCGTTCCAGTGGGCGTGGCCGGAAAATCCAGGACGCAATCTTTTGGGCTGGTCAGCCCTAGTCTAAATTCCAAATTTGGGGACTCTAGCTTCAAAATTGCGGGAAATATACACGTGTTATCGAATTGTGCATTCATGTATATCGATTTTCGCGATTACGGGGGCGGGAGTGGGCGTGGTCGAAATTTTGTTTCTGTAATCTGTAGAGGACGTCACCAGTAATATATATTCCAAATATGGTGACTTTAGCTCTAAAACTGCGGGAGATATAAGCATTTCAAATTAATTTTGGAGGGGGGCTGGTGGGCGTAATAATGGGCGTGGCCAATTAACCTAGGATCCAATTTTTTCGGGAGGTCACCAGCAATATACCTACCAAATTTGATTACTCTAGCTTCAAAATTGTGGGAGTTATTCACGTTTAATCGATTTGTGATTTGAGGTGTATCGACATGTTATCGATTTGCCAGCCTCCCAGTGGGCGTGGCATAAATTTGGAATAAACTTGATCTGAAGCAGATAGCTATAATCATAGCGCAAAAGATTTCAAGAGTCTATCTAATATCGTTTCGGAAATACGCGCGTTCATCCAGACAGACAGACGGACGGACGGACAGACGGACAGACGGACGGCCTGACGGACATTCGACAAAACCAATATACTATGAGTACCTTCGGTATCAGAGTATAAAAACCCGCGATAGTTGACGGATTAGCTTCGTTTTTTTACGTATATGTATTACAAATTGCGAAATAGGGTCTATAAATACCAAGACTACGCCGCTCCTAATCGCGTTTCGATTGAACTGATCAATTTGCTTCACAGTACACAAATCGCTGCCCAATTCGATAGAGAGACAGAGATACAAATACGGATAGAGCTTTAGCTCGCCACCGATAAGATATAGACGAGGCCGCGGGCAGCATTCGAAGCATTCAAAGCGTTGCCAGCTTAAATAGAGCAACCGTAGAGCTGTCGCCTTCCACTTGCAAACTTAACCATGTTGCGAACTCTGATCTTTGCCTGCGTGGCTGTCACGCTCATCTCGGCAGCGCCACAGTCGCCGCAGGGTCGTGTGGTTGGCGGTGCGGATGCCACCAGTGGACAGTTTGCACATCAGATCTCGCTGCGCTTCAAGGGATCCCATATATGCGGCGGCTCCATAATCGCACGGGATTATATTCTAACGGCGGCTCACTGCGTCACCAGTCAATATGAAAATGGCACGATTGTCGTGTAAGTACAGTGGAACAGCTCTAACATGAACCACAAATAATCGCTTCAAAATATAGTTAGTTTCTAATACTTCAAATCGGTAAAATTTCCATTTTTAGAGATATGAAAATATTTGAGTTTTTTTTTTATGTATATACATTTTCATATATAAATAGTTTGTCAGTTCTGAACAATTACATCAAGATGGTGTAAATATTTAGTTAAAAATTTGACTTTTGCTTTGATTATTTTTGGATAATATAATATTAAAATAATTGCCCAAGTCCGAGGCCCGTTCTCTCATCTTCCTTTTGGCTTAAAATTGACTTTATCCTTCCAATTAGCTGTGTCAAGTTACAAGGTTGTTTAACCAGCTGATAAGTCTTACAGGGAACATTAATATTTAACGTATCAGTAAATTGAAAATGGGCCTTAGTTTAAATGCTAAAGTTTAGTTTGAGAAAAACTAAATTTTTGCTCGAGTCTTGGAGAAATTCGATAGGTTATATAGAGAATTATAAGCTAGAAATTGCATATAATATTCAATTTATTGATTTAGCTCAATATTATATGATAACTAAACTCCTAACTAAAATCCGTATAAAAATTCCAATTTCAACTCTTCTATACAAAGCACTCCTGCCGAAGTCCTGAGCATACGTGCCGGCACTCTGGATCGATTCATTGGCGGCATGCTCATCAATGTGGTTGATGTGCGCGTGCATGAGGATTACCAGAGTTTCTGGAACGATGTGGCGCTGCTGAAGCTGGAGCGTCCACTGATCTTCTCCAAGCAGATCAATGCCATACCGCTGGCCAGTGAGGAGACACCGGTGGGCGGTCAGGTGATCATTTCGGGCTGGGGTCTGCTCTGGACCGAGGGCGATCTGCCGCGCCAAATGCAGTGGAATACATTGAGCGCCATCTCGAAGCGCAGCTGTGGCACAGCCATTCTGGTGTACAGGGACAACATGCTGTGCCTGGCGCACGAGAAGGGCAACGGTGCCTGCAATGGTGACTCTGGCGGCCCGGCCATTTTCAATGGTGAGCTCGTCGGCGTTGCCGGATTTGTCGTTGCGGGCTGTGGCTCCTCCAATCCGGATGGCTATGCCAAGGTGTTCTATCATCGCGATTGGATTATTAAGCATGCCCATTTGTAGAGCAACCATTAAATAAACCAACTCAATTAGTTGCAGCTCAAAGCTATCTATTTAATTATTTTCGTTCTGTTCGTAAACATTTCTAATGTTTAGATAATCCTTCCTCACTTGTTATACCCTGAACCCATTAAAAATGGGTAAAAAGGGTATAATGAAGTTATGCAAAAGTATATAGCAGGCATAAGGAATCATCTCTGATCATATAAAGTAAATATATTATTGATCAGTATCAACAGCAGAGTCGATCTATCCATATACGCCTGTCTGTCCGTCCGTCCTTCTGTATGAGTAGGCGCATATCAGAGACTATAAGAGCTAGATACTTCATATTCTAAATATAAGTTCTCGTAGTCCCAGGTCAGATTATGTTTATTCATTATATCAATAGCTGGTCCTGTTCCAAAGTTATCGATAAATTTCGATTTCAGACCAGCACTTTTGAGCCATAGCTTAATAGTTATAAGAGCTAGACTCCCCAAATTTGGTATGTATAATCCCGAACAGCATACACATGTAACAAACATTTAACATTTTAGGATACCGTACCCCCTTCCGCTCATTCCCTCACTTCCCCTTAATTCTTCAAGGTATGACCTTGCAATTTGGTTTGATAACAGATCAAAGATCGGACAAAAAGCGCAGAAGAGTATTTAAGATTTACCCTTCAATAGTGTGGGGCCTTATGAAGAAGTTGACCTGCTTAAACTGCTTGCACTGCTTGCAGTATGTGTGTGCTTGTATGGATGTACATTGATAGGTAAGTATGATTGGATTTAAGGACTGGGTTCAGGGTATCTCCTAGTCGGGCACTCCCGACTAGAGCACTCTTACTTGTTTAATGGCTAATTTTGTTGGCTACAAATCTTCAAATATTAATTATTTACTGTCTCTTTAAGACATCTTGCAAAGCAACCACACTAGAATCGTTTGTTGTGTATATTTATTTATATTTCCGATGCGTACGTGATGCAATGCAACGGGTGCTGGGCACGTGTCGGGTCTACGGTCTTGACAGTCTTTTGGGTCATTAAGGCACATGTCATTTGCTTGGCCGATAAGCGTTCAAGCAGTAACCCTCCTCAAAAGGGGCTTTTTCGAGACAGACATTAAAGGGACTGATGATGATGATGGGTAAGCCACTGAAATTGGCATAAAAGACGGCAGCGCTCTACCGCTGGCCACAAACACCCGATGGAGCTGCTAACGCAACTAATGCTACTGCTGCTCTGTGGCTGGACAAGCTGCCTGCAGGAGCCGGAGACAAGCACCGCTGCTTTCGTGGCGATCTCGAAGCGGCCGCGAATTGTGGGCGGACGACGGGCACAAGTGGGTCAGTTCCGGCATCAGGTATCGCTGCGCTACTTTGGCCATCACATTTGTGGCGGAACGATTATATCGCCCAGCTATGTGCTGACCGCAGCACACTGCGTCAAGTACAGCGAGGATGTGTAAGTAGGCAGATGAGAACGATCAGTAGGTGCTTAATCCCGATTGCCATTAGTGTTGGGAACGGGAAAGGAAATTCGAGCCCGTTTTTCAATGTATCCCGTCCGTCTTGATACATTTTTTATTTATTTCTTTGCCACGTTTGATCCCGTTTTGAAAATCCCGATCCCGATTTGAAAACCCATCCCAAGTGCATTTCTAATTCGCATCCATCGGCAGCACCGACGCTTCCCGGCTGGCGGTACAGGCGGGCAGCCTGTTGCTCAGGAGCCACGAGACCTTTGTGGACGTGGAGGAAGTCCAGGTGCATCCCCAGTACGGCAATGGCGGCCGGGGCTACGACATTGCACTGCTGCGTCTGAGTGAGCGACTGCATTTCGATGCGACCATCGGAGCCATTGAGCTAGCCGCAACGGATCCGCCGGTCAACTCCATTGTGGACATATCCGGCTGGGGCGCCATCTATCACGGCGGGCCCGTCTCCAACGAGCTGCTCTATGTGCAGGTGCGCAGCATCTCCCGCTCCCAATGCACCAGTCGCTACATGAGCCGACTGCCCGAGACGACCCTGTGCCTGCTGCATGGCGCCAACCTGGGCGCCTGCCATGGCGACTCCGGCGGACCGGCAGTCTATGAGAATCGCCTCGTTGGCGTCGCCAGCTTCGTCCTGGGCGGCTGCGGTCGCGAGGCTCCCGATGGCTATGAGAGCGTCGCTGCCCTGCGCAGCTGGATATGGGCCAATGCTGGACAGCCTCAGCCTGGGCCTCTGCCGGAACCTCAGCCTGAGCCTCAGCCTCAGCTGGAGCCGGAACCTCAGCGTGAGCCTCGGCCAAACTGATGTTGTATGCAACCGAAATGATTCTAATGATTCAATTAAATACACTGTGCAAGTCGAAATAAAAGAAATGCCCGGATTAAGCCTTCTTACAAATTACTCAGAAATCGAACTGCATCATTGGTGTTTTGAGGCATCGTTATCGGATATAACATTTCGATTACAATCAAATCTATTCCATTTATTTGCCAGCCACGTTTTGTAAATTTTACTCATACAGAGAGCTTGTGTCCAAAAAGTGGTATTTACAAAATGGAAGCTAGAAGATACAACCATCCGATGCTGGATTTTTTTCATAATGAGATACTAGGGAGCTTTGCTAAGATATAACACATTGCTTGCTTTCTACAGACTTAACATTCACTCTTTCGATAACAAACGCATTTCCGGCAGTTCTTTAGGATTTTTCCACATTACACACAATATCAAATATATACAGACCAAACATATAGATAATGTTGACAATATCTCGTTATACATTTTCAACTTTCAACAATTACAAAGGGTATAGAAAATAAAAATAGAAATGCCAGTTTCACATTTCGAGTAGTTGGTTGACAAAAAAAAAAGAAGAGAGAAGTGTTCGGATTAACAGAGCGTGGCTAGAGAGCTGCACTCATTAGCTGACCCCATTGACCTGGGCACCAGCATCGAGATCAACATAGACAGCAATACGAACAACATCGCCTGTCGACCACCGACCCCGCCATATACATATATCCATAAGCCCGAATTGTGTGCGAGCCAGTGAAAGTGAAAAGCCAGTGATAAAGCTTGTTTCAATTTTGTATGTTGTAGTTCGTTGTTGTTGTTGTTGTCGATGTTATTCAGTAATTTTCCGTTTTTTACTTTTTAGTTAATTTTTCAGTTATTCGTTTTCAGGCATTACAAGCCACTTAGTTGGTCGACGCCTCACCCCCTTCTTGCTCCATAGAAGTTAGCGGCTAATGATTTTGTTTTGGTTTTTATTTAACTTGCCTCGCACAATTGCTCAAGTGCCAGCTGGCTGTTGTTCCCCAACAGCCCCAGCATGCCCCCCAGCGGGCCTGTCCCCATTCCCGTAATTATCGCACGTCACTCCGTCGGCTCATCCGCATCTCAGTCAAGTGTAAACTGCGGCTGACTAGCCACATGCAATTGACGTGTGGGGAGTCATCGAACTCGGCAGTTGCCGCTGGGCGGAGCCACTTACTTATCTTACCTATCGCCAATTGCGGCCATGACCATAAAGCCAAGGTCCGCTCCCAACCCAAGAAGCCAACTTGCCCACATAACAATGTGCAGCAAAGTAAGAGTCGACGAGATTCGACAACAAGCCAATTTACAAGTTGCTATACTCGACTCGAAGAACATAGCATTTTCAAAAGTTACCTCTTATATGCTTGAGATGACAAAAAAATGTATATGGCCATGTCCGTCTGTCTGTCTGCCAGTATATAAGCAAACTAATCCCTCAGTTTTTGAGCAATCGCGATTAAAATTTACACAGCGAGCTATCATTCAAGGGGACAGCACATTTGTCGGAACCAGCCAGATAGGACCACTATATCTTATAGCTGACATAGGACTTCAAGTCGGTTTTAGCCATATTTCACATGAGTTATGAGCTACCTCCATCAATTGCATTGCGTATTTGAATAACTTTATTACTCATCAATGCTTAAAATGGCAAAGCGATTGAATCACACATAGCGAAGATTTGCCTCATTAAATATTTTGAAATATTAAACATTTTGAGGGGTGTCACAGGATTCCACAGTGATTTGGCTACAAGTACTCTTATTATACCCTGAACCCATTAAAAATGGGTAAAAAGGGTATTATGGTTTTGTGCAAATGTATGTAACAGGCATAAGGAAGCATCTCCGACCATATAAAGTATATATATTATTGATCAGTATCAACAGCCGAGTCGATCTGGCCATGTCCGTCTGTCTGTCTGTCCGTCCGTCCGTCCGTCCGTCCGTCCGTCTGTATGAACACGCGGATATCAGAGACTACAAGAAGCTAGAGACTTCATATTTGGAATATAAGTTCTCGTATGCCCGGGACAGATCAAGTTTATTAAATATTATCGATAACTCATCCCGTTCAAAAGTTATCGATAAATTTCGATTTCAGACCTGAGTTTTTGGGTCATAACTTCAAAAGCTTAAGAGCTAGAGGCCCCAAATTTGGCATGTATAGTCTCAAATGACATACCTATGTAACAAATATTTCACTTTTTGGATACCACCCCCAATCCCCCCAAAAGTTTAAAAAACGCATTTTTGAAGTTATGACCTTGCAATTTGGTTTGGTCACACATTTTATTGCCCAGTCCGTGTCCAAATTTCAATAATATCGGGTGATAAACACAGACGTTTTTAGGGATTTAACTTTCCATTGTGTGGAGCTCAGTAAAGAATCAAGCTTACTGCTTAGACTGCTTGCACTGCTCGCACTGCTTGTACTGCAGCATGTGTGTGTTTAGATTAGTAAGAATGATTGTAAGGACTGGGTTCAGGGTATCTCGTAGTCGGGCACTTCCGACTAGAGCACTCTTTCTTGTTATTTATAAATTTCTGCACAATCGGGTGTTTCTACGAAAGTTACCGAGAAGCTCTGGGCACACAGATAATTATCTGATTTTATTCAAATTATATTCAGTCTCTGATACATTAAACAACTAATACATTTAACAACTAAATAATATAGCGTTTAATTATTTTAATGTAGATTAATCTGTAATTTAACGCCCTAACTCCCACAAATAGGCTTTTATATTTGCGAAATACATGTTAGGGGCGTATTTAGCCAATTCCCAGGCGAATTGCAAATCACTGGTAAACAAGGTTTGCTGCATGACGAGTGAAATTCAAGCGAAAGCGATGTCAGTGACACCACTGATTGTATAAGATCTCAACTGCATGATCGACATAAAAATAAATAAGCCTCAATGAATTATTAACAATTGCAAACAAATAAGAACCTTGCAGTCGGACGTTACCGACTGTGCTTTACTCTGATACCATTGTAAGACCAGCTGAAAAACAGATGGAATAGAACCTTTTCAGATAGGTCGATTAGAAATCTACCTTCCAAGATTGGTAACTTTAGCTCCTTAAGCTGTGGTAGACATAGAGCTGGCTGGGGGCGTTAGAGTGGGTGTGGCCGTAAAATCGAGACAATCTTTGAAGGAGGTCACTAGCAATCTAAATTACAAATTTAGTAACTCTAATTTCAAAATTGTAGCAAATATACAAAAATATACTCAAAATACTATGAATACCTTGTTTTATAAAGATGTTAAAGGCCACTTTTCGTTTTTGATTGCTAAAGTTAACAAGCACTTTAAGATGTTAGCTTGCTTAGTTTAAAAGACTCTTCATCTAAATATACATACATGTATTTATCAAGTATTTGACAAGTTATTTTTGCTTACCAAGATAATAAGTCAGTTTTGAGAGTCAAAATTAACCCATTAGCAATCTAAACGTTTTGTTGAAAATAAGATGAGACACAATAAAATTGCCAAGAAACTAACATCAACTTTGCCATGAACATATACAAATGTCAAATTACAGATTGCACAGATTTATTTCCCATATGGTCAGCTGATTGAGTTGGGTGCATATTTCCAAGGCTGCCAAGCGGCTAGTATAGAGGTAAAAAAAAAAAAAAAAACTGTCTGCGGCTAATGCACTGAGACTTGTTCAATGGCTTTGGCCACTTAATTTCACCTGTGCCACTTTGATGACAAAAACAAATTTTCATGCAGTGAATTTGTTCGCTGAATTTGTTTGCTGCTGTTTTGGCTGTCAGGTGGATTGGATTTTGCTTGGTATGGAAAGTAATCAAAATTGAAAGCGCCAACGCCTGCAACTGCAGCCGCTTCCCCGTTCCCCGTTGCCCCGCCCGCACGACACTGCGCACTGTTAAAAGAAATGCAACGGCATAAGTGGCTTTTAATGGACTGAAGAAACATACCGAAAGGCAAAGCAAAGCGACGATCAAGAGCAAATACATGTGAGCACTTGATAACGGGTTTATGTATAAATCCGGCCGCAGCAGCGTAGGAGAAAAGAGTCGTTGCACAGAGACCAGACCCCAGAGACACAGTTAACCCACTAACCTTGTTACTGTTTTTGCTGTCTGCCCCTCGCCCTCTCTCTATCTCTCGCTCTCGCTCTCGCTCTCACTCTCTCTCGTTCTCTCTCACTCTCTCTCTCTCTCTCTATCTGTCTCTCCCATTGAAAATGGCTGTCAAGTTCAATGCTGCGACTGCGGCCGTGACGGAAGCGTCTGCGTTAGCGTTAGCGTCAGCGTCAGCGCAGAGAAAGCAGAGCAGCAGCAGCATCGAAAAGGACTCGATGCGGAGAGAGTGACGTCGTCGCAGACATGCGCACTTCTTTACTGGGTTAGTAGTGTGTATGTGTGGGTGGCTGGCTGCCAGACTCGTTTATATAACAACAATAAACTGCATGCGACGTCGCTTGCATTGACCTTCACCTTGGCAGTGCCAGTGGCAATGGCAGTGGCAATGGCAGTCGCAGTGGCAGTGGCAACATCGGCCTTGCCACCGCCAGGATGCTGCTGTTGTTGTGGCCTTGATCTTCAGCGCGAGGCACGAGGCAAAACGTTTTTAACTATTTGAAATGCAAACAAAATTACCTGCTCTGTAACTGCTTTTGTTGAACAACAACGTCGATTGGTATTTGCTGTTGTATTTATTGAACGGCGACAACTGCAAAAAGAATTCGCATAAAATACAATCAGCTTGGAAATTCAACGTATACGCTCTTGCCGGGCTTCAATTTCTCGTTCTACCGCACAACAAAAACAAACAATAATAAATAACAAAATTCTTAGGCGTCGTCGTACGAAAAAAAAAAAAAAAAACAAAAAGTTTCTCTTTGCGCCTATACATATTTTGGGCGGTTCAATTAGCACGCACCGCACACGCACCGAGGCACCATAAAGTAGCAATGGACGGACAATGGGTTTGGGTTAGGGATCGGGATGGGTAAAGGGGAGTTGCGATAGGGGAAAGACACACAACACTAACAAAGAACAGCAAGTTAAGCTTGCTTTAAGGAAGCGTCTTGAATTTCAGCCGTTGCTTCTTACTTCTTTCGAGCAATGCGTTGCGAGCGGTTGCGGGCGGCGAGAGAGTAAGAGTGCCAGAGAGAGAGCAAGTGAAACGCGTCTGTTGGCAAGCGCCGTTAAAGTTCGACTGACAGCCGTGTGTGCTTTAAGCCACAGACTTTGACGCTGGCAGAGCGTCAGCAGCAGCAGCAGCGATAGCAGCAGCAGCAACGGTGGCATCTGGCGCAGTCAACGCCAATTGTTGGCAAACAGTTGCAAGTTGTAATATCTAGCACACTGCTACCAAAAAATTAGGAGTCTTACGTTTCCTATAAACTCTCTCTTTCTCTCTCTCTCTCTCTCTCGCTCTCTTATCCTCACTTCAAATAGTTTTGCTTCACTTCAAACTTTAGCGCTCAGTTGTACGTTTACATTGCTTACAAAATTGAATTTAAAACTTGCGCGCAGTTTCACAGCAGGCAGCATTCAGACATATAGCTAGATGCAGTGTTGCTTTTCCACTGACATTGCCTTAGTACGATCAATTATATAAATTTAATGTTAATTATTAATTAAGTAATTATGCATATAATAATATAATGCGCTTCTTTTCTCCCACTAAAATACACACATTTTTGAAATGAGGGTACGGCGTCAAAAGTCGCAATAGACAATTGCAAATTAAAACTGATATCTTCTTACAACTTAATGTTTATGGAAAATCTATAACCTAGGAAAAGTCGGTTGGGGTATACAAAGCTACAAAGCAAAAACCATTGCCACGCAAAGAAGTTTGCTTCTTTGTAAATATTGTGTTTTAAAAATATTGTGGATGGTTTCCAAAAATGTATGCATAACACATATTCTAATACAATATATTTATTTCCTCCTAATAAAACCCACACATATTTTTTAAATAATACTTTGGCGGCAAAATCGCATTAGTCGGTTAATGGCATCATGTTCCTAAAGCAACGTATCGATAGGACAGTCACTGTACTATCGATGTTGGCGCAGTGCAGCTCTGCGCGATAAACTGACAGCTGTTTGTGTTTGTGAATTTCTTATTGTTTTTATTGTAAAATTAACACTAAATCGAGTTTTGGTGCTACATAAATTTAATTTCTGGCTCTTTTATGCATTCTTACTGAAAATTAAAGGTTCGCGAACACTTTTTATAAATTTTATATCGCATTGGCATGTGAAAGTTTTGATTATCTAATTTTCTACCACAAGCCCAACCGCAGCGAATCTACCAATAATAATATCGATGTTTAGCAAACTGCTAACAGCGACTCGTACATAAATAGCAAAACAAACACACTCAGACATACACGGAAAAAGCAAACGACCTAGCAGCAGCCGGAAAATCAATCAACAAGGCAAGTTATATTTGGAAAATTATCAGTCCCTAGATCAACATCAAACTTCCCACTACTACACGCTTTAAAAATAAAATAAATGCTAACAAGTTGCAAGACATTTCAATTTGGTATTCATCACTATTTAACCAAATAGTTATGTGCATACATATATATTTATAAAACAGCAGTGACGGCGGCTATTTCTACGACGCAAAACCAAAACTGAACCATCGGCAATCTAGGCAGCTATCGATCGATACATCGATAGTCCTGCGATCATACCTGAAACGCATGACAAAAGGTGGCGCCGCAGTAGTAAACACAGCGACAAGGACAACGAAAACGAATCGAAGCATAAGCCAAATAAAAAAGGTGAGCTCATTGCAAAGAAATACAGTAAAAAAAACCCCTGCATTCAACATCACATTATTCTATCTACATGTATAGGCTTTCCGCTCCGTTCTGTTAAACGGTGCGGCTGTTGTTGAATCCGGATAACAACAACAACAATAAGGTCCAGCTGCAATTGGTAAAATGTCTGTGAGACTGTTAACCGTGCGACTGGTTAAACATGGTCGTTACGTTCTACGCAGCTATTGGAATCGGGAAATACACACCAACATTTTGGAACAAACCCATTTAAAGACACGCAGCAAGCGAGGCTTTCCCCTAACATCCGTCAATGTTCTGCGGGTGAGTGTGTGTGCATCCAAATACTATGCAAGAATGACATCTGCCTGCTTTTATTAAGGGGTGGAGCAACCAAAGCGCTAATCTTAATAGTTTCGCGTTGGTTCGTTCATTTCATTTAAGTTTAGCTGGTAAAAAATGTATGTGATTATAGCAGCAACATCTTTCAAAATATGCAGTTCGTGTATTATTTCGATAAAGATATTTGCTATTGTGTTTACATAAATATATGTATACTTTTGGAAACACAACAGAGAATTTCGCAGTTTATTTAGGATTTCACAGCATAGAGAGAGAAAGAAAGATGTAGAGCAAGACAACATGAGTGGGAATCAGACAAGAAAACTGCACTTGGCGAACTCAAACAAAAAATTAACCACTTTTGGAAATACTTCTTTACACTTTTTATTTTTTTTTATTTTATTTTATTTATTGTCGACTACTGGCAGTCGACACAAAAGAATTTATATAAAATTATAAAAAAAATTTTAATGTATATACAAGAATTTAAATAAATTTAAAATCGTAAATATATTAAATTAAAGAAATAAAGTTAAAATTACGTTAGGCTCTGGGGATATCAATAGCAAAATTAAATCATTGGTCCAACATTTGTTGCAAGGATTGGGGAAACCCAGAAAAAACCCAATCAAACCAAAAATCAATAAAAATTTGTTTAGTAGTTAATGAGTTAGTATATATTAGAAAGTATTTTATAAAGTGAAAGATAGAAGATAGAGAGAGAATAAAGAAAAATAAAGGAGGGAAATAAAGAAAGAAAAGGGAAAATAGATTTAACTAAACACGGGCAGAGGTGTCCCGTAAATACAAAAGAATATAAGATTTTATTAGTGGGAGAGAGAGCTCAACCGAGATGACATGGAACACTTTGTTGTAGTCCTTGCAAAGAACACGAAGAGGATTGTGCAAAGCGTAATCAGTCGTGCATGAAGGTAAAATCAAGGGGACGTAGTTTCTTGTTGGCCTACTAGACACAAAAAAGTTTAGGCGAGCTAACAGAAAGGAAGAGTCTATGTCGCCGTTAATTAACTTGTGTAGGAAGACAACACCAAGCGTTGTTCTACGGTTAAGTAACGACGGAAGATTAATAAGTAACAGCCTACTGGAATACGATGGCAAACGGAGATTGGGATCCCAGTTAAGTCCACGTAAGGCAAAGAGCAGAAATTGCTTCTGCACGGATTCTATACGCTCTTGGAAGTTTTGGTACTGCGGACACCAAATACATGAGCAGTATTCAAGGATAGGACGAACTAAAGAAACATATAGCAGTTTTGTGGTGAAAGGATCGTTAAATTCTTTCGACCAACGCTTAATAAAGCCAAGTACACCTCTGGCCTCATTAGTGATAGTCGACATATGCATATTAAAGTTAAGCTTGTTGTCAAAAATGACTCCAAGATCTTTAACTGTAAAGATACGTTGCAATGGAACATTGTCAATCGTATAAGTGGTTAAGTAGGGTCTAGTCCGACTAAAAGTCATGAACATACATTTTGAACAATTTAGCTGCAGTTGATTGGCCGAACACCAGCGCTGCATAGAGTTCAAATCATCTTGCAGATGAGTATGACACAAGGGATCGGTGTACGAAAAAATAAGTTTCATACATCTGCGTACATAAGAATACGAGAGTGTGATACAATCGAAGGCAGGTCATTAATGAAAAGAGTAAACAATAAAGGTCCAAGATGACTACCTTGAGGTACACCAGAAGTAACGTGAACCATTTTCGAGGTAGTCGACCTAAGCAATACTCTTTGAGTGCGACCTTTCAAATAGGTGGCAATCCATAAAAGAAATGAGGGAGGGAATCCTAAACAATCAAGCTTATATAGCAATATATCATGGTTAACAGAGTCAAATGCTTTACTGAAGTCAGTATATATAACGTCAGTTTGCATTTTCGATAGAAATGCATCATTTACCAGGGAGGTAAATTCAAGCAAGTTGGTCGTAGTGGACCGACTCTTAATAAAACCATGTTGGGCAGGGGAAATAATCGACTTACAGAGATGTTGCAAAGTCGAAGTAAGGATTTTTTCAAATAATTTTGGGATGGCTGATAACTTTGCAATACCTCTATAATTCGAAATATCTGACTTCCCACCTTTTTTATGTAAAGGAATCACAAACGATTCCTTCCATATAGATGGGAAGACTGCAGAATCAAGGGATAGATTAAAAAGCTTTAGCAATGGTTGAATAAGCGAATTACAGCACTCCTTGAGCACACAACTAGGGATGTTGTCAGGCCCTGGAGAGAAAGAAGATTTTAATACTCCTCTAAAGGGAGATGGCATCCTGAACTAATCAGACGTGCTCCCATTTCCCAATTCATTATTGTGTATAGGTAACAGCGTACAATTTGAACAGGCTATTTTGTTGCAAAAAGTCTGAAAAGCTAACTTAATTGAAATTGAACTAAACAAAAGTTTAGACTGCACAAATATTTAATAGATATTCACATAATTAAATGTAGTGCTTTGAAATAACATTTTAGAATGCTAGTTATAGAACAAGTTTTGCACCCAACCTTGTAAATAATCTACCAATCTGTTTTATGATAAACATGTTCCCATACAATTAAGAAAAAATGGAAATAGAACCTCGAGAGCAAATGTCATTCTAGCACAATGGTAAATCAAATTATAACTCTTGTTCACATTGATTTCGCACAGAACTCAGCGGCTCCGCAGCCCGCGGCTAATGTGCTGCCACGCTGTCTGCCGGCCAGCCCGCCCAGTGGCGGACTCTTTCGCTTTGGACAGCATGCACGCAAGCTGTTCATCGACAACATCTTGAGCCGTGTGACCAACAGCTACTCGGAGGAATTGCGTCATCGCGCGACACGCAAACTCTTCTATGGCGATTCGGCGCCATTCTTTGCACTGATCGGCGTCAGCCTCGCCACCGGCTCGGGTGTGCTCAGCAAAGAAGATGAACTGGAGGGTGTCTGCTGGGAGATACGCGAGGCGGCCAGTCGCATGCAGGCCGCCTGGAATCACGACGAGATATCCGAGACGCTTAACTGCAATTTCAACATTGACAAACTGGAGGTGGGTCCACCGATTGCCAAGGGCTGTGCGGCCGTTGTATATGCGGCCAATTTCAAGGAGACGCCCAGCGCCACACAAACAACGCCCAGCGATGCAACAAACACATCGATGCCCGGCAGCAATGCAGTGAATGCCACATGGAATCACGAGATGATGTCGCCGCTGCAGAATATGTCACGTTTTGTGCACAATTTTGGCGGCTCCGTGGACAACATTTATGCGTACAGTCAGCCAACGGCAGCGGCTGCCTTTGTTGATGGCCTGACGACGGCAGCAGCGGGACAGCAGCAGCAGCATGAGCAGCTGCAGCACGAAGAGCACATGGAGCTGCCGCTGCCAACGTCGAGCAGTGATTCAATTGAGCGTTATCCTCTGGCACTTAAAATGATGTTTAATTACGATATACAGAGCAATGCTCTGTCTATATTACGTGCTATGTACAAGGAGACGGTGCCGGCGCGTCAGCGTCGCATGAATGCCAGCGCCGAGGAGTGGGAGCGTCTGTTGCAGCATCAGACATTGACGCTGCCGCCGCATCCGAATGTTGTCTGCATGTTTGGCTTCTTTTGCGATGAGGTGCGCAACTTTACAGACGGTCATCTGCTCTATCCGATTGCCCAGCCGCAGCGCATCAATCCTCAGGGATATGGTCGCAATATGTCGCTGTATTTGCTAATGAAGCGTTACGATCACAGTATGCGGGGCCTGCTCGACACCAGCGAGCTGAGCACGCGCACCCGGATTTTGCTGCTCGCCCAGCTGCTCGAAGCCGTCACGCATCTCAGTCGACACGGCGTTGCCCATCGGGATCTGAAGTCGGACAATGTGCTGATTGAGCTGCAGTCGGATGAACAGTCGCCGCTGCTGGTGCTGTCCGATTTTGGCTGTTGTCTGGCGGACAAGGTGCACGGACTGCGTCTGCCGTATGCCGCCAATGATATTGATAAGGGCGGCAATGCAGCCCTGATGGCGCCGGAGATCTTCAACACACAGCCCGGCCCCTTTGCCGTGCTCAACTATAGCAAGGCCGATCTATGGGCGTGCGGCGCCCTGGCATATGAAATCTTTGGCCTTCCCAATCCCTTCTATTCGGCCAGTGGAGGCATGCATCGTGCACAAGGCGAGCTCACCTTTTCGCTGAGAAACAGCGACTACAGGCACGAGCAGCTGCCGCCACTGTGCGATGCGTGTCCGCCGCTGCTGCAGCATCTCATCCACAACATACTTAATCCCAATCCGTCGAAGCGTGTAAGTCCGGATATTGCCGCCAATGTGCTGCAGCTGTTCCTCTGGGCACCGTCTAAGTGGCTCAAAGCGGGTGGCATGCCCAGCAGTCCCGAGGTAAGCGCTACACAAATCTCGAGACATTGGATTAGTACAGCATCGTTCAGACTTGGTTCGATTGAACTAATCATTAAACTGAACGACTAAACTGCCTGATTACACTAAGCAACAGTCAAAAAAAACAATATGGTTAGAGCCAATATTTTGAATGGCCTAACTAAAATCATACAAAAACAAGTGGGAAAGGATTATCTTCGGCTTGCCGAATATTTTATACTCTTTTCGAACCTTTAGGCAATTTTCACTCTGCCAACTGCAGCACTGAAATTTCATAAGCTGTACAAAATCGTTTTGTCGCGCAAAATTTTTTTTTTGGATGTTCGAAGAATATTTAATTCATTGCCAGTTGTATAGCAGCTATAAGATATATTGATCCGATCAAGCCGGCTCTGACCACTGTGATATCGCGATAGCTTTAAAAACATGGGATATATGGCCAAAACCGACTTCGAGTTGTATGGTAGCTACAAGATATAGTGGTCCGATCCGGCCGGTCCCGACCAATGTGCTGTCCCGTTGAATAATAAGTGTCTGTGCAAAGTTTTATCGCAATGGCTCAAAATCTGAGGGACTAGTTTGTATACATACATACAGACAGACAGACGGACATGGCTAGGTCAATTTGTATTGTCATTCTAAGCATACCGGAGGTAACTTTTGGGGGTCTCCGACGCTTTCGTCTATGTGTTACAAACTTCAGCACAAACTGAATATACTATTTTCTTCGAAAAGAGTATAATTATTATGGCGACACTTCTTTTAAACCTTTTTAAAACTTAACTATTTTTTAGATTTTTATTTTGGTACCTTACAAATTGAAACCATACTGAACGGTTATAATCCCATAATTCTAAGACTTAACTGAAAGATGAGTTCGTTCACTACAAAGTAAACTACTTTTGAATTGAACTAGAAAGACCAGCTGTAAATCTCATTAATTGTCATTTCTTTTCTTTTCGCCTTGCAGATCCTGCAGTGGCTGCTCTCGCTGACCACCAAGATCATGTGCGAGGGTCGTCCACAGTACGGTAACAGCCAGCCGAGCGGTCGCCATGCCTACGTCGAGTATCTGCTCATCTGCAGCTTTCTGGTGCGAGCGCGCCTTCGTCGCATCCGCGGTGCCTTGAACTGGATTCAGAACGTGGTCGCCGCGTAGGCGCGAGTTGAAGTTTTGGAGGAGCTTTGGGGACGTTGGTTGGTCGTTGTTAACATCTTGTTATTATCTGAGAAGTGAAAAAAAAAGAAAATAGAAAAAAGCGTGTGATACCTAAAATATATAGTATATATAGTGACACATATATATACATATATATATACAATACATATACATATTTTATAAAAATTAAAAAAAATTAACCGCAAACAACTACAATTTAAATGCTAATCAAGTTAAGTACATTAAGAATATACGAATGATATGAATCGCTGCCAATGATTATCCAAGTTGCAGGATATCCATATTCTGTTGCTAATCCATATTTGACACATCAGATAGTTGTGATGTCGGAGGGTACACATGGATACACATGTAAAACATATTCAACCCTATCCACTCAAAAGTATAAAACACTTTTTATACCCTGAACCCATTAAAAGGGTATACTGAAGTTGTGCAAAAGTATGTAACAGGCAAAAGGAAGCATCTCCGACCCTATAAAGTATATATATATAATTGATCAGTATCAACAGTCGAGTCCATTTAGCCATGTCCGTCCGTCCGTCCGTCCGTCCGTCTGTATGAACACGCGGATATCAGAGACTACAAGAGCTAGAGACTTCATATTTGGAATATAAGTTCTCGTAATCCCGGGACAGATCAAGTTTATTTCATTTTATCGATAACTCGTCCCGTTTAAATGTTATCGATAAATTTCGATTTCAGACTAGCGTTTTTGGGCCTTAACTTAAAAGTTATAAGAGCTAGAGGCTCCGAATTTGACATGTATAATCTCGAATAGCATACACATGTAACAAATATTTCACTTTATGGATACCACCCCCCTATCCCCCCAAAAGTTCAAAAAACTCATTTTTGAAGGTATGACCTTCCAATTTGGTTTGGTCACAGTGTTATGTCTTATAAATGTTAGAAAGATCGGACAATAAACACAGAAGTTATTTAAGATTTAACTTTCCATTGTGTTGGGCTCAGTGAAAATGCAAGCTATCTGCTTAAACCGCTTGCCCTGCTTGCAGTATGTGTGTGTTTGTATGTATGCACACAATTAGGCAAGTATGAATGGATGTCAGAACTGGGTTCAGGGTATCTGCTAGTCGGGCACTCCCGACTAGAGCACTCCTACTTGTTTTTAATATATTACAACATTTTGTAGTTCGAACCGAATTGAGTGGCCGTATCTTGAGCTCAGCTAAGCTCAAAATTTTAAGCGTTTATTCCACTTGTTAACTTTTTTACCTAAAAAATGTATGATGTGTACACATATGTTGATTACAACAAACATCAATTATAAACAAACACAATTTTGTTATTTTTATTATTTATTAATTTAATTTGGTCACATAAAATAAAACATTAAATTATCATTAATAATTAAAATCAACACTTTTCTGTAACAAATTAAATACAATTATAATTGTAAACACAAATTTAATGTTAAGTTTGAAAAACTAAACGACAAAAGCATTAAATGCTACCAGTTTTTTTTGTTATCTTCGTCATCCAACGCTGCAACTATTTTTTAAAACTATCCACCCACTCCTCAAATGCACGAAGAGTTTCGTTACAGCGTTGATTGACCATGCTCATAATAACCAGCTTTATGCATTTTTTATATTTTCCAACATTTTTCATTTACTTAAACAAAATCACAAACCCAATCGAACAGAGCTGACAAACTTAAAGAGTATGCAAGTACATACTGTAGTTGAAAGACCTTTAAAATTACGTAGCATATATATATGTATGTTTGTATGTATGTATATCGTATGTGCGTAGTGTACTTCCACTTACGTTGTTGCCGCTAGACCTACTGCGCATTATGCATTTTTTTTCCTAGAATTTGCTCGTGCGTGCGTTTGCGAGTGTCCCTTTTGCGTCAGTATCTGCATTTCTGCGCCGACAAACGTGCACAGTGGGCAAAAAGTACTTCGTTGTGGTGCATTGTCATTTTTATAATGGCATTTAATTTGTATGTCTTTTTGATTATATTTATAGATATATGTATATATATAGATTTTCTTACCCTTTGTAGTTCAAAAAAAATTTATTTAATATTAAAATATGTTCATATATATATAAACTATATATATAAACTTTGAAAGGTAGAGAGTAAACCCAATAGATCCTGCGACTCGTCTAAATATTGTTTTAGATCGGCGAAATTTGGGTGCTCCGGACAAATTTGAACGAGTGTCAGGCGGGCAGAATTAATTGCGATGGTGATGCTGCGCTCCATCCCAAAATCGAAACAGTAACTGGTCTGATTGTTCGCATCGCGATTGAACAGCAGATTGCAGCCAAATTGATTGAATCTTTCCTTAAGTATTTCAACAATTGACATTTCACTGCTGCCCACTGCATAGCAAAAAGAATTAGCTCCGATTATTTGTATATGTATATATTTACGCACCTATTCCAACGAATTCCGCCACTATTTTTTTATTATCCGCTTCAACTTGCTCCAGCCCTTCAAGCAGCTGTGAGAGTTTCGCATTGTGCTCGGCGACCGTGGCCTCCGTAGGTTGCTCGTTTCGGCTTTGTACGATGGCTGCGCCAATTTTTTGCAGAACATTGTTGGTGTTTTCAAGCGCCTTTTCTATTTCGGCTAATTCTTTTTCAATTTTTGCCAACTTATTGTCTTTTACAGCCATTTTTGACATCCGCAATTGTGCTGCTAACTTTTGGAAACGCGCGTCGTTTAATGACGATAGACCACCGCACTAAGCGATAGCATTTGATGCCAGCAGGGGACGCCAAAAAAATATCGAGAGTAAAATAGGGTAGTCCATCGCTTGACTTTGAAAACGGAATAACTTACTAATGACAGCAAAAGAAGCAGTAATTTATCGATCAAGTCTCTTATTCGTTTTTTTGTATTTGCATTATACATATTTAATAACAATTTTTGGCTCGACAATTATTACGTTTCAAATGCAGTTTCAACGCTGCTTACACACAGTTTGTGATCGTAAAAGGAACAGGTTGCCATGTGCATTTGCGCATCGCCACTGCACGATAGCTCCAATTTATCGATAGTTGGCGCCCAATCGGCCCCATAGCAAATGCTCGAATGCTCCTCGTAGGTGCCCACCAGGCTAAGACTAGACGATTGCAAATCCACGACACTAAAGTTTTTATACATGCAGGCCACAAGGATGAGATCACTGCGCTGGGGATGGGGCTTGAGGCGCCAAATGCCGCCGTTTAGATTCAGCTCTGCTAAAGGGCGCTTCATGCTGCGCGTATCAAAGAGACGCACCAGCTCATCGTAGCTGCCCGTGAGCAGATGGTGCTCGTGCCGCGGATGACTCAGCAGACAGGTGACGCCAGCGCCATGCGCCCGATTTGTCCAGATACGCTCAGGCTGCTGATCCGTGCCGCTACGCAGATTGTAGGCATGCAGGAGACAATCATCGCCACCGCTATATATCTGAGTGTGCTGTGCCGACCAGCGATCGAAGGCGCATGTCCAGGCCTCAAAGCCATGCGCTTGCCACATGCACAGCTCGCTCAGTTCGTTCTGCGCCGTGTACTGGAAATGGTGTATTCTGCCCTGCGAATCGGATACGAGCAGCTGCACTGCATCAGCATCCTCTGCACGTTGCCAGTCCAAAGCTAATGCCAGCGCCGGATCATCACTCTCTGTGGCACGCTTCAGCGCCAGTTGTGCACGCTTCTCCAATCGCTGCCCCGTATGCAGCAGTTCATAGATCTGAAGCTCACCCAGCGAATTGACGGTGGCCAGCAGTGGGCCGCTGTCACAGCTCCAGGCGGGCAGCCATTTCATGTCCAATATGGCAGCCGTTTCGACGCACTGCAGCCGCTCCAGAGCACTGCTGTGGCGATCGAAGGCATACAGATAGATTCGACCTTTGCGGGGTCGGGGCGCGTCATTCTCCTTGGGTGTTTCCTCGGACTCAACCAGCTGATAGGTGCCGCAGGCAAAGTAGCCATTGTGTGTCTCGTCCTGTGTGCACCATTCCACCGAATCGGCGGAGTACTCGGTGTCCACGCTGTGCAGCGTTGTGAACTTCATGCTAGGGCTGTTTAATAAATATCGATATATATGGTATTAATAATGTAATTATCGATAGTTTCCGATATCGTCCTATTGTCCGCATGACTTACGTTACCCAAGTGGAATATAATAAGCGCTTGGAATAAATTGCTTTTGAATCGCTAATTCTAGCCTTAGTAAGCTACTCCAGCTAAAATGTATGCGCTTAACCCTACATCCGAAGCGCTAGTTTGACTCTTTGCTAGTTATTTCACATTAGCGAAAACAGTAACATTACATCGATATTGATGTACAGTCGGACTTCTCCAACTCGAAGTTCTCTATGACTTGAACATTTCCGTAGCAGATTGGTTTTCATACTTTCATCATGTTCTCCAACTCAAAGTTCTCTGTAACTCGAATTTTTGACTGTATATTTAAAATATATACACTCCCACCCCCAGTCCCGATAGGCAAACGTTCTTATTGCTCTCATTTAGATTTATTTGTATGTTTTTGCTACTTTAAAAAATTAATACGTACTTTCTACTTAGTGCTCGGTTTATGGGCTACAAATTATTATGAAATTTAGGCTTAGTTGTTCACTTTTTTTTTGCTTATTACATTACATAAAAGGTTAATCGGCCAACTGTCGAAGACCATTACACTTTCAAAAATTCAAAAAGTTACAATTTCTAAACCTATTTTATATGCAAATACATGGATTTCTTATTACATTACATTACTTTTTTTTTGTTATTTTCTTATTTTTTGTTTTCTTTCGTTTAGCTGCAAAATTAAAATATAAGTATAGTGCATGTGTGTGTATTGTATTTGTGTCGGTGCGTTTCGTTACGGTTCGATTTCTCACACTGTCCTGGTTTTTGGGGTTAGCCATGCGGGGCCTTATATACTTGCTTTATACATGTTCAGATGTATGTATGTACAATACGATATTGCACGCTCTCTATCTTTCGCTCTCTAATGTCTATTGCACTAACGTATCCTTAAACAATTAGGTTATTCTCAAGACGCTTTTAAATCAAATTTAAAAAAAGAATACAAATGTATGTAAACAAATATATTTATATATAAATATATGTGTATATATATAAACATCTATTATATGTAGTTAAGAAATTAAAATAGAACGCGTGACTTAAGGATATACATATGTATACATATATATGTATATATATATATATATAAATATATATATATATATACACATATATATGTGTATACAACTATATATATACATATATATAGTTTTTTTTTGCAAACACTTTCTTTGTACAAACGCCTAAAATACCCAGAAACATTCTATATCATGCTATAATAGAACACACTTGCATCAAATTGAGTTGGGTGTTGGGTGCCATGGGTATGGTTACGGGGGAGGGGGGGGTTGATGGCTGGCCAGACGGGGTTTTTTTCGTTGTCTTGCAACAATTTCTGCACTCACATTGGCTGCGACCATTGGCGCCCACAAATATATAATATATATAATATATATATATATATATACATAAATATATGTATTTGTGTGTATGACACAGTGGCGTAGGTAGAATTTTGTTAAATAGGGCTGTTACTGTAGAACTTAGTGCTTCAAATCAAAAATATAATGATGATTTCTTCTACTTTAGTTTTTGGGGGGTTAAGACCCACCCAGCAGCACCCAGCACCCCCGCTGCCTACGCCACTGGCATGGTATATACAGTAAAGATATATATAGTTAAATATCTGGCGCTCGTCTAGCGATTTGTGGGCCGACTGCGGCGCTTTTGCGTTACTCATTTGGTCTTCATGACAATGATCGGTTCGAGTATCTTAAGCATATCATTATTTTCCGGTGCGCCACTGGCGCCGCCCCCACCGCCTCCGCCGGCGCCCGCCGAGGCCGCCTGCAGTTTGCTGTAGCCCTGCTGATGCTGATTCAGGCTGACCAAACGCTGCTGCTGATTGATAACGATCGCCTCGTGATGCGGCTGCGGCTGCAGACTGGACGCCATTTGCTGCAGCTCGTGCTGCTGCAGCTGCAAAGCGGCCAGCTGCTGATCGTTGGAGCCATCGCCATCCATCTGCGAGTCCGTCTTGACGGCGAAGCTATCGCCGCCATCCGTATCGTTGTCATAGAGCTGTTCCGTCGTCTCCTCCTCGGTTTTGGCATGAAATTCGGCGCTGGCGCTGCTGCTCGTCCGTGGCGTATGACTGCGCATGCGCCGCAGTCGGGCGTATTCCGCCTGCTTGGACAGACGCTCCTTGCGCTCCTCGCTGTTCTCTGTGGCACGGATTTGGGCGCGCTTGAGACGCGCCCGCTCCGAGAGCTTGTGCAGGCGGACCGTACGCTGCTCCGGCGATTCGTTTGCACGCACCGCACGCTGATGGGCTGCCATTTTGTCCAGGCGTAGACGCTTCTCCTCCTCCGTTTCGTATTTGTTGGCGCCACTGCGTCGTGGCGTCGCTGGCCCCGAATGCAGAACGACGCCATCGCCATCGGCCGTGGAATGTGCGTGGATCTGCTGCTCGATGGACTGGCCGCGTCCGCGTCGCTGTGTGTTCAAATGCGGAGCGGCCAGCATCTGATTGAGCTCCTGCTCCAGTAGCGTGTTCGCCTTTAGATGATCATCATTGCCGCCGCCGCCGCCGACGACGGTCAGCAGGCTCGTTTTACGCGGTCGTCCGCGTCCCATTTTGGGAAACTCCTGCACCAGCTGTTGTTGTTGCTGCTGCTGTTGTTGCTGTTGTTGTTGCTGCTGCTGCTGCTGTGGCTGCTCCAGTCCGGTGACGGTCAGCGTGGGATTGGCGCCCGCCGGCGCCGTCAGTATATTGTATTGGCCCGGAGCTGTTGGACTGCTGCCGCCACTGGCATTGGCAAAGTGCACGGGCGTAAATGGCGGCGGCACCGTATTCGGCCCGATGCCCAACTGGAAGCCATTGTGATACATGGGATAGTAGGCGGTGGTTGCGGTGCCAGCACCGTTAGCGCCAGTGGCACCCGTAACGGTAACTGTGCCGCTGGCCGTGCTGCTAGTGCCGCTGCTATTCGCCGTCGCTGGGAACGTGGCCAGATAGGGCAGCTGATTGTACAGCTGCGTGGTGGTAGTCGTTGTCGCCGCCACCTGGCCTTGCTTCAGTGCCTTCTGCTGTTCCGCGGCGGCCACAATCACCTTGGCCTCGTTCTGGGCCAGTGTAACAGACCCGCTGTTATCCGTCGTCTCGCCGGACTGCAAGAAGAGCCAAGCAAGGACAGCAAAGAGAAAGAATTGAAACGTTAAGGATTATGTTTGAGTTAGCTGATTTTGGTTAGACCTCCCAAATAAATTCAAAAACACGCAATAAAGTCGCTTCGAGCTTCATAATAGTGATCGCTCGACATTTTCAAATTGCTAAAATTAATAAAACGTCATTTAAAAATTGGATTTCTTTTGTCATACAGCATAATCTTCATATGACACTGTGATACAAAGATTACTTTCCATTTAGCCTAATAATTTTTGTGCACAGAAGACGATTTGTCCAAATTTCTGCATTTGGCACTGAAAACTTTTTTAAACTTAAACAAATCATTATTTTAAATGAAACGACAACTGAAAAATTGTAATTATTTCTAATCCAATTAAATAGTTATTATCTAATAATGGTTTAAACCATATTTATTTGAAATTTAATATGGCTTTGTCTGGCTTCCCGACCCAAATTGTCCGCATTAACTAGACTATACTGTATGTTTGGTTTCTAAAAACTTTTAAACATTTATAGCACTCCTTTCAATTTGTTCTATGAAATTTTAAAAAAATCCCTATCTAGTTTACAAAACTGGTACTAGAGCGTATTAATTTTTTAGCGACCACTGTATTACATTTCATCTGATAATAATGACCTCTTCTTCTTTATAATGAAAATTTGTTGTTAAGTTAGCTGCGCCAGCTTTTACACAATATTATAAGCATTTCGTAGAATCAATCACTCGAGTTGTTGTATACAACAAAATTATACGTATATATATATATATATATATTGTAATATTTTAGCTTCGGCACGCCGAATGCTCATAACTGCTACCAATTGTTGAGGTATAACCAATAAATTCAAAATGTTAACTAAGCTTTGTGCCTAATTTTAAGTTTTAATAAAAACGATATTTGTAATTTACACCATTTTTTAATACCATTTTCGAAATCAATGTAATTGTATATGTGCTTAAAAACAGAAAAGCTTCGAGTATTCGAATATATCCAAAGTAAACATTTTAGATTCAAGACTGAACATCTGAATCTAATGTCAACATTTTCTCAGTTGGAAATTTTCAAGCAGTGTATTTATTTAACAACATTCCCTCCTCTAGATTTCCCACGATTATCGCCTATTTTGGGAAACAACTATAAGGTAATACATTTACATATATATATATATAAACTAACTTATAGTCTGTATAAATATAGCTGCATTTTGCCCAATTAAGGTAATGCACACCACACGATGTGCGAGCGAGACAGACGAGTCGGACAGACAGAGACAAGACATAGAGAAGCATTGCTTTTGTTTTTCTTTAATGAATTGAAGACACATTTGGAGACGTTTTGGGCATTACACAAAATTGCGTTTAATTTGACTTTCGAATTTGTTTTTTTTTTGTTTTTGTTTTTCATATTTACAAAAGTTGTTGGTTTTTTCTTAGTTTTGTTTTCGTTTTATACATTATTGATAAGTATGGTAGTGTAAATAGGCTAGAAAAATTAGTAAGCTTCGTGTTTGCTCTGTTTTAGGCTTAATTTTGTTTTTCTTTTTGGTTTATATAGATATATACATATGTATTCTAACGCATCCTTTGATCGCCGGCAACGTCTTCAAATCTTCATAAAAAAACAACGAAACGAAACGAAACATGGTACGTAACGGAATGGAACACAAACAGAACGGATATATGTAGTTAAAAGAAAGGATTTTTTTTTAAATATATTTTTTTTAGATAATTGCAAAACTTTGGCTTGAGCTGTGCTGTGCTTTTTGCTGTTCTTCTGTGCTCACTCTCTCTCTCTCTCACGCTCTCTCTCTCTTTCTGTTTCTCCCTTTCATTTTACTTTTGGCTTATCTCTCTTTCTCTGGGCCTACTCTGGCGTTGTGGCCTGCATACGCACCTGAAGTTCCACCATATTTGCGTATTTCTGCTTATAGAACTCGAGCTGATTGGCAATGCTAAAGTGCGGCACATGCGTCTGCAGCAATTTACCCGTTTTGCCGCCCGGCTCCTCGCCATAGATTTGCTGCACAAATATGCTGCCCGCCTCGGCCGCTCCGCTGCCGCCGGCGACGCCATCGATTAGCTGCTGGGCGCCCAGCGAGTAGCGTGGCTGCTGTTGCTGCTGGAGTTGCTGCTGCTGCTGCTGTTGTTGCTGCTGCTGCTGTTGTTGCTGCTGCTGCTGTTGCTGTTGGGGCTCCTGCTTCAGCTGCATTGTGGGACGCAGCGTGCCGCCGGGCGCTATAAACATATTTTGACCCATGTACTCAATGGCCTGATGCTGCTGATAGGCAGCGGCGGGCGCTGCTGTCACAAGATGTTGCTGCTGCTGCTGTTGATCATCGGCCGCAACTGTTGCTACTGCTGCTGCGGCTGCTGCTGCTGCTGTTGTGGTGTTGTTGCTGGTTGCAGGCGCTGATGTGACGTTTGCCTGATTTAAATTAATATTATGCTCATTATTACAATTGGCTGGGCCAGCTACGGATGCGGCGGCTGCGGCGGCGGCGGCAGCAGCTGCTGCTGCTGTTGCGACAGCAAGCACTTGCTGCTGCTGCTGTTGCTGCTGCTGCTGCTGCTGCGCGTTCAGTGAATTGGAATTGGTCGAATTGGTCGATGAAGACGACGACGAATTCAGTGGCACGCCTGCATGCACCTGCACCTGCACCTGTTTGTATATCTTTTTCTTTTCTCTGACCTTTTTCGCATAGTCGTTCAGCTTTCTCAGTCTTTCCTTGCGCTCCTCCACAGATTCGCTGGCAATGCGCTGACGTGCCCGCGCCGCCATCTCTGCCAGCCGTATCTTGCGCTGATCGGGCGTCTCACTGGCCCGATACATGCGCATCCTTTCGGCCAATTTGGCCAACCGCTTCGACCGCTGGTCGGGCGATTCCATGGCGCGTCGAAGGCGCTGACGCGCCGCATTCCGTACAAGTCGCATGGCACGCTCAAGATCGGATTCGTTTTGTCTACGCTGGCGATTCGCCTCCGCATTGCGGAGTAAACGCTTCCGGTATTCGTCTTCGCTTTCACGCTGCCGACGCTCGCGCATTCTCTCAGCATTGCGGGCCAAGCGGCGCTGGCGTGCCTCGGGGCTCTCGTTCCAGCGCTGCTGGTGGTGGTGATGTTGCTGCTGGGAGGAGGATGACGATGATTGCTGTTGCTGCTGGGATTGTTGCTGCTGCTGCTGCTGCTGTGTGTTGTTGGCGCTGACGCTGGAGGCAGGCCCGAGCGGTGTGGGTGGCGGCGGCTGCTGCTGCTGCTGTTGCTTCAATGAGATTGGCTGTGAATAAGCGGGTAATGTTATTTGCAATTGTTGCTGGTGAAATTGTTGTTGCTGTAGATGATGATGTTGCTGCTGCTGTTGCTGCTGCTGCTGTTGAAATTGCTGCTGCTGTTGTTGCTGCTGTTGCAGCTGCAACTGTTGCTGCTGATGCGTAGACAATGGTACCAACAGCCCTGACGGATGCTCGATAAGTATGCGCGCATTTGGACCATTTATTGCCAGCACATGTGATGCGTATTGTTGCTGCTGATGATGGTCAAGTGAGGGCTCTATCTTTATCCCATTGGGATCTGGTTCCATTATTTGGCAAAGCCTGAACAACAATCGAAATTGTCGTTGTCAGTCAAATCGTTGCTGATCTTTCGTTCGATATACACAATAAACACGAAGGCAATAATAATACGCTTCCAGTGCGCTTCCAGTCAACAACAACAACAACGAAGGCAATTGGCGATTTGCGTTTGCCCGTCCTGCTGATAATATCGATAACTTTTGCGGCGACAAAGACGTTGGCGTTTTGGTCGCCGCATTTAACAGCCGTTTGCGTTATCGTTTTTGTTTTGTTGTGCTGCTTCGCGATTGTGTGCGTTGTTATATAAAGTGGAAATTGCGCTTAATTATCGTTATTGTATTGTTATCGTTATCGCATACATACATACATATATGCATATGACAGATCGCTGTGCATGTGTATCTATGTATTTTTTGTTTTCGTGTGCGTTTGCGTTTTTAACAACTTTTGGCTGATGATGCTACCCGCTCACTCTCTCGCTCCCTCTCTCTTACCGTTGCTGCTCTCTGGCTGTTTTGCGCATCACCTTTTCCGATTTTTTTTTGTTGCTTGTCAATCAATTTGCAATATGCTTCTAAATGTTGATCGTTGCTGCCTCAGCTATTTTTCCCTTCTGCTGCTGCTTCTCTGCTTGCTCTTACTCTTCCTCTTGCTAGTGTCGCCGCCTCGCGCCGCCTGCACATGCAAATGTCAAAAATCATTCATACACACCACAGATGGCAACAACAAAATGAAATAAAAACGTACGGTTTGTGTCTCAGCTAAGCGAATTGCGCACCTTTCACTACAGTCGATTATTGTTTGTTCTTTTTTTTTGGTTTTCTCTATATTGTAATTGTGCAAATTTGACGTTGCGTGTTTTACTTTATTTTCGTTTGCAATCGTTGCTTTTTTCCCTGTTGTGCGTGCGCACGTTTCTTCTTCTTGCTTGATAGTAAATGACAATTGGCGCCGCCACCGCCGCCGCCGCTGTGTGCCTTCCAATGACTATACGGCTTCCAGTGACTTCCAATCGATTTTTCACATGATTATATGTACATACACACACAGGCAGACATACACGACATGCACACGCACACGTACACACACACACAGAACGGCGGTATCTATATATACATACGCGTATATATGTATGTATTACATATATTGTCTTTATAAATATTTTGAAGCGATTTTTGCCACAATTGTTGCATCAGCTGCAGTTCATACTTGACTTTTTTTACTCTACACTCCGTTTTGCCGCTCTAATTTGTCGGCATTTTCTGGACTCGCTTATCGTCGTCTACTTTTTAAATCAACATATCCACAATATGCATGGTAATTCTATTCTGTTTGCCATATTCAGGCATTTTCAGGCTTTTCACATGTTCAATTCTAAGTTGCTTGTATTTTTGTTTGTTTACGAGAAAATTAAAAAAAACGCGCTAAATATTCCGGCTAGCAAAATGTTCCGCCGTTTTCTGTACCAACGCACACAACAACACATTAAAAAATAAATACAACTGGAAGTTGTGGGCACTGGATGTGTACATGTGTGTATGTATACATGTGGCATCAGCGATAAACGCCACCTTCCAGTCCAATGCTATCGACAGTATTGCGCGCAATTTCGATAGGCACATGTCCATTGCGATCAATGCGCGCCAAGTATTTTTCGAGCTATCGATTTGTAATTATCGCCAACTGGGTGGGAATATTTGAATTGCATTAATTGAACTGCATTAAATGTCTAATTTGAAACCTTCTATGCAGCAAGCTGTTAACAGCACCAGCTGTTCTTAGTATTTGTACTGACAGTTAAGACACGCGCCCCATTTAAAAATTGTGAATGCAACTTTATTCAAGTATTCATTTTGTTTTTCGTTTGCTTTTTGTGTTTTGTTTTCATGTTTGAGTGTGTGTTGTTGTTTGTTTGTTTGTTTTTTAGTGTACATATAATATTACAATTACATAAAATGTATCTCATAATTTTACATCAAAACAATTGTGGGAGGGGTAGGGGGGAGGGGGTGTGGTTAAAAAGAGTAAGAAAAAACAATTTGAAATTTCGACTAGAACTTAAGTGGTACGTTTAATATATATATTTTTTTTTTCAAAGCTTTTTGCTCATTTTTCTTTCCTTTTATTTTGTTCCTGTTAATTTAATCATTTATTGTGTTGTTTTAAGGGTGTGTTTGTGTTTTGTGTGCGCAAAAGGATTGAGTTCTGGTTTAGATCGTGTGTGTGTGTGCGTGTGTGTGTGTGCAAGTGTGTTTTGTGAGGGGTGGGTGGGGCTGGTGTTTGGGGCTTGAGGCGTTCAATGTTGCTATAACAATATGCCATGCACATATGTATGTATATATTTGTGTGAGTGTATGTGTGTGTGTGTGTATACACATATTGGTGTTCATTTTCATGTGTGCTTGCGCCTTTGTATTACAGCATGGGAAAAAAAAACACACACACACACACACACACGCGCACACATATGAGCACTTTTGGGGGTTGCTTGATTTGTGCCACTACTCGAAAATGTTGGAAAAACGCATTTTGCAAATGTTGTTGCACAATTGACCGCAAGATGTCGCCACCTGTTGCAGCGGCCTAACTGCGAAATTTACTGATTGGAAGCATATGTATGTGTGTGTGGGTGCATATGCAAATGCAGTTAGAATTGTTACTGTGTTTTTTTTTTTGCATTGAGCCACCCTGTGCCACACATGTGTGTGTATGTGCCTGCATGTGTGTGCACATATGGGGATGAAGTTGACATTTGCTTTTGCCATTGTTTTTGGGGTTTCTCGCTCGCTGCTTCTTACTCGCCCACATATGCGTGTGTGTCTCTCTCTCTCTCACATGGGTGTGCGCGTGTGTGTGTGTGCTGAGTGACGTGCATACATTTACACATGACTATTTTCTATGTGTGTGTGTGTGTGTGTTTGTGTATGTATCTATATATTATTCTGTGTGTTTTTTGTGTATATATAACTATGTATATATATATATATATATATGTATATATATATATGTCGTAAGAATATAATGCATGCATTATAAAAATACTTGTTTTTTTTTTGTTTTACTTCATCTTTGTTAAATGTTAACTTAAAAAAAAATTGCCGACACTTTTTCGCTTTCAAAAAAAGTGCCATTTCCATTTTTTTCCTTGCATTATTAATATTAATATTATTATATTTATAACTGCCAGTTGTTGTTGTCGTTATTGTTTTGGGTTTTAGCTGGCTGGTTGATGTTGTTGTTCTTTACCCATTTCTATGTAAATGTTATAAGTTGTTGCTTTTGTTTTTCCATGTATACAATATATATTATTTATAGCTGTTTTTGTTTTACTTGTTTGATGTTGTGGTTGTTGTTGTTGTTGCCTGTCTAAAACGACGACGTTGTTGCTGCTCACATGTGTGTGTGTGTGTGTTGGTGTTGTGTGTGTGAGTGTGTGCATTCTGCTGCTGCTTCTTCATTGCTCAATGCAGCTTGCTTTCAGTTTGCTGATTAGATATTTATCCGATTAGATTTTGTTGTATGTGTTAGGTTTGCTGATTGGATATACCTTTGATTCGATGCTGTGTATGTGTGTGTGTGTTTGTGTGTCTGATTGGATTCTTGCCCACTTTCCCACTTGCTGGAGCCAGCTCCACAAGTAACAAGTTCCAGAGACTGGTTCCGTGTTTCCTCCTGTGTTTGCCGTGTCCGTTCCTAGTATCCCTTGAGGCGATCCTCGAGCGGCGGCTTGATCACCTTGGGCGCACTCGCTCGCGACACCCGCATCCTTTCGGCAGCTTTCGCGAGCCGCTTCTTGCGCTCGTCGTTGGATTCGCTGGCGCGTCGCAGCCGCTGGCGGGCCGCGTTCTTCATCAGTCTTAGGGTTCTTTGTACTTCCGATTCGTTCTGGCGTCGCACGCGATTCGCTTCGGCGTTTTTGGCCAGCCGCACGCGGTATTCCGCCTCCGATTCTTTGGAGCGCTTGTCGCGCATTCTCGCCGCGTTCCGTTCCAGGCGGCGTTCGCGCGCTTCCAGCGACTCGTTGCTGCGTCGACGCGCTGCTTTCTGCGCCCGCGACGACTGCGGACCGACGGACAAATGATGATGCAGCGGATGTGGCGCCTGCTGTTGTTGTTGTTGTTGCTGCGGATGCGAATGTTGTTGCTGCTGCGGATGTTGTTGCGGATGCTGCGGATGTTGCTGCTGCGGATGCTGTTGCTGCGCAAGTTGTTGCTGCTGCTGCGCTGGAAGCTGGTCTCACTGTTATTATTGTTGTTGCTGTTGTTGTTGCTGCTGCTGTTATTATTATTGCTGTTACTGGCGCTGTTATTGTTGTTGTTGTTGTTGGTGCTGTTGCTGCTAACAGCAACGCTCGCAGCGGCGGCAGCGGCGGAGGCAGAGGCAGCGGCGGCGGCAGCGGCAGCGCCTGTACTAGCACTAGCCGCGGCAGCGACGGCGACCGCGTTAGTCGTATAGTTGTTGTACTCTATGAGGCCCCTGTTGCTCGAATAAAGATGGTGCATGGGATTCTCATAGTTGAGGTATTCGGGCTTGATGAAGAAGGGATCGCGGGCGGTGAGCGGCGCCGTTGGCGAATTGAGGAAATATAAGCGGCTGTGATGTTCTGTGGTTATGCTACCTCCGCCGCCACCCACACCCGCGGACATCGGACGGGGTGTGTTTGCGTTTTTTCTATATATGTATTTGTTGTCTTCGGCTCGTTTTGCAGTTGCTTGCGCAGCGACAGCGACAGCGTTTTGCTGTTGTTATCGTTAATTTTTTTGCCGTTTTTTGTTTTATTGTCGTCTGTTATTATTGCTGATTTTTATTTGTATTTTTTTTTGTTTTTTTTTTTGCCGCGTTTTTGGCACACAACACACACAATTTTAGCTGGGCAAAAAAATGTAGCGAGTAAACAACAAAAGCGACATAACTAATCAATATGGAAAAAAACTTCCAAATTCTGAATGGAAGCAATTCCACGATACACTTTGGTACGTGCACACGTACACACAAACACGCATGCACCAATATTTCGCATGGAAGCGTAGCTCGCTCATTTTGCGCTCTGTTACGCTCAAAGACTTCCAGTTTGAAGGGGGGGGCGGAGACTTCCAATTGTCAAAAATCTAGCCGGCAAGGTTGCAGCGTGCAGAGTTGCATGCGCAATTGTTATCGCTGAAAATCGACTGTCATTTTTCTTTCAAATATCAATGAATACAATTTTAATTTGATGAAAGGAAATAATATGCATTACATGCTTCTATAATATTTAATATTTATGTACTGGGTTCATATAAATATATATGTAACTGGTTTAATGCTAACAATACTTACATTAAATGATCGTTTAATGGTCTTTTATTAATTAATACAAATTCACAGTATTTGTTTATTATTTACTATTTATTTACTATAAGTATTTACTATATAGCGTACATTAATTTGTTTACTAAAATGTTTATGAAATCTATTAATTTTCACAAATTAACTAATTTAACATAATCTGTTAAGGCAGCAACCGCTATGTAGCTATCGTTGCTAACATTCTAGGCAAAGAATAATGTTATCGTTTTCATATGAGTTTGATAAATTATCGATAGGTGACAACAGTTCCAAATTAGCTTAACAGCGAGTTAACATTAACATCTTGCACACGGCGCAAAGTGTACAAGATAGCGCAAAGAGCATACTGTTAACTATGACATCATAAGTTGATATTATAGCAATCAGCTATGTTACTTGATAAATCCACCCCCACATATAGTGTAAAGTGTACATACATTTAATTGTTAGATTAATTTAATTTTTTAATTTTAATTAATTAATTTAATATTTAATTTATATTATTTGCTTAGCCAACAATAGGTAAAAATATATTGTTGAAAAACATAAACAATTACATAGTCTGTCAACTGCAGTTTTCTTGAAATTTAAGGCAGTGTGACGTCAGAGGAGTTGGATATTTTACGCTCTCTGAGTACGCCGCTGAAAATTGCAATGATTTGCGCCACCTTGTACATTTCGTTCATCATGTGCTGATTGTTTTTTGTTTTTTTTTTTTTGTATTTTGTTTTGTCTTGTTGGATATTTGCCGTGAACGGACGTCTTGTGTTTTGCGCTGCTGCGTCGCAGTTTGCGTGGTTTGACTCAAAACAACTGAAGTAACTGTAACAACAACAACAACAGCAACAGCGCATTTTGAATTGTGTTTACCTTTTTGAATGTAATTCATGAATTGATAATTTAACAAAATCTGTGCGTGGTATTATTAATTATATTTTTTGTGTGTATTTTTTATACAAATTGTGTTTGTTGTCGATCAAAAAGTGCAATACGGCGGTGTGCAGGTGCAAAAGAACAAATTCAAGCAACGATTTGTCAACGAAATTTATGTAAGCACAATAAAAACGGCACATAACATAAAATTACAATATATACGACATACATATACTATGTATGCATGCAAGTGTATTTACATATTACATACACATATAAACAAACAACTATACACATTCCAATTTGATTCTGCTTGTGTGAAAAACTAATAAGTAAAAAGAAACGACGAAGTAACAGCAACAGCAACAACAACAACGGCAGCAGCAAGAAAACCATAGGCACGGCAAAGAAGAAGAAAATAAATAGCAATTTCGACTAAATAAAGGTATGTATGTATGCATGTGTGTGTGTGTGTGTGACGTTTACTTTACATACAAACACTATATTGAGTTATAGATATGAATGTGAGCATATGTTTGTTTGTATGCTGTGTGTGTGCATATTTCGTTATTAGTTTAACTCTTCAATTTATTATTGTTATTATTACTGCTGTCGTTCGCTGTATGAGTGCGTGTGTGTGTGTGCTCTTTTGTGTGTGTTGTGTGTGTGTGTGTGTGTTTTGGCCCCGGTGTTGTTGCCTCGCATTTTGCTTTTTGCCTCTTTCGCTAGTTCTTATTGTTGTTCGCTATTAACTATGCTCACTTGAGCTGAGCCGCTGGAATAGTTACGTTAAATCAGTGCGTTCGCTCTCTGTGTATACATGTACTATGTATGTGTGTGTGTGTGTGCAAAGATTACGTTGATAATGCCCAAGAAATGCCAAGAGAATTTCGTGTCTATGTATTTGTTTTTATTGTTCTTTGCGCATTTGATCAGCGACATGATAAAAACTAAAATCGTCAGTTTAACATATATGTATGTATGTATGTTCACATATATATATTCTTCATGCATACATACATACATAAATTCAATTAAGTGAATTTGTATGATTGTTACAAATTTTCCAGTTGCAGTTTGAACTTTAAATTTTGTTCAATTTAAAATAGTTGCTTACAAAAGACCGAATGTATCCACTCTAAAGTTGGGTGCGTGTCGTGTTTTTTAGTCGTGACACGAGCACAAGGTTTTTTATTGATATTATACAAATTATTAGATTTAAAGTAAGCAAACACAGCTGAAAACAATTAAGCCCATGCATAGAAAAGAAAGAAACAAATTTTTTATGAATAAACAAATTTAATTAATTGATCATTTTCAAATGAATGGCGAAAAAGTTAACAAAGCGTAGGTGTCAATAAATTACTTGTTCTACACAGCAAATATAAAATAGAGAATACAGTGCCTCACAACTGGTTTTGTGCCGAGGAAGTTGGAAAAAGTCGAATACTCAAAGACTCAACTGAAGAAAACAAAGCAGCCTATTAAAACTGCACGAAAAAAGCTGCGAGCCACTGTTGCTACGCTAAAAGATAAAAATACTAAATGTCGCGTTCGGGCCATCTCTAATGTAACCGTTCTTTCAAATATTTGTTTTGTTTTGTTTTATTTTGCTTTCCAGCTCAATGACCTCGCATTTAATGCTCGTTTAGCTTTCTTAGAGTGCGCCATTTTGTCAGCTCATCTATAGCTTATAATATCAAATCACATAATGACATTTAACTTAACTATGCATCGATTAATAAAAATCGATTAATCAGCGCAGCTGTCAAAAGCGCAAATATCTAATACAGTTAACAGCAATTGGAATTACATATATTGCAGCCTGAGTGCAAACGTACATACAAACATACATAAATATGTATGTACATACATACATACATACATAGATCCAATTAGATTGGAATTTGGAGGCTTTCTCAGTTGCAAATCTAGTTGCGCAGATAAGCGAGCGCATACATACATACATACATATGTATGTACATACATACATACATATGTATTCTCAAAGGCATTCGCCGCTTTTCACATTTAGCCATTTTTTAATGATCCTTTGGCCCTGCCTTTGTCTGCCTGCCAGCAACAACAACAACAAAAACGTCGCTTGGCATTTTACGACACATGCAAAACTTGCTATTTAACATTACCATATCCATTTCCATCCTCGACTCGCTCTGAGTCACACACACACACACACACACACACACACAAACTTGCATGTGTACATCCATCTATTCATATGTATGTGTGTGTGTGACTATGTGCGAGTAACAGAGTATCATTAAATGCAGATCTCTATAAAAGCATAAAAAAAACACATTGTTGTTGCTGTGGTTATTGCGTTCGTTTCATCGATGCAAGCAAACCGAAACCAAAACCGAACCAAGCCAACAACAACAACAATAACAACTAGCCACATACATTCACACACACACACACACACACATGCACAGCCAAACCAGCAATCCATAATAATCTTCCCGTAATTTATAGTCCAAGACAATTTATGTAATTTACAAATACCAAAAACGAAAGAGACGGCAAATGACGGAATGTATATGCACACGAATGAGCAGGCAAAGCAACGGGGCAACAATAATAACAACAACAACAACAGCAGCAACCACGCTGAGAGCGAATGCAACTGCAACTAACGATAATAACAATAACTGAAAAAAAAATAACGCAGCAACAACAACGACAACGTACTAAATAAACAATTCAACAAATTTGATCCGAGGCAACACACACACACACACACACGTAGACAAGAAACGTCGTTGTCGTCGTTGACTCTCACACGCACATCAAAATGCATATGAAGAAAAAATATGTGTGTGCTGTAAGAAAACGAATAAAATAACAACAACAGTAAGTGCAGCAAACTGCAAGCGTTCAAACAAACGGCAACTGCTGACTGCGACGTCGACGTCGACTGAGACTGCGACTGCGACGCGTATACAGAAAATGTCGTTCGTTTTTGTTTTTGCTTCTCAAGTTTTGTGAACGCATAAAATAACATGAAGGAGAAGGAGCTTTTCTTTTGCCAATGCTTTGCACCGAAGCGTACATACGCTAACAGCTGGTGAAAAATGTCGAAGTAAATGTATAAAATGCTTTCATGCAGATGACAACAACAAAAATGTACAATTCGGAAATATTTAAAGACTGTTCTAAGAAAAAACTGTATTTAAATTTGTGAGGCTATGCTTTTTAAAATGTATGTATGTATGTTCAAATTAAAACTAAAGAAAATAAGCTGTCAATTAGTACTATATATGTATATGTATGCACGTACGAATACTGTTAGCAACAGGTTGAAAAATGCAAATTCTAAACTATTTGGACTGACGTTTGAAATGATTATTTAAAATAGAGCTGTGCAAATACTGCTATTAACTTGCCTTAACATTGTATCTACATGTATAATTGTACATATTTATTCTATTTTGCTCACGAGTAGGTTTTGCATGATTGTCAAGAAAACAAAAAAAGGCAGATAAGATCTCAGTTACTTCCTTCTATGGCTTATCAACGTGCATGTCAAAGTGATTATGCACACTCATAGCTCAGAGTATGCCAAAAGGCTTGCCATACAAGAAAAATGAAATAAAACAACAAAAAAAAACAACAGAAAATTATAAAACTTGCACAAACACTAGCGCACACAAAGACACTCACTTACACACACACACACACAGGCATTGAAACTGACTCGCTCACACATTCGCGCATTGAATGCGGTAATTGCATTTATTGCACGTGTATATTGAGCGCTCTTGCGCTCTCTTTTCTGCAAGTCCGCCTCTCTTTAACATGTACGCTCTGCAAACGTAAGCCCCAAACAGCAGCTGAGTTCAATAACAGCAACAACTTGCGCGCTTACTCACTCACTCGCTCCCTGGCCCCCTCGCTCCTGCCAGCCAAGAACGAAGTGCAACAAAAGACAGTGCTAAAAATGTTTTTCTATGCTTTTGTTAGCTTTCTATGCTGCTTACATTGTTGCTGGTGCTGCCTGCCTGCCTGCCTGGTTTGTTGTTGCTGTTTCTTTTGCGCATTTAGGTTAGGGCATTCCAAGTGCGACTTGCTTGTTGACGCAGCTGCTTTTGCTTGCGGTTTAACTTTGCATTGCGTTGCATTAATGACGTTGCAGATGATGATAATAACGATGATGATGATGATGGGGCTGAGAACTGGGTGGAGAGTTATACAAAATACACACACAAATATATATATATATGTGTATGTGTGTATGTATATACACATATATATATATATATATGTATGTATATAGATATGCATAGGTGAGAGGACTTGCTGGTTTTGGCATCATTTATGGCTCTTGTGGCCTGCCTGCTTGCCTGCTGGGATAAACTTGTCTATGCGGCAGCTACTTTTTATGCGCAACGTTCTTGGTTCTTGGTTCTTGGTTCGCAGTTGCCAGTTTCTCGGTGCTCAGCTCTCGGTTGTCGTTGGTGTGCTTTTATCTTTACTGCCGTTGCGCCATTGCCAAGTTTTCGTCTAGTTTTGGTTGTCTCAACTTCGCTGTCTGTCACGCTCGCACACGTGCGCCTTCCTTGCTTCCGTCATCTGCCTTCTCTGCCGCTCCTTTGAGCACACCCACCGCCCACACGCATCTTGGGTTAGGGGCCGAGTTGTTTAACTTTCTATACGCTGTTTTCCAAATCCGATATATGGCGTATGTGGCGCGCGCTTGCAATTTTGTGGGCTGCGTTTCCAGAGCTGGTTTTTAGTTTCAAATATTTTACAATTTTACACGAACAATCGAATAACAATAATTTATAATAATTTAAAATTTTTGGCATTTCTTAGGATTCAATTACACAGTCATAGTTCTTAGTAACATTGTTTCTTAGAGCTTTAACAGTCAATTAACTCACATCTTGTTGCCTTACTATCGATTATTTTGATTATTTAACGATTTAGCCGATAAGAATTCTTAATCGAAGTTACGCTTTTAATGTGACAGTTCATCTTTTGTCACATCACTGTAGATTCAGATGACAGCTTGTAAACGAAAACTACGTGAAAATTTAATTTGTTGTTCACAACTTGGAAGTGCTGAAAAGTTTAAAATTAAACAATACTAGTATATTTTTTTTTAGAAATACCTGGCGCGTTTCGTACTGTGTGTTTGTGGGTGTAAACTGCGGGAATTGATAATTGCGTGTGTAAGTATTCAATGTGTTTGCTTTTTTTTTAGAACGTAACCTAACTCAGTGACAGGAAAAAGCGAAAAAGAGGATGCTATTTGCAATGACTGGCAGTTATTCTGACTACATTGAGAATTCTAATAGATGAAAGTATAAGTTGAAATGCGTGTATAAGAAATGTGCAGCAATAAAAAAAGTGACATGGCGAGGTTCTTAGATATCGCCCTAAAAAGTCAGTGTGCCATGCCCACTTATGCAGAAACCACTTCTGATTGAAAAACTCAAACAAGGGTGAAAGGATTATCTTCGGCATGCCGAAACTTTTATACTCTTTAGACAATTTTCACTCTGCCAACTGCAGCACTTTGATTAGCTCTCAAATTGATATCATATGAATTTAAATTTTCTAGTGAAATATTAAATTTATATCCAGTTGTATGGCAGCTATAAGATTAAGTAATCCGTAATAATAGGTAAGCAATAATTAAGTAATAATATGTATCTGTGCAAAGTTTCATCGTGGTAGCTTTGAAAACTTGGGATTTATGGCCAAAACCGACTTACAGTTGTATGGCCGGTTCCGACCAATGTGCTGTCCCTTTGAATAATAAGACTATGCGCAAAGTTTTCATCACGATAGCTCAAAAACTGAGGGACTAGTTTGCATACATACAGACAGACGGACAGTTTTGTCATTCTAAGCAGTACTGGCAGTAACTTTTGGGGGTCTCCGACGCCTCCATCTACTATTTACTATTTACTTCGAAAAGAGTATAATTATCATTTGATACAGATACAAAATGTTTGTACCCCAAATAAATATCTTCTCCCAAATTTGAGCAATAAACATAATTGAGCTCAACAATATTTGTTGCCACCTGTCTTTGGGGCACAGAGTATTGCGCAGTCGTGCAGTCTGTGGGCCTGCACGTTTTTCTTCTTCTTCTTCTTTACTGGTTCGACTTCTTCGGTCGCTGCTTCGACGTGTGCTTTAGCATGTGACTTGCCGGGCATCCTACGTACATACGTAAGTTACATGTTCGTTGTTGCCATAATCAGCGTCATCATCAGCATCATCGCCATCATCATCATCATCATTGTTATAATCATCGCAATGATCATAAGCGTCATTATCAGCGTTGTTTATTTTTGGCTTGCGTTAGCGCATTCTTGTCTCCCTCCACTTGGACATATTTGATAAGTACTAGTAAATACATATGTAAAGAATACATATACAAACATACATATGTACATACGTATATACATACATGCATACGTAGTATTTCTCCCCCAATTCTTGTTCGATTTCCATTTGCAATTGCTATATCCATTTTCGATTTCTTTAGAATTGATTTATTTTTGCTTGAAACACAAAACGCAGTCGTTTTGTTTATTATGTGTATACTTGGAAAATGTTTACACAATTTGGTACAACTGTAAAACGATCTTCATACATATATGTATTTTTTTTTTTTTTTTTTTTTTTTTTTGGCAAGCTACATAGGGTGTTTACCCTATTTCCAGGCCGGTATAACTTTAAACTTTGAAACCCAATCCTCAGTGGGGAGATGACGCTGTTGTCAGCATATATGTATAGAGTTATGTACGTTATGTATGTATGTACATATGTATATATGTATGTAATTATTTAGCCTTATCATATGAATTGTCTTTCGATTTGCTGGGCAGCTGCTGTTTGCATCAGATAGAAACAACTCTTTTGCTTTGTCGTCTATATAGCAATTGAATTCTGGTTTTTGGCTGCCACACCTATTTATGCATAACGCATGATGCGATTGTCAATCTGCAGTTGGATCGACTCGCATCTTAAATGATATACATCGCTCCACAGCAGATACATATACAGATGCAGTTGCAGTTGCAGATGCAAGTACATATGTGTGTGTGTGTGTGTGTGTGTGTGTGCATACATATGTACATACAAGTGTACTTTTTGTAGGTGTTGAATTTCCACTTCCCCAACCAGCTCGCTATCTCTCTCTCTCTCTCTCTCTCTCTCTCTCTCTCTCTGTGTGTGTGTCTGTCTGTCTGTTTGACTCTCTTTGTAGTTTTGTCTGTAAGTTGGTATCTCCACCTCTACCTATAATTTAATAAATATACACATGTATATATGTACATACATATGTATGCATATGTGCACAGCTCACAGCTCTTCTTCCGGACCCATTGTTGTAGCAAGTACATGTAAATTATTGTTCACGTTGCGCTCATCATTGTCGTGAGTTTGTAATTACCACGCACCGCATTTGGCAACTCCTCTCGAAGGCTCTCTCATATACACCCACTCTATCAATCTTTCACTTAACTCAATGAAATACCCATACTCAGATACGATTAATGTATGTCTTTCAAATCTCAGATCAAATACCAAAAATGGTTAGGGCATGTCTGGCTAAAGAATACGAAAAAAACACATATGTAAGTAAACTTTTTTTTTTTTTGATTTTTATTTGGCAAGGGTGTTTACCCTATTTCCAGGCCGGTATAACTTTGAACTTTAAAAACCCATTTCAGTGGGATGTAAGTAAACAAAGGGAACTTTAAACATCAATTCTAAAATATTTCTGGATGTTTTCCCAAGAACTATGTTAAAAAAACTTATTGGTTTTCGTAACAAATTTAAGACTAACTGCTATCTAGATTTTCGGTACTAAGCGTTTATCCTTTTTTGCATTTTCTTTCTACTAGTAACTAGTAAAAACTTGCTAGTCTCTCTTTATTCTCAAACGCTTTCGATTTTAATTATTCTCATCTATTGATTCCCAATTAAAAGCCAAATAACGTAATAACTTTTTTATTTAGTCTGATTGTGTTTTTTTCCTTGCAGCAAGTGTTGAATTAATCTTAAGTATATCATTCAATTTGTACTTGTAATTAAATCTTTTTTAAAAGAAAACTTTAAATTTGATATATATTTTAAATAATTAACATGTTTAATCATTAATTTTAGGTGTCGACTGTTTTTTTGCGATATCAAATAAATTAGTGTAGGTCTTATAGGTAATATGATAGATAATAAGGGCTCTCTGATATCATTAACAACTATTTTCTTTTAAACCTGAAAGAACATGAAAAGTTATTGTTTTTATGAGAATGCAATTAGTCTTGATAAAGTTATGTTTAAGTTCCCAAGAACTTACAAATATTTGTAAATAAAAACATCTTCGAAATGTATTTGAAACAGAATTTTAAACTAATTAACTGAAATCAATTTGAAAATTATATTTTGAAATTTTCAATTTAAATACAAACTAATTTGAGAAAACGTTTTGAGTTTAAAAATGTAGTTAAAACTTTTGTTGGTTTTTTGTTTGAAAAGAAATAAAAATTGAAAAAAATATTTGAAAAATAGTTGGATATTAGAAAATTAAGATGACTTGAAATATTCAAATTGCACAATTCTTTATGTACATACATACATATGTATACTATCCGCTATTTCCGCTTTGCCATATACTTACATACATATTTGCACAACTTTGTTGTACTGCCATTTTTGTTTTGTTTGCACATTTTATGGGAACAGGGTATGAGAACAAGCGCACTATTTCTTTCAATAGATACTTTCTAAGTCAACGACAGCGTTTAGAATTTATCTAGTGCGCACACACACACACACACACACACATATATATGTATATGTATATATGCACACATACAGTATATGTGTGTGTGTGTGTGTGTGCACATCTATCAGTGCGCCAACTTTGTCTTCATTCTCTGCGATGTGTGTTCTTCCAAGTCTTCAGCGTTCTTGTTCTTCTTCTTCGTCTAGCTGTTGCTGTTGCTGTTGCTGTTGCTCTCTGTGTATTCGTGTTCGTGTTCTGTTCGCTAGCTGTCCGCAAATATGCTCACAAATATTAAATTGTACGTACCACCCTCCTCCCACCCCCTTCTTTGCGCCTTGGTAGCCACTCACCGTCCGTGCGTTGTATAAATTTTCTGTGGAACTGTACAATAGCTAAATAAGAAAATACAAAAAAAAAGTTAAAGCACACAGACCAACGACGACGACGACGACGACACAAGAGTTGAGTTAAGTATTAAATGTACGTGCGCTCCATACACACACACACACACACATACACTGAGAGAGCTGCATGTGTATTGTAGTTATGTATGGATATGGATAGTAAGTGTAAGTAGCGTGTATTTGTTTTTCTCGTCTTTTGCTTGTTGTTGCTGTTGTTTTTCTTTCTTTAATAGTTGGCTGCGACTTCGACTTTAGCACGCTGAAAACAACAACAACAACAAAACTAAAGCAACAACGGGCCAACAGGAACAGCAACAGCAACGGCAACAGAAACATAAAATAGCAGCAACAACAACAACAACAACAACACACAAATGTTGAGTTTCTTGACTTTTCTGCCATTACTATTTAGTAGCAAGCAAGTTCGTTTGGCTCTCTTAAGCCGTTTGGCGCTCTTCAGCATGCCGGCTGCTCTTTGTCTTCTATTATCCATGTGCCATGCACTCTCCTCGTACGTTTTGTTATAAATTGTAATATTTCCTCATATGTAAACCGCGACCGAAGCGACGTTAACATTAACGACGACGCTGGCGTCGGCGTCGGCGTGGCGTTGCCGTCGACGTCGACGCCAGCGTCACCGTTTGCTGTTGCTGTTGCTGTTTTTCTTTACTATGGTTTCAATTTTATTTAATTTTATTTTAAACTCTAAACAAAAGACTCAAAGTTGAGCTGCAGACTCGACTTGGACAACACAATGAATGCTAATGGCTGGTAGAGAGGGGGGTGGATGGGGGGATTGAATGTACCATATGCGGGCAGGGCATAAATATGTACATACATATGTACTATGTATGTGTTTGTATGCATGTGTGTGTTTATAAATTATACAGATATTCCATACATGTACATACATAGTTATGTATGTAAGTCTACTAACGTGTACATATTGTAGTTATGTATGTATGTACATATATTCAGACAAGAAATAAGAGACCCCGGCATGAAGAGACGGCAATTGTACGTACAAGTACTCGTCGTACAAATATGTATTGCAAATTGGTTGGGTTTTCAGTTCCAGTTCCAGTTTCCAGGTCGTTGCTGTTGCCTGTATGTGTGTCTGTCTGTTGTGTCTGTGTGCGAAGCACTGTGTAAACGTTTGCGTAGTTATTGCATGTTCTTATTTTCTTATTTCCACTATTTGAGACTTGAGCTGCAGTCTATAGATCTTATGATTTCCTTCTTCTCATCGCGATCCCAGCGAGGCGAGCGCATCCAAATTTGACTTTGCAATTTTTTTTGCTGCTACATGTGTGTTGTTCTCTCTCTCTCTCGCTCGCTCGCTCGCTTGTTGTGCTTGATTTCCATCATTTGAATAGTACAAGAAGCGTTGTCATTGGAGCTGAATCTGGAACTGGTTCAGGAATTTCACATTCCTCGCACTATTGGAAACGCATTGGCATTTTAGTGTCGATCAACGAGTGCATTCTAATAGATGTTTTGGCAGTGTGCGTGTGTACATACTTTATATTATTGGTGTATTTGAACTATTTGAATGGCAACTGTGATCTAGCGATCAAGATTAGGTTTAGTTCTTTCCAGCTAATTTAAATATATGTAATTTCACTATGGGAAAGTTTGATGATCGTTGGTACTTTTATTTAGTATTTTTTTTTTTAAAGTGTAGCTTGGGACTTTATCTTTGTTTTTGCTTGCATAAATTGAAGTGAAATTTCTTAAGATATGTACATATGTATGTACATGCATGTGTGTATTTTTTATGTTTTTCTCTAGCTGCAATCTATTGCCAGCTCTAAGTAATATGCAGATGTTTTGCATTCACTTCAGGATGCATTGCCCTTGGCATTTTGCGTTTACTTGCCGCCGCCCCACACGCCCCCCCCCGCCCCTTCTTTAGTTGTGGCCGTCCTTGCTTACCCTTTTTAACGCACACACACAAACAACGTGAGATATGCATACATATGTATGTAGTAAGAGAGCGAGAGAGAAAGAGAGCGCACGCGAGAGAACATGAATTTATCGTTGTAGTTTCTGTGGCGGTTAACCTCACCTCACCTCGCTACCCTGCAATCCCCGCCCCATCCATGCCTTAGTAGCAGTCATCCGGCTCATAGAGTTTATTTTATTATTTCGTTTCGTTACGATTTTTGCTATTATTTATTTGTTCGCTTCTCACTGTCTCTCTCTCTCTCTCTGTGTGTGTGTGTGTGTGTGTTTTTAAGTTTTGTTGTTTTTTTTTTTTTTTAGTTTTGACTTGTTTTCTTTTGTGTAATTTTATTTTCGTTTGCGCTCGTGTGTGTGTGTGTGTGTGTGTGTGTGTGTATCAAGTTCGTATCTTTGTGTGTGGCTACGACAGTAAGAATTGTATTACCGTCGTTGTTGTTGTTGTTGTTTTGAATCTACACAATAATAAAAAACGCTCGAGTCTCATATATAGATTGGGTAGCTTGAAGGTGACAAAGAGGGGCCATGGGAAGGGGGAGGGGTCTGTTTGCTTATGTGTGTGTGTGTGTGTGTGTGTGTTTATTGTATGCGTGTTTTTATTTTCTTGAATTTCAATTTTTTTTTGTCTTCTTTTCTTACGTTTATTTGTTTAGTTTTCGTCGACGTTTGTTTGTGTGTGTGTGTGTGTTTGTATATTTTTATATTTCTCCGACTCGCTCATTATTAATAAATAGTTTCTTATTCTGTATTCTCTGTATTCATTTTCAGTACACAAATCGCCGCCACTTCAACCGCGTGACCGTTTTTCCGTCTTTTTTCCCCCACCAACACAACAATAAAAACAACAACGACAACAACAACAGAAGCAACAACATAAACTCCACACGCCGAATTGGTTTTTGTTGTTTTTGCGCATTGCTGCCACTTGTTGCTCGCTTCGCCTGGGAGTCCTCCTTTGTGTGCCCAATGGCGACGCAGCGCAAATAACGGGAGCAGGACGTCAGCAAAGGAGCAGATCTGGCATGCAGCTGGCTGGCTGGCCGGCTGGCTGCTTACACGCCTCCTCCAACTCCGAATCCAACTCCGAATCCAACTCCGAGTCCAACTCCGATTCCAACACCAACACCAATACCGACTCCAGTTCCCATTCCAATTCATACAACATCATCTGCAGTGCGTGATTCGTGGCAATTCGGATTCGGACTCGGATTCTCCAACATGGACGCCGAGATATGCAATCCGCAATTATGTCGCATTTGCATCACATCGCACACAAACTCCATGCAAATGATATCCATCTTTGGCGAGGATTCGCTTTGGCAAAAGATCACCACATTGGCGGATGTTAAGGTAAGATCCATTAGCTGTTTATATGTACATTTGTAGATATAGAAAATGTTCACAGCTGTCAGAGTCAAAGGACAAAACATAAATCTAATGGATAATTCATAATTTTGACTCAAATTGGTTTTAAGCAATGGATCTTGTTTTTAAACTAGTTCTTAGAACACTTTTTATACTCTTTTCGAAGAAAATAGTATATTAAGTTTGTCCTGAAGTTTGTAACGCATAGAAGGAAGCGTCTGAGACCCCCAAAAGTTACTGCCAGTATGCTTAGAAAAACAAAACAAATTGATCTAGCCATGTCCGTCTGTCTGTCTGTCTGTCTGTCTGTATGTATGCAAACTAGTCCCTCAGTTTTTGAGCTATCGCGATGCAACTTTGCACAGACACTTATTATTCAAGGGGACAGCACATTGGTCGGAGCCGGCCGGATCGGACCATTATATCTTATAGCTGCCATACACCTCAAAGTCGGTTTTGGCCATAAATCCGATGTTTTCGAAGCAATTGCCTTAAATTTCCATGTACACTTGAACATCCTTATAACTCATCAATGGGTAAAATCGCAAAACGATTGAGTCATAAACAGCGAAGATATGCGTCATTTTGAAAAACAGGTGCATATGCGCAAACAAAGTCAAGCGCAAGAAAGCTTTTGATAGTCTGCTCTTGAAGGTATTTTGTCATCGATCATCAAAACGGCTTGTGGCGTAAGGGGTAAAGTTGCGAACTGGTGAGCGTGAGGTCCTGGGTTCAAGTGCCAGCGGGGACTTGGTCATTAATTTTCATTTTTTCTTATTCTTCTTTTCAAATATATAATAACTGTAATCAAATTAATTTGCTTCCAATGGCTTAGAACAAAAACAATGCAATAAATTGTTTCTAATTTTTTTTTTCATACATAAAGTAGCTTTATTAGAATAATTCAAAAGAAAAATTTAAATTCATTGGCAAAACCAATGCCACGCGAAAAAAAATATGGATCTCAAATTCTGAATGTAAGCTCTCGTATGTTCAGATTAAGTTTTATGACAATTCAATTTACGACAGCGGCCTTGAAAGGTATAAGAGCAACAGGCACAACATTTGGTATGTAGTATATTGTAGTATACATATGTAATGTAGTTTTGACTTTTTGGAAAAACTGAAACTTGTTTATTGTTCAGTTAGGTAGCACTTATGAATGCTAAGGGACGCGTCCACGAGCTGCGGATAGTGAAACGTCCCTGTTTACATGAATACCTTTATATATTTTATCTTATATGTAGGGGTATATGCATGCGACATTAATATCTGCGAATTAAATAAGCAGTCACGGAAAAATAGTGAAAATTGCTTAAAGGTTCGAAAACAGTATTTAATCTTCGGCACGCCGAAGATAATCCTTCACCACTTGTTTTTTTGCAAAAACAATAGAAAAATGTGCTTGTTTCCTTAATCAAAACACTTTCTTGACACACTGTATAATATTGCCAAATATATAGAGAATAGAAAAAATATTAGTTCCTCTTACATATATTTTGAGAAAAATTACAAACAAGTAATGCAAACATAACTCAAAAAAGCAGTTACTAAACACTATCCGTGTTTGGAGAAGATAAAAAAGCATTTGCTGGCATACATATTACAAATATTTAGTAAACAATAAAAATCTGTAAGCTTATAAAATAATTAGCTGGTTAAAATAATAAGTACTGCATAATAAAGTACTCAGCCTTTTTTTTAGCCTTCTAAGGTGTAGATAATATTTTTATATACGGGAAATAATAGGTAAATGTATTCTACTATAAGCCTATTAGCAATAGTCCTCAAACAATGGATCTTACTAAAGTTAACCCAGTTTTTGGCAAACCCCCTCATAAATCTATGTCCAAGATCTCTTTAGCACTACAAATTCTCAATCGGGCTGAGATTTTTATAAAAGTATGTATTTTTTCGAAAATATAAATGTTATCTTTACTATTATTTTAATTGAACATATAATACAAATAGTTAAGATATCTGAAGTTTTTGGCTAATAATGTCTTTCGGGCAATTGAATAAGATTTCTAAATCACTATAGCAAAATATTATTAATATTATTATTTATTGATGGGTTTCCTAGTGCTAGAAGCTTAAGCTTATTACTTAAGGCAGGAGTTCCTAATGTCTTGTAATTATAAAGAGGACAAATGGGAGTTTTTATCAGTCAGGATAAATTGTTTATTTATCACATCAATTTCATTTATTAAGCCTTATTAATATTAGTTATTTCAATAACAGTCGAATTCAGATATTTAATATCTTTCAGTAAGCGGCAAGGTTTTGAAATTGATATTAAATTTATTGACTTTCGCCTAAAACAAACACTTAAAAGCAAAAATCAAGTGTAAAATATTATATTTTGAGTTGCCATAATAATGTGCGAATATTAAACGGATGAGAACTGTTTAATTTGGCATAGCTTAAGGATATTTCGAAAAAGAATCGAAATGCAAACAAAATAGATAGTTTTTAGAATAGGACAGTCTTTTTCGACTCGTAACATTGTAATGGGGCAATATATATACATATGTATGTATGTATTCACACCTGTTTAAAAACACACGTGAAGAAGTTTCTCTATAAAGTAGTAATATGTATACACTCTGTATATAGACTTGGCACTGAAATATGTACATATGTACATAAATACATGTATGTATGTATTAACATATTTCATAGAATTGCCGCAATTCACTATATTTTTCTTCTTCTTCTTCGTTGATTTTTTATTTTATCTTTTCACAATAACTGACATAAAAAAAAAACGTTTCGTTTGCTTTTGTGTGTTTATTTTAGAATTCTTTTTGTTTGTTTGTTTATTTCTTTGGATCAGTTTCAGTTGAGTTCAGCTCGGTTAGTTTATTTAGTCTTATGCATGGGGTGTATATATATATATGTATATGTATGTAGTATATAGTATATGGTTTTCAGTTCAGGAATCATATTTTTTGTTTGTTTTTTTTGTTTTGTATGGAATTTCTGCTGCTTGTTTCTTGTATATAGTTTTCTTTCGTTTTGCTGCTTTTGTATAATAATTTACCGTTTGAATTGCTGCTTGTGGTTGCCTGCTTATTTTTCTCTCTCTTTTGTTTGTCGTCTCTCAAACACACACACACACACACACAGGCACACACACACATACAGATGTACATATATGCCTGGGTTATTTCATATGTGAATGTATAATTCATATGTTTGGTTTAATTCCATAAATTTTTCTTTTACAATTTTGTGCTGTGCTTTTTTTTTTTCTTTTTTTTGCTGCCGCTTGCTGCTACTACTGCTTCTGCTTCTGCTTCTTCTTCATCATCATCATCATCATCTGCAGTCTCTCGCACACAAGCTGCGCTCTCTTTGTCTATCGCTATCCCGCTCCCGCTCCCGCGGCTGTTGCGCTCTCGGCATGCGGCACTCATTCACTTAGTAGTCGGCTTAGACGTTCGTTGGCCCCCAATGGGGCGGGACGAAGACGGCGGAGCGGCGGGAGCTCTTGTCTTGCTTCACTCCACTCCGCTCCACTCCACTCCACTTCGCTTCTCGACTCTGCTCTGCTCTGCTCTTCGTTTTGCTGCTGCTGCTGCTGCTGCTGCGCTTTGATTTTATTCCATCCCATTCATGTATTTTTTTTTTTTTTAATTTTTTGTTGTATTATTTTTTTGTAATTTTCCTGAATGTGAAATGTTTTTCTGGTTTTCTGGCCTGTTCAATTTGAGCGGCTTAGTTTTATGTGTTATACGCTATAAGTTTTTATTCATTTTATTCATTTAATACATTTCTCATTATTCATTTTCTTTGCGTTTTGCTGTTGTTGTTGTTTGTAAATAATTTTTATTATGAGTTGTTGTTTTTTGTGTTTATGGGGCAAGTCGTTGGATTACTCTTGACTATTTGGAAACATGAGATCGCAGCAGATCGCGTTTATTATATGTATATGTACGTGTATGTATAAACAAACAAACATACATACATATGTACACATATATAAGTACATATGAGTAGGTACTCTTATGTCTGTTTGTGTATTTAATTTTGTAGCTCTGCTAATTCTTGAGTAAATAAAAACAGTTTTTCCATATCAAGGTTTCTGTATAACGAACATGAACATGATTATGCAAACATACATATATACATACATGCATATGTATCTATATCTATCTATCTCTATCTCTATCTATTATTTCTATTATGTTCATTAAATAAATATCACAAACAAAAAATGATATAAAAACCTGTTGAGACGTTTTTGTGTTTCTAAATTTTTGTATTTCTTATTTTTATCTATTGTTCCTTTGTACGTCTGAGATTTAGTTCGTCGACCTAAAAATAAAATCGACAAAACCTTGTAAAGGTATTTTAAATATAAAAATAGAATAGTTACCAATGAAAGGAATGTGGGAACAAATGTTTGATTTGTATTTGAACATTTCAGCTTCAGTTATAAACACCATTATGATATAACGAATCAGGTGGCTGTAAATTCGTGATCTGATCTGCAATACAAGTTTTTCAATCAACTGCACAATACGCTCATGTTGTGAATTTCACAGCCACTTGAACATGTTGTTATAGATAATTTTCGTGTCAATTGAATCAGTTATTCCAACTGTGCTATTAAGGTCCATTCTATTTCTGTTAAAGCCAACAAACACTTTACAATGTAGTCTAATTTATTTGTTTCGCCTATTCCAGTGCCTGTCAAAGTTAAGAACATCTTTAACATCTGTCGTCTAGCATTGCGTGTTTTCCATCTATCTTAAGCTGATCTGACAATTACATTTCTTATAACGTTGATGATAATGATTAGAATCATCTGAAACTCACAAATATGTATTTGACTAGATTTTAGGAAAATATATGCATATTGTTTGCGATTTTAGAAATTTAATTTATGTTTGATAAAGTGCTAGAGAATGATTTTTCAAATATTTATCTATGTATACATAAAATGTTTCTTAAGTTCTTAAAGTATTTCTTAAATACTGTCCTATCAATGCAGTCTTCTTAACATATTAATGAAGAGATGCAAAACAAAATTATAAATTAATAAAATACAATATATAAAATGATTTTTAAAATTTAAAATATACAGCTAAAGTTAAGTTCCTGGGGGTATCAATACTGAATATTGAAGGAGTCAAAGAATAGGGAAGCGAAAATGAAAAGGGAAAGATGGAAACAGATAAAAGTGAAGTAAAGTTTATAGGGAGAGAGAATTTTACCGAGAAACCTTAAAAGGTTTTGAAAAGGGAATTAAAAAGTATATTTATTAATTTTAGAGCTCTAATTTAGCTCTAATAGTTAAGCTGTTTGTTTATTTTTTAGTAAATACAATTTTGTTGCTAAATAAAAAATGCTTGTGCTTAAATCCTTGCCAATTGTTTCACTAACTTGAGTGGTTTTTTTGCTGTTCCTTTGCAGATCGCCAAGAACGACACATTGCCGCAACAGGTGTGTGTGAGCTGTGCCAAGACGGCGATCTCGGCGTGCCTGTTCAAGAAGAAGTGCGAGGATGCGGATAACTTTTATCGCCAGCAGCTGCTGATCAAGAAGATCGAGGGCCACACGGGCGAACTGATTGCGGGTCCAGCAGCAGACGCACAGGAGCCGGCGGAGACGCCAGCCGACGAGGCGGCTGCCCAGGTGAAGAGCAGCGCCAGCGCCAGCAGCAGCAGCGGCAGTGGCAGCGCCAGCAGCAGTGGCAGCAGTAGCAGCAGCAGCAGCAGCTCCGACGATACCGAGGAGGAGGACAACGACAACGACAATGCCAATGGCGAGATCGCGGCCGAGATCGAGGGCGTTGAGCTCAGCGCCGAAATTGATGGCAATGAGAGCGAGGCGTGTGCCCAGAATGGACATGCCACGACCATCAGCAATGGCCATCCGGAGCAGCAGCAGCAGCAGCAGCCGGACGACGACGATGAGCTGGCGCCGGAACTGGAGCATCAACACAATGATAGCCTCGCACATGAGCAGCACCAGGAGCCGCTCGAGGATGGCTCAATGCCGGAGCATGTGGCCTTCAATTCGATCCGGCTGATGCAGGAATATATGCAGCAGCGCATGAACAAGTTTCCCAATGGCAGCCAGCCGACTGCCGATGCCAACGATGACGACGACGATGAGGATGAGGAGATGACGCTGCCGCTAATACCCGAAATAGAGCTAATCACACCCTGCGATGATCAGCCACTGATGGCCGGTCCCGAAGATCCCGGCCTGGCTAACGGTGGCAGCGTCGCCTCCCATGCGGCCGGCGTGCGCGGCTTCCAGTGTCCGCACTGCTATCTGGTCTTCGAGATGAAGCAGATACTCAAGGCGCACATGCAGAGCGTCCATGGTGCACCGGGACCCGTCTACGAGTGCACCAATTGCCGCAAGACCTACTTCTACAAGCGTTTCCTCGAGAAGCACATCCGTCGCGGCCGCTGCGTCAAGAAGCGACGCAATCAGACGTGAGTTCCCACAACCAAACTTGCTAATCTCTCACTAATCCCATGTCTTCCTTCTGTGTTTGCAGCCGGCCCATGCAGTGCTCCGATTGCCATGTTCTCTTCCCCACCGGCCATCATCTGGGATGGCACAAGCGCACCGGATGCCCATCCAAGGCGGCCAAGATGTAAGTTACCGAAATGTTAATTCTCACGATAGCTACATTGAGGCAGACCCTGCTTAACAATTTACTTTTCGATTCAAAGCGAGTTTTCATTTTGGTTTATTATACTATATACCTGTTCTAAAGGTAAAAAGATAATATTTATGTATAGGACAATATTTTATTGTATTCTATGTCCTAGTTATTACAACTATTAGCAAGCAAGTTTTTTTTTTTAAAACAAAATTGCTTTTTTTTGTTTATTGATTTAGATGAGATTAGATTTTATACATACATTGATTCTATCACTCAGAGCTCTCAAAATTTCGGTGCTCAATCACAGTTTATTTCCTGAGCTTTGAGTTACGACAAAAGGCAAAAATATGGAAAGGGTTTCTGGGGTGTTAAATTGCTCTTTCAGTTTTGTCATTTAGTGATTTCGATTTAGTCACATACGTTTTATACATAATTAAAGAGTTAAACTTTAAAGTTAAAATAAGAGAGAATACAGAGAGAGAGAGAGAGAGAGAGAGTAAAGTAAGAGTTACATGTGCAACACAAAGAAGTAATAGAGGCAAGAGGCGCAAAACGAAAAGAAGGAGTGAGAAACGGGGACCAAAAATGAAAGTGGAGGATCTCAGACATGGCAGGCAAAGATGTAATCAACTAAATTCATAGAAATCTCGTAGCAAATAGTATTACAGTTAAAACAAGTGGGAAAGGATTATCTTCGGCGTGCCGAAGATTTTATACTCTTTTCGAACCTTTAGACAATTTTCATTCTGCCAACTGCAGCACTTTCATTAGCTGTAAAAAGTTTCATCGCGATAGCTTTGAAAACATGGGATTTATGGTCAAAACCGACTTCCAGTTGTATGGCAGCTATAAGATATAGTGGTCCGATCCGGCCGGTTCCGACCAATGTGCTGTCCCTTTAAATAATAAGTCTATGTGCAAAGTTCGATGACGATAGCTCAAAAACTGAGAGACTAGTTTGCATACATACAGACAGACAGACGGACATGGCTAAATCAATTTGTTTTGTCATTCTAAGCATACTGGCAGTAACTTTTGGGGGTCTCCGACGCTTTCTTCTATGCGTTACAAACTTCAGCACAAACTTAATATACTATTTTCTGCAATCTGTATTTTAACTATATAATAATTGTTTTTTTTTTTTTATATTGAAAGTATCGCTTAAAAAGGCCGTTATTTGTTTTTTCTTGGCCGATCTTTTTGTTTTTTCTTTTTCGAAAAATGCATAGAGGAATGCGTCGGAGCCCCAACAAAAGTTACCTATAGATTCGTTAGGATATCAAAAACATTTTTGTCTGTCTGTCCTTATATATGCAAAGTAGTCGCTCAGTTTTTGAGCTATCGCAATGAAAATTGGCACAGAGACTTATTATTCACAGATACTGGACATTTGTTGAAACCGGTCGGATTGGACCACTATATCTTATAGTTGTCGGCCATATTTTGTTTGTCTTTTGCGTTATTTCCTTCAATCACGTCAGAGCGATTATCATAAGTCATAAGCTATTTAAAAAGAAGCATTATCTTTAGCATATGCGTAAGCTGGTGAGATCTATCCAAAGATTCGAAAAGAGTATAAAATCGTCGGCACGCCGAAGATAATCCTTCATATCTGCCTGCTGAACTTGTCTTAGTTTGCTTTGAACTGTATTAAACACATTTTATCCACTTTGCAGGCCTTTGCAGCAGCTCTTCAAGCAGAACATTGTGCAGTTCAATAACTTTCCGAAGCGTATGGCGCCGCGCAAGCCGCCGCCGGACAATGGTGCACTGCATCTGAACAATCGCAAGTGAGTGCGGCTTGAATGCATAGCTATTAGCGGAGTTCCTTTAACTGTTTATTATTTATGCGCAGACTGGGCCTGACGAACAAGCGCAAGGGACGCACTCGCATCAAGCTGGACGCCAAGAAGATCGCCCTGGCCAAGCAGCTGATATTGCGCGAGGCGACCACAACGGTGATTGCCAACGAGCTGAACATCTCGCGCACATTCGCGTGGCGCCTGCGCAAGAGCCTCGTCAATGGCGTTAGCCTGCACGAGCGTGTCGTCGATCAGGCCACCGAGGAGCAGCAGCAGCAGCAGCAACAACTGCAGCAACAACAGCAGCAGCAGCAGCAACAGCTTCAGCTGCAGCAGCAACTGCAACAGCAGCAGCAGCAATTGGAGGAGCAGGAGCGCCAGCAGCTGTCGCTGCCCTATGCCCATCTGAGTCTGGGCCTCATCAAAGAGGAGCAGGTGGACAGCGACGATGATCAGCATGCGGCGCTCACAATTGACGATGAGCTCGTCCCCGATGGCGTAGCCGAAGCCGAGGGCGAAGCTGATGGCGCCGGCGAGATTGGCGCCGAGGAGACGGCTGGCTATGCCGGCGACGATGATGTCTGCGGCCTGCTGCACAATGGCTACGATATGCGCGCCCAACTGGAGGAGCAGCAGCACAGCCCCCACGCCGATGGCGTTGACATGGAGCACGAGCATCATTCGAAGCGTGGCGTTTCCCTCTCCCCGACGCCCATGCTGCCGGCACGTGCCGATGTTGAGGCCTATCAGCGCCTCTTGGCGGAGACGCAACGCTTTCCTCACATTGTCAATGCACAGCAGTTGCAGCTGCAGCAACAGCAGCAGCAGCAGCAACAGCAGAAGGCCGCCCACAATGGAGCACTACCCATGTTGACGCGTTATCCGCCCGCCGTCGTTGCGGCCAAGTAAGTGTCCAAAAGCAGTCGCAAACGAGACCTCCAAAAGCTCTAAGAGTGCTTGAGACTTGAGATAGTAGAATTTTTTATATTGCCTAATGGTCACTCAATTCAATCTAAATATTGGCATATAATTAACTTGATAATTATTTGGGCAATATTGCAACTTGCCCACTAAAGTTCTCATTTTGTATACAATTTAGCCAATTATGATTAGATAAACATTCAAAACAATTTAGCAAATAATTTACGCAAAATGTAAACATTGTCTCTGGTTTTATGTTCTTGATGTACCTGAAGTTCTATATGATTAATACTTTATATGACTAAATGTTATTACTCTCATACTTTGGCAAGTTCTCTTTTGATATTCTTTATTATTATCGTTTATTGATGCGTCAATATTTTGCAATGATTCTATGCAACATACAAAGTTCGCTGATTTTCAAAAGGTCCCCATGTGGATTTGTATATATAATGTTTATTTTTATACTTTTAAAAGCTTTCATTTGTTTTGTTCAAATTTTGAATATCTGATTTGACAAAGCTCAACTAGAGTTCAAATGATTTAAGTATGCAAATAATGCAATTTTGAAAATCTCAATTTTCTACACATTTGCTTATTCAGTTAGCTATACTATTTTGTTTATCCGCAAGCTCTCTAGCTGAGGTCATTGACTTGATACGGTCGACACAACGTTCTCTCTTTCTCATTCATGCCGATTATATTGCAACTAATTAAACAAATTCGTTTCGACACTTTTCAGTCATGCGTTGCCCGTCAA